>CM038146.1:328496620-329082674 GCA_021437245.1 Aegilops speltoides | reverse complement strand
CCATGACTTGTATAACGGATGCTTTTGAAGGTTGAGGTAGACGATTTCGAAGGTTTCTTGGTTATGTGTTGACGGATGGATACTGGTGGATGTAGGGATTGTTAGTTTGTGTGAGATATTATTGCTCCTGTATCCCCAACACCAGATTGCATAACCGAAAGTTTGGGAGTTTCATAGGTGGGAATTCAAGTAGCTCTTAGGATATCTTTCCGACGGATGTATGATATGAAATTGGGGTTCGACGTCTAGTGGTCCGCCTATTCACGGTTGGTTTCTGATGGTCTCGTTGTGTCTTAAAGAGTCCTTGGCTATGCCGACTTCGGGGCGCTTCGTATGTCATGTGCCTTTGCCTTGTACATGATGGTGCTTTGTCTGATTGAGCCGTGTAGGCCCCACCACGAAAACTTGGACGAAATCTCTATCATATGTTTGTTCGCTTATTCTGCAAGCTAGTCCTTTGTTTTTGTTTTGAGTTGTGGTATTCGAGTTGCTTCAATGTCAAGTGTGGATTCCATACCTTTCCGAAATGGTGTTCTCATACTCCGATGTGAATACCAATCCTTCTCGACAATTGAGATTGTCATGTCAATCCTTTTCAACCGGCGTGTTTCTCTTCAAGTGGATCCGATCACTTCAACATCAGCAAGACTAATTATCATTTCTTCTCAACGGTGTTTGTTTCATCCGTCTCTAAGTTGCCTTTGTTTTTCCCGCCCTCCCACCCTTTTTTCTTCAAGGACACAAATTTCTTTATCAAGTATCCATTTACTCATGTGAAGCTATTCATTTTTTTCCGTCAATGTTCTTACCCGGTGGTTCTCAAGAAGATCTTCTACTAGTTCGTCATTCCTCATTCCTTTCTCTTCTCCGGTGGATTCTAGTCAAGTTTTGTTGATCATACCTTTTTCCTCTTTTCAATGTCTTCTCATACCGGTGCACCTCATTATCATTCTACTTCTCGTTATTTGCTATTCCGGAGTGCTCAAGATATCTCAGAAGATTTGTGTTTTGATTCTAATCCGTTCAAACTATTTGGAGATTGTTATCTCATTCAAGCCATTTAATTCAACCGGTGCAACATCTCTTTTAAATCTTTTCAACGGTGTTTTCTTTTGAGTGGGCCCTAACCCACAGGTCTTCTCCCAGGATCTTACCTGACTCTTCTGTTTTCCCAGAGATATCCTAAATTCTTCTCCAAGTTTGACTTAAGAATGAGTTATCATCAGTCAAATGCTTTTCTCCAAGATCTTTCAAATTCTTTTCATAGTTGGCTCAACCTCTTCCCTTTTAATTCTCCCGGAGTATCTCAATAATTCTTGGTGGTGTTTCTCGTTGTCATTCTCATCATTTGAAGACCGAAGAAGGAATTGTCTTAAATCTTGGTCCATTCTCTTCAAGATTCATGGTGCTAGTTTGTTGCCATCCTCATAATAATTTTTGGTTGTGACAACTCTTTTCTTACCATCCGGAGCATTTTGTGTTGTTTCCATTTCTTTCCTCCGAAGGCCATCATGTCATAATTCTTCATTCTCAGCGTGTAGCTATCGTTCTCCAAATCTTACCGGTGAATCGTTCAAATAAACTCTAACCAGTTCATGATCTCTTTGTTCGCATGTATCTAAATCCCCTCAAATATCTTCTTTCGTTTTTTCCAATTCTTCCCGGTGAATTGTGCCTTTTGCTACGTTCATTTTCAATTTTTTACGGTGGTTCTTTCAAGATCTCTCTTCCTTGTTCATCATATCAATTTATTTGTTGTTCCAATCCTACCGGTGGTTCGTTGAAGACCTTCTCAAGTTTGCGATATGTCACTTCTCAATCCTCTCTACGAGAATAAGTAGTATGCCAAATCCATTGCTTGTCATCAATTTAATTGGTGAAGGATAGGCATAACGTAATTCTTATTACTGTTCATCCAAGTGATTAATTTCTTCTTTCCGGAGTTGTTCATTATATCACATTCTTGGTTCGAGATGCTTCATCTTTTCTTTTCCGGAGTTCCAAGCTCTATTTATCACGAAGATCCATCTAAATCATTGCAAGGATACACCTTGTGTTTTCAATTTCTCTTTCTTTTCATTCCTTTTGTTTACCGGAGTTCTTCATGGAGGCTCTAAATGGTGGTTCATCAAGGATTCCTTTCATTCTCGATTTGTTCTTCAAGATTTCTCTTGAAGTTATGACCCGCCAAGCTATACTCAAAAATAAACATGGTGCTCAACACATGTTTTGTTTTGAGGAGCTCAAGCATTCTTCATCTTGTTTTCCAAAGTGCAATTTTCTCTATCTTATCTTTTGAGATGGTGTTAGGTCATTCTTGATAATTTCCCTTCGCGTTTCATGATTCACAAGTTTTCAAGAGTGACATATTTAAATCCATCATTTTCTCTTTGTTCAAGAGATCTTTTCAACCGTCAATCTCTTCATTGCGGTTATCTTGGTATAGATTTCACCTAAAGCCTTCCCTAAGGAATGTTGCTATTATGGTGCTTATCAATGATCCAAGTTTCCTCCTATCCTCTTGGTGAAAGAAGTTTTTCATCGCCTTGGTGCTCTCACTCAAATCAATGGCTTCCTTTAGTGGCCATTTGTCACCTCATAATTTTGAGATGTTTTCATAAGCCCGCCACAAGCTTATACTTTTCGTTGTTGGTTTTCCAACAACTCCATTTTAACCTTCTTGGAAGGGTGCTTTCCAAGCTCATTCGTGGCAGAAGTTGGCATTTTCTTCTCCATTCTTTTATTCCAATGATCTAACTTCTATTCTTTCGTTACGGAGGCATTGTGATGTTGTGCTCTTCAATCATCATCTTGTTTTGTCGGGATCGTGTTCTTTTCTTGCTTATCCATTTAACCGGAGTGTTGGGTCATCTCTTCAAGTTCTTTTCATCTTATCAAGTTTTCTTCTCTTTTCTCTGGAGTGTTTGTCCAAATTCTGTCATTCTTGTTCCTTGGCTATCTCATTATACCGAGGGGGTCATATTCTTTTCCGTCGTGAAACTCTTGATTCATGTCTTTGAAACCTTCAAGTTCCCATAATGTCTCCTTGTTCCTCTTTTTCTAACGGATTGTTCGCAATCTCGTTCATCTCCTTTGTATTCTTTCCTTCAATTTGTTCAACCTCTCAAGGTTCTTGGTTTCACTCGTTCGTCAAAGAAGCAACTTAGTTTTACCTCTTCTCTTCCTCTCCCGTTTCTCTCCGGTGCCATTCTAGATCTCGGGACGAGATCCTCTCGTAGTGGTGGAGTGTTGTAACGCCCCGGATCCGTTGCGCCAGGTGTCTGCCAGTTATTCGCCTTCGTTGCCATGTCATTTGCTTGCGTGTTGCATTCGCCATGTCATCATTTGCATTTTATCATGTCATCATGTGCATCTCATTTTGCATACATGTTCGTCTCATGCATCCGAGCCTTTTCCCCGTTGTCCGTTTTGCAATCCGGCACTCCTATGTCCTCCGGTGTTCCATTTTTCCCTCATTTCATGTGCGGGTGTTAAACTTTCTCGGAATGGCCCGAGGTTTGCCAAGCTGCCTTGGTATAGCACCGTAGACCGCTGTCAAGTTTCGTGCCATTTGGAGGTCGTTTGGTACTCAACAGTTAACCGGTAACATGAAGCCCTCTTTGTTGCAGCCCAACACCCTTCCAAAGTGGCCAAAACCCACCAAACTCCTCTCCATGCTCTCGATCGTTCGATCACGATCGCGTGGCAAAACCACACCTCATTTGGACACTCCTAGCTCCCTCTACCTATATATAGACCTCCCCGTTTTCCCGCAGATCAAACCCTAAAATTCGTCTCGCTCGCCGGACACGTCCGACCCGCCGGACGTGTCCACCCCCGCCGCCACGTCGCTCCGAGCGAATCGCGTCGCGACACGTCACCCAC
This sequence comes from Aegilops speltoides, assembly GCA_021437245.1. Taxonomy (NCBI): domain Eukaryota; kingdom Viridiplantae; phylum Streptophyta; class Magnoliopsida; order Poales; family Poaceae; genus Aegilops; species Aegilops speltoides. Next base: position 329,078,789 of record CM038146.1, on the reverse strand, counting down.
GCCGCCGTCCGCAGCCAACCGGCGCCCTCCACGTCACCGCCGCCACCTCACCCGCGCCTCCCTCGCTCCTCCTCCGCGCCCAGCTCGCTGAGTCAGATCGGGCCCAGAGGCCCATCCGCCGCCGCATGCTGGCGCTGTCTCGCCCGCCGCCGCGGGACCCGTCCCTCGCCCGCTGCCCTCCGTCGCCATGTCGCGCCTTCCCGCCGGCCTTCGCTGCCCTATCGCGGCGTTTTCCTCCGAAGCGCGCCGCCGCCTTGTTGGTGAGCTTGCTCCGCCCTGCCCGTTTTCCCTCTGCTCCTCTCTAACTCCTCTCTCTCTCGCCATGGCACTGAAGCTCGGCTTCGCCGCCGTCATCGGGATCGCCGGCTGCTTCCGTTCTTCACGGATCCGGCGCCCGCGCCAGATCCGCCGGTCCCGTCGCTGGCGCCCCTCCTCCGGCGCTCTGACCGCGCCAAACTCGCCGCCGGTGGTCGCCATCGCCGTGCTCGGGAACGGGCACGGACGCCCCTCCTCGTCTCGTTCGGCCCCAGAGCCACGTGGGCCCGGCCCAGCAACCCCGCGCCTCCTGGCCCATCCTCCCGCGTGGGCCTGCCGGCCTCCTCCTCCAACGGGCCAAAGCCCATGGTGAGGCCACCCCAGCGCCCCCTCCTTTATTTTTTTCCCTGTTGGGCCAGCAAGCAGTTTCAGCCCGTGTCCATTTTTTTTTTTTCAGTCCTGCGAATTTCCTATTATCCTGTGATTTACCAGTTTTGCAGAAAAACCCCCTAAACTCATGCATTTAATAACTAATTAACGGTGCATCGGTTTAAAACAAACTTTATATGTAAAATGCTTAGTTTTTCATCTAGTTTCATAATATGCCACTTTCATCCATGTTAAATATGTTTAAAATGCTGATTGTGTTAATTTGCATAAATGCCATGTTAAAATGTTTTATTTCATAACTAAATAACCGTAGCTCGGATTTAAATGTTCTTTATATGTAAATGGGGTAGAATTTTGCCTAGTTTAACATGGTGCACTTTGTTTTGCTGTTTAACAACATTAAAATATGCTTTAGGTCAGAACAGTACCAAACCTTAAAATATGCACATGGGGATTTTCCGGACTTGTTGTTTGTTGTTCCGGCCTCATTTAAACTTGCCTAGTTAGGTAGTTTTGTTATGCTTCACCCCTTGCCATGTTTAACAACATTTAACATTGTTGTGTACCTAAACGAGAGCGAACTAAATAATTGTATGTGGTGTTCAGTCAATATGCAACTCGTTGCATATTGAGCTCCACTTAATTTGTAGTGTTGTTTGTTGCACTTTGCCATGCCATGCCATGCCTCATTAAACCGGACATGCATCATACTTGTTTGCGCATCATGCCATGGTTATGTGATGGTTGTTTACTATGTTGTTTGCTTCTTTCGGGTTGCCTCTCGTTAGCCGGTTTCGTTCGGAGTTGTGAGGATCCGTTCGACTACGTCCGTTTGTCTTCTTCATGGACTCGTTCTTCTTCCTTGCGGGATTTCAGGCAAGATGATCATACCCTCAAAATCACTACTATCTTTGCTATGCTAGTTTGCTCGCTCTTTTGCTATGCCAATGCTACGATGCCCACCATTTGCTTGTCAGCCTCCCAAATTGCCATGTCAAACCTATAACCTTTGACACCACTCCTAGCAAACCGTTGTTTGGCTATGTTACCGCTTTGCTCAGCCCCTCTTATAGCGTTGTTAGTTGCAGGTGAAGATTGAAGTTTGTTCCTCGTTGGAACATGGAGATGTTGTTCCTTGTTGGGACATGTTTACTTGTTGGGATATCACAATATCGCTTATATTATTAATGCATCTATATATTTGGTAAAGGGTGGAAGGCTCGGCCTTATGCCTGGTGTTTTGTTCCACTCTTGCCGCCCTAGTTTCCGTCATACCGGTGTTATGTTCCCGGATTTTGCGTCCCTTACGCGGTCGGGTGATTTATGGGACCCCCGACAGTTCGCTTTGAATAAAACTTGTCCAAAGAAGGCCCAACATTGCCTTTTACCATTTGCCTCACCTAGCCTTTTTTTCCCTTGGGTTTCGGAGCCCAAGGGTCATCTTTATTAACCCCGGGCGGTGCTCGTTGTGAGTGTTGGTCCAAACCGTCAACCGCCGGTGGTACCAGGGCAACTCGGGCTGGCCTACCGTAAGTTTGGACAATCCGGTGTGCCACGAGAACGAGATATGTGCAGCTCCTATCGATTTGTCGGCACATTCGGGCGGCTTTGCTGGTCTTGTTTTACCATTGTCGAAATGTCTTGATGTACTGGGACACCGAGTCGATCGGAGTGTCTTGGGTGAAGGTCTATTCCTTCGATGATCGCGAGAGCTTGTAATGGGCTAAGTTGGGACACCCTGCAGGTATAAACTTTCGAGAGCCGTGCCCGCGGTTATGTGGCAGATGGGAATTTGTTAATGTCGGTTGTAGACAACCTGAAGTTGACCTTAATTAAAATACATCAACCGTGTGTGTTACCGTGATGGTCTCTTTCCGGCGGAGTCCGGGAAGTGAACACGGTGTTGGAGTTATGCTTGGCGTAGGTTGCTATAGGATCACTTCTTGATCATACTTTTATCGACCGTGCTTTGCCTTCTCTTCTCGCTCTCATTTGCGTATGTTAGCCGCCATATATGCTAGTCGCTTGCTGCAGCTCCACCTCATGCCTTTACCTTACCCATAAGCTTAAATAGTCTTGATCTCGTGGGTGCGAGATTGCTGAGTCCTCGTGACTCACCAGATACTTCCAAAACCAGTTTGCAGGTGACGCAATCAAGCTCAAGGAGGAGCTCGATGAAGATCTTGTTCATTGTGATGTTTCGTTTCAGTTGGTCAGTAGTGGAGTCCAGTTGGGGTCGGTCGTGGACCTTTGTCGCATTTGGGGTTCTTCTTTTATTTTGGTTCCGTAGTCGGACCTTGATTGTATCTGGTTGATGTAATGCTTTATTCATGTAATTGTGTGAAGTGGCGATTGTAAGCCAACTATGTATCTCTTTCCCTTATGTATTACATGGATTGTGCGAAGATTACCTCACTTGCGACATTGCTTTCAATGCGGTTATGCCTCTAAGTCGTGCTTCGACACGTGGGAGATATAGCCGCATCGAGGGCGTTACACGAATCAGAAAACTCGGTCGGACCGATTTAGTGCATATGTGACCGTTAGGCAATTTCGGTGGGACTGACATGTCATCTCGATGGGACCAATATTATTAGGGTTAGGGCATAATGTAAACTCGGTTGGACTGATTACTCAAACTCGGTTGGACCGACTTTGGTAAGCTAACATAGATTTGTTCAGGCAAACTCGGTGGGACCGATTCGCTCGTCTCGGTGGGACCGAAGGGTAATGAAAAGGAAACAGAAAGTTTGCATTGCAGACTCGGTGGGACCAATCGCTCATCTCGGTTAGACCGAAACGTTACAAAGGGAAACAGAGAGTTTGCAACCCCATCTCGGTGAGATCGAGATCCCTATCGGTGAGACTGAAAAGACTAGGGTTTCTGGCAGTGGATATGCCAAATGAACTTGGTGGCACCGAATGAATCAAATCGGTGGGGCCGAGTTTGACTTTTGGTTTGGGACATATGTGGATATGAGAAAGTGGTTGAGGGCTTTTGGACACTATGCATTTTGAGCAAGCAAGCCGTTAAGCAACACCTCGTCCCCTTTTAATAGTATTGGCTTTCCTATAGACTCAATGTGATCTTGGATCACTAAAATAGAAAATGTAGAGTCTTGGACTTTGAAGCTTGAGCCAATCTTTTGTCCTTAGCATTTTGAGGGGTCCACATTTCTTATCCATGCCATGCCAATCATTGAACTTTCCTAAAATATTTATCTTGTAATGGCATTAGTTCAATGAGTTATATGTTGTTAATCATTACCAAAACCACCCAGGGATAGTTAAATTTTCAAACACCAATGGCGCAACAGGTATGTTTTAAACATGTTTCTTTAACGTGTTTGTTGTTGTAACTTGCTCTATGTTGATTTCAGTTTCAATTGATTAAACAGTTATCTTCTCATGCCGTGCACATTACAAGTGTTGTTATTGTTGTGTAGTTTCCCACACTTATATTTTGTCTATGCTGCTTTGTCTTAAACAGATATGATTTGAACTGGCTCTATCTTGATTTGGCAACATAAACTAGAATGATATAGACCACACAGTGACCATACTACATAGATATATGTTTGTTTCATGTTGTTATCCTGTCCACCTTACTACTGAACTGGTTTACCAAAATGAGTTTCATATACAACATGGTAAACCTGTGATCTGTCTGCTTGTTTCTCTTTTAGAATGCGGACGAAATATTGGAGAAGAGTACCCCGTTATGCAATGGTAAAGGAAGTAATGCAGATAAGGTTCAAGATAGTGAGACATCCATGTTGGTCTCCAAGAAAGCTAATAAAAACTAATATCGAAGACACTGAGACAACCCAAAGTCCTGTCTTGATGTAGTGTTTGAGTTACTGACCACTACTGCTGGCACAAGCTCTTCGAACTCATTGCCTGAATCAGTTCAGCTTCTTGAGTCTCAACTTCAAGTTGAAAGACATCGATCAGGTGTGCTGCGACATGAAGCCGAAGGACTGAGGAAGTCCCTGTAGAATTCAGATACATACTTTCTGGTGCAACAGCAAGCGCTGGAGGATTTAAGCGCCAAACACGAGAAAGTTAATAAGCTTGCTAAGCATCTTGCCAGCATTATGGGTACCCAGGATATTGCTTCTTGAGCTCTTCTGAAGTGGTTTCAGTTCTGGACTTGTTTTGCTGCGGCGTCTAGCACTGGTCGCCAACTTTGACAACCAGTGTATGTGATATGCTACTTTGTTCCCTATATTTGCATTAGTGGTGAACTTTGATGCCCAGTGGATGTAATATGTGTAATAACCGTGATAGCCTAGCATAAGTTGCTTGCTTATTTATTTCCTTGTTGTCTTGTTTATTTGTTTGCTTGTAGACAGTGCAGTTCTTTTTTCGTGGTTTGCTAGTGGCCACAATAACCTATTTTTTAAAACTAGGCCACAATAACCATGGGTTACATATTTACTGTAGTGACCGTGGGCCTCCTACGGGCCGTAGAAACAATGGGCCTTCTATGGGCCGTAGCATCAATGGGCCTTCTACGGGCCGTATGATCGATTGGCCAAACATGGGCCAATAACGGACCACATTATGGGCCGTAAACAGGCTATAAATGGAATCGTCCGTTCATGGGCCGACCATAACGGGTCGTTGTTAATCGCATGTATTTGATGACACTATGAAAACGGCCCAACGGATTAACGGGCCACTGTAACCACGGGCTGAATTTGGCCCACGGGCAGAAAAGTCCAGTAATGGGCCATAAGTAACCGAATGCTGGAACTGAGCCCAAGAATAAATGGGCCCTAAGAAGGCTGAAAGATAACACGGGCTGGAAATGGCCCAATGGAATAATGGGCTGTTAATGGGTATAAATCGATACACTGTTCATTACAGGCCAGTTTCACCATGGACCGTTAATGGGCCAAGAGTTACAAAGGGCCTCATATGGACCGAAAGACGTCATGGGCCATACAAGGACCGGAAGTTACAACAGGCTGGAATCATAGACGACCCAGATGATGCTACTGGGCCTAATTCGGATAGGCCGTAACGGGGCATGAGTTAGCGGGCTGTAAATGGGCTATATGCGAACAAGCCGTTAACAGGCTTTCCGTGGACCAGCCCGCTACCTTTTGACCAAGTCAAACGGGCCGGCCTTTTCACCGGAATGGGCCTCTATTGGATCGTGCCATGTGTCGACGTATCATAGGCGCCTCCAGTCCAATGAGTGGATGACATCTGTCCCAACGGTGAGCTGACATGTGGTTCCTCCGGCCATTGAGAATTTTACATGTGGAAAATCCCCATTGGTCCGAGCTGTTAATGGGTTATCGGATCCAAAACTGGATCGGATAGCTTAACGGTGACCTATTACGGTGGATGCCGCATGCCGGTTACCCTTGACAAAAACACTCCCATGATGCGCCATTTATCGTCATGGAAGTAGACACTTTTGGTAATGTCATGGAACACTTCTATGACAGCACAGGTATGACTATCTTGATTCTGTCATAAAATCGTCATGGATGTACATGCATGACAGAAAACGTGACCTACTGTGACAAACACGTATCATCATGGAAGTGTATTTTTTTAGTGTTTCGTCCCGGTTCGAGCCACCAACCGGGACTAAAGGTCAATTTCAGCAGCCCAAAGGGCAGGAAGAAGAGACCTTTAGTCCCGGTTGGTGGCTCGAACAGGGACGAAAGGGTAGCATTGGTCCTGGTTGGTGGCTCAAACCGGGACCAAAGGCATCCTTTCGTCCCGGTTCGAGCCACCAACCGGGACCAATAGCCTGGCACAGCGGTGTGAAGGGAGTTTAGTCCCACCTCGCTAATTGAGAGAGGGCAGCACTGGTTTATAAGGTGCACTGCTCCTGAGCTTTTGAGCTCCTCTCTAATGCAGGCAGTATACTTGCCTAACCTTTGTCACTGCCATGTTGGGCCTGTTGGTCCCGCAGGCCTGCATCCTGGCCCATGTACAGATGGGTTTGTAGTCGTATGCAGGCCGTGGTGGCCCAGTAGGCGGCATTTTTTTGTCATTTAGTTTTCTATTAAAGTTTTTAACATAAAATACTTTATGAAAGTTCTTTTTGCTATCAAAGTTTTTAACAAAAAATACTTTGATGATTTTAGTTGCATAAATTTTATATAATTTTAAGTGAATATTATTTTGATAATATTTTTTATTTTTTATTTCATTTTAGTTTGCTAATTAAGTTTTTAACATAAAATATTTTATGGAAATTCTTTTTGCTATTCAAGTTTTTAACAAAAAATACTTTGATAATTTTAGTTGCATAAATTTTATATAATTTTACGTTAATATTATTTTGATAATAACTAGAGGTTTATAAAAGCTTTTTAGTTGATTCTTTTTGCTATTGAAGAATTTATAGTTTTGTTTTAGTTGATCATAACAAAATATTTTAATTGATTATTTTTAGTTCATTCTTTTTGCTATTAGAGTTTTATAAAAGCTTTTTAGTTCATTCTTTTTGCTATTAGAGTTTTATAAAAGCTTTTTAGTTCATTCTTTTGAAAAGCACTACAAATGGAATCTGAAAAGGTTGAAAGTTGGCATGGTAGCATCATTTCACCCACACAGCATGTGCTAAAAAGTTGAGAGGGTTACGGCAAAAGCTGGATGCACTCGTGTACAAAATGGACAATCTCTTTCGAAGTATCAGGTTTTCAGACTAAAACTCATTTGTTACAAAGGGATTATATTTTTTGAACTTATTTTAACTCCGGACTTTTTGTGTGTTCAAAATGCACCATTCAAAGCCACATCATCAATTTTCAACCCTTTCTGACTTCATTTGTTATTTTTCACGCATTAACTGGTTTTTTAGCTAAATGACCCTAAAATTGAAAAACACTACAAATGAACTCTGAAAAGGTTGAAAGTTGGCATGGTATCATCATTTCAACCACATAGCATGTGCTAAAAAGTTGAGAGGGTTACGACAAAAGCTGGATGCACTTCGTGTACAAAATGGACAATCTATTTCGAAGTATCAGGGTTTTGGATGAAAACTCATCTGTTACAAAGGGATTTCATTTGTTTGAACTTATTTTAACTCCAGACTTTTTGTGTGTTCAAAATACACCATTCAAAGCCGCATCATCAATTTTCAACCCTTTCTGACTTCATTTGGTATTTTTCATGCATTTACAGATTTTTTAGCTAAATGACCCTGAAACTGAGAAGCACTTCAAATGGACTCTGAAAAGGTTGAAAGTTGGCATGGTATCATCATTTCACCCACATAGCATGTGCTAAAAAGTTGAGAGGGTTATTGCAAAAGCTGGATGCACTTCATGTACAAAATGGACAATCTCTTTCGAAGTATCAGGGTTTCGGAAGAAAACTCATCTATTACAAAAGGCATTTCATTTCTTGACATGTAACTGCAGTGATATTCTAGATCAAAGCCATCATTAGAATAGTTGTGGAGAGAAAGTCTTCATTTTTTCTTTGCATGTGTCCCTTGCTTATTGCGTCGTAACCATGGATAATCTTCATTGTTTAATAGGGTGCTTGGGTCAACCTTGACTTTGAAGGGAGGAATTTCATGTAACTTTTCATAATCTTCAGATATGTCTGTCTTGCCCTCCACTCCCATGATGTCTCTTTTCCCTGAAAGAACTATGTGGCTCTTTGGCTCATCGTATGATGTATTCGCTTCCTTAGCTTTTCTTTTTCTCAGTTTGGTAGACATGCCCTTCACATAGAAAACATGCGCCACATCATTGGCTTGGACGAATGGTTCATCTGTGTACCCAGGATTGTTCAGATCCACTGTTGTCATTCCGTACTGTGGGTCTACCTGTACCCCGCCTCCTGACAGATCGACCCATTTGCACCGAAACAAAGGGACCTTAAAATCATGTCCATAGTCGAGTTCCCATATGTCCACTATGTAACCATAATATGTGCCATTTCCCCTGTTGGTTGTTGCATCAAAGCGGACACCACTGTTTTGGTTGGTGCTCTTTTGATCTTGGGCGATCATGTAAAATGTATTCTCATTTATCTCTTACCCATTGTAAGTCAATACAGTCAAAGATGCCCCCTGGCCAACGAGTACAACTCGTCTGCAACAGTGGTGTTACCCATGAGATGTGTTTGCAACAAACTGTCAAAAGTCCTGATGTGTTCACATGTAATCCAGTCGTCACACTGCTCCGGGTGTTTGGAGCACAGAATATTCTTGTGTACATTGACATATGGGTCACCAATGTTGAATTCTGTAGAACTGTGTAGTGTGCTTGAGACCAAGAATGCCCATCCCTACATATTATTGAGTCTGCTCATAGCGTTCCTTTTCCAGTCAGTCTCCCCTCATACCACGATTAAGGGAGACCAATCGGATTAAGGTCAGGAATCAAGTCAACACAAAACCCAATGACCTCCTATGTTTGATGGCCTGTGGAGATGCTTCCTTCCGGCCTAGCACGGTCATGAACATATTTGTTTTAGACTCCCATGAACCTCTCAGAGGGGAACATATTGTGTAGAAATACAGGGCCCAGAATGGCAATCTCGTCGACTAGATGAACTAGGACATGCGTCATGATATTGAAGAAGGATGGTGGGAACACCAACTCGAAACTGGCAAGACATTGCACCAAATCATTCTTTAACCTCGGTAGGATTTCTAGATCGATTACCTTCTGAGAGATTGCATTGAGGAATGCACATAGCTTCACAATAGCTCATCGAACATTTTTCGGTAGAAGCCCCCTCAATGCAATCGGAAGCAGTTGCGTCATAATCACGTGGCAGTCATGAGACTTTAGGTTGTAGAACTTTTTCTCTGCCATATTTATTATTCCCTTTATATTGGACGAGAAGCCAGACGGGAACTTCGTACTAAGGAGGCATTCAAAGAAGATTTCCTTCTCTTCTTTGGTAAGAGCGTAGCTGGCAGGACCTTCATACTGCTTTGGATGCATGCCGTCTTTTTTGTGCACATGTTGTTGGTCCTCCCATGCCTCCGGTGTATCTTTTGTCTTCCCATACACGGCCAAGAAGCCTAGCAGGTTCACGCAAAGATTCTTCGTCACGTGCATCACGTCGATTGCAGAGCAGACCTCTAGGTCTTTCCAATTGGGTAGGTCCCAAAATATAGATTTCTTCTTCCACACGGGTGCGGGTCCCTCAGCGTTATTCGGAACAGATAGTCCGCTAGGACCCTTTCCAAAGATTACTTGTAAATCATTAACCATATGAAGTATGTGATCACCAGTACGGAGGGCGGGAATCTTCTGGTGATCTGCCTCACCTTTGAAATGTTTGCCTTTCTTTTGACATTGATGGTTGGTTGGAAGAAATCGATGATGTCCTAGGTACACATTCTTCCTGCATTTGTCCAAATATATACTTTCGGTGTCATCTAAACAGTGTGTGCATGCGTGGTATCCCTTGTTTGTCTGTCCTGAAAGGTTACTGAGAGAAAGCCAATCATTGATGGTTACAAACAGCAACGCATGTGGGTCAAATTCCTCCTGATTGTGCTCATCTCACACACGTACACCTTTTCCATTCCATAGCTATAAAAGTTCTTCAACTAATGGCCTTAGGTACACATCAATGTCGTTGTCGGGTTGCTTAGGGCCTTGGATGAGCACTGGCATCATATTGAACTTCCGTTTCATGCACAACCAAGGAGGAAGGTTATAGATACATAGAGTCACGGGCCAGGTGCTATGGTTGTTGCTCTGCTCCCCAAAAGGATTAATGCCATCCGCGCTTAAACCAAACCATATATTTCTTGCATCTCCTACAAAGTCCCACACCTTCTCTTGATTTTCCCCACTGCGACCCATCAGCGGGTGCTCTCAACTTCCTGTCTTTCTTATGGTCCTCTTTGTGCCATCGCATCAACTTGGTATGCTCTTTGTTTCTGAACAGACGTTTCAACCGTGGTATTATAGGAGCATACCACATCACCTTGGCAGGAACCCTCTTCCTGGGACGCTCGCCCTCAACATCACCAGGGTCATCTCGTCTGATCTTATACCGCAATGCACCGCATACTGGGCATGCGTTCAAATTCTCGCGTACGCGTCACGGTAGAGGATGCAGTCATTAGGGCATGCATGTATGTTCTGCACCTTCAATCCTAGAGGGCATAGAACCTTCTTTGCTTTGTATGTACTGTCGGGTAATTCGTTATCCTTTGGAAGCTTCTTCTTCATTATTTTTAGTATCTTCCCAAATCCGTTATCAGATACACCATTGTGTGCCTTCCATTGCAGTAATTCCAGTGTTGTACCGAGCTTTGAGTTGTCATCTTCGCAATTTGGTACAACCCTTTTTTGTGATCCTCTAACATGTGATTGAACTTCATCTTCTCCCTTTCACTTTGGCATTGTCTCTTTGCATCGAAAATGACCCGGCGAAGATCATCATCAGGCACATTGTCTGGTTCCTCTTGATCTTCAGCTTCCCCTGTTGCAGCATCACCGTATTTAGGGGCGGATAGTTGTCATCATCCTCTTCTTCTTTGTTGTCTTCCATCATAATCCCTCTTTCTCTGTGCTTGGTCCAAACATTATAGTGTGGCATGAAACCCTTCTCAAGCAGGTGGACGTGAAGGGTTTTCGAGTTAGGGTAATCCTTCGCATTCCCATAGATAGCGCATGGACAATACATGAAACCATTCTGCTTGTTCACCTCAGCCACTTTGAGAAAATTATGCAAGCCCTTAATGTACTTGGAGGTGCGTCTATCACCATACATCCATTGTCGGTTCATCTGCGTGCATTATACAATTAAGTGTATCAAAAACCATTACAGAACATCATGAATAGAGAAGTGACCAAATTAATAGAAGTTCATCATCACACTAAAACCAAAGTACAGTAGTGATCAAATGTTATTACTGAAAAAATAAGCATAAAGTTCATACATTGTTCTCATTGAACAACATATAGCTCTATAGAGCATCTAATTAAAACATACATTGAAACTATGTAAAACATTTAAATGCAATAACAAATGCGATCATAATCGCAACCAAGGTAACAATTGATCCAACGGCATAATGATACCAAGCTCAGTATGAATGGCATATTTTCTAATAATTCTAATCTTCAAGCGCATTGCATCCATCTTGATCTTGTGATCATCGACGACATCGGCAACATGCAACTCCAATTCCATATTCTCCTCCTCAATTCTTTTCAGGTTTTTCTTCAAGTAATTGTTTTATTTTTCAACTAAATTTAACTTCTCGACAAAAGGACCGGTTGGAATTTCCGATTCACTTACCTCCTAGATAAAAACATCTATGTCACCTTGGTCGGCATAATTGTCGTAAACACTAAATGAAACAAATAGTTATAAAAGATAATATACCACATCCGAATAAGAGACAGGACGAGGGCCGACGGGGGCGGATACCAAACCATGGCACTATGTAATAAGAAACAATAATAAAAGTAAGAAAATTATACAAGTGTCTATCTAAATCATACAAGTAAGACTTTTTTATTTTAGAAAGAAGATAAGAACAAGAGGCTCACCATGGTGGTGCCGTCGACGAGATCGGCACGGGCGATCGACGGCAGTGAGGACGGGAACGGGACAGGACGGACCGCCAAACCTAGAAAAATCTTGAGGAAAATGGAGCTTAGAGGTCGAGCTTGGAGAGGAGAAAGCTTAAGTGTGGCTCGGGCATTTCATCGAACACCTCATGTGCATAGGAGGTGAGACCTAGAGCAACACACACCTGCACACGTCGGCCGGCCAAAAAACAGAGGAGTGAGCGGGCAGGGGCTGGGGTATATATGGGCATATCTTTAGTCCTGGTTGGTGGCTAGAACTAGGACAGAAGACTGACCTTTGGTCCCAGTTCCAACCACCAACAGGGACTAAAGGTGCTGGGCCAGGAGCGAGGCCCATTGGTCCCAGTTCGTGTTTGGAATCGGGACCAAAGGAGTCAGACGAACCGGGACCAAAGGGGTCAGACGAACCGGGACCAATGGCCCCCGAGGCCCAGCCGGTTCCCTAACCTCATGAACCGGGACTGATGCATCATTTGGTCCCGGTTCGTAAGTGAACCGGGAATAATGCCCTTATCCTGGCCTCGACCAAAGCCCTGTTTTCTACTAGTGAATGGTAATTTGCACGAGATATGAATTGGTCACAAAGTGATAGATATTCAATAGGGATATAATGAAAACTTTCATGAAGATCATTGGATATTAAAACTTGATTCCTTGCAATAGTTTTGCGATATGGAGATAGTGATATGTGTTGGGGAACGCAGTAATTTCAAAAACTTTCCTACGATCACGCAAGATCTATCTCTAGCTGATGCATAGCAACGAGAGGGGAGAGTGTGTCCACGTACCCTCGTAGACCAAAAGCGGAAGCGTTAAGTAACACGGTTGATGTAGTCGAACGTCTTCGCGATCCAACCAATCAAGTACCGAAAGCACAGCACCTCCGCGATCTGCACACGTTCAGCTCGGTGACGTCCCTCGAACTCTAGATCCAGCTGAGGCCGAGGGAGAGTTCCATTAGCACGACAGCGTGGTGACGGTGATGATGAAGTTACCGAGACAGGGCTTCGCCTAAGTACTACAACGATATGACCAAGGTGGAAAACTATGGAGGGGGGCACCGCACACGGTTGGGAGAGAAACTTGTGTGTTTTGGGGGTGCTCCCTGCCCCCGTATATAAAGGAGGGAGGGATAGAGGCCGTCCCCCTAGGGGCGCGCCAAGTGTATGGAGTCCTACTAGGACTTCCAAGTCCTAGTAGGAATCCTTTCCCTTTTAGGAGTAGGAGAGAAGGAAGGAGAAGGGAGTAGGAAAGGCCAATTCGGACCCATCGGGGGGGGGGGCGCCACCTCCCCTTGGCATGCCTCCTCTATTTCCCGTATGGCCCAATAAGGCCCATTACTTCTCCCGGTGAATTCCCGTAACTCCCCGGTACTCCGAAAAATACCCGAATCACTCGAAACCTTTCCGATGTCCGAATATAGCCTTCCAATATGTCGATCTTTATGTCTCAACCATTTCAAGACTCCTCGTCACGTCCGTGATCTCATCCGGGACTCCGAACAACCTTCGATACATCATATCACATAAACTCATAATACCAATCGTCATCGAACGTTAAGCGTGCGGACCCTACGTGTCGTGGCGATGGGAGACGACACCTATGGGGCCCGGGGAGCCCCTTCGTGTGTTCGGTACGAGGGCGGAGGATGCGCGGAGAGCAGATCGAGGCGATGCACGCTGGGATTTTACCCAGCCGGGCCACGATGGTCGCAGAAACCCTACTGCTGCTTTGTGTTGTATTTGATCTTGCTCTCGAATGCAAGCGGATGGTGGTGTGGTGTGTGGAACGATCGAATCCCAGCGCTAGAGTTGCCAAGGGTTGAACCTCCCCACGTTGTGCATGGGCCTCCTTTTATAGGGCAAGGGTCACCAAGCAGTGTCAACGAGGGTAGAGGGGTAGAAATGTAAAAGAGGTGGTAGTTGGAGCAGTCGCGGGAACAGTGCAGCACGATTGCTTGAGCAATGGATTCTACCTACTTTTGACAGAGGGGGACAAGAGCACTTAATGCCCGTCGCCGTCGCCCCAAAAGCTCCCGCCCTTGCGTCTCCGTTTGCCACGGCGATGGATCCACCGCCGTGGAGTGCCACCGCACCCTTCATGCTGCACAGCCATCCGCCACGCGTCTTCTGGAGAGAGCTGAAGGCGACGCGTGGGCAGATGAGCTAGAGTGCGGGCACGCAGCGTAGCTCGCCCGGCAAGTACCTTGCCGGGGTCTTGATCTTGTCGGGCCCGGGAGCTTGTCGGGCTTGTAACTTGTCGCTCCCCGGGCCCTCGCCGACGCTGATAAGCGCCGAGGCGTGTCTTTTGTGATGTGACTTTCTAGTCTCCCCGGCGAGCTCCTCTCGCCAGGGGCTCGCATGAGTGATGTAGTCTTGAGCCTGGAACGGCCTTCCCGGCAAGCTCCTCTTGCCGGGGTCTTAACCTTCTGTCTTGTACACTTTGTTCTTGAATGGCTTGGTATGGAGCAGGAAAGGTTTCCGGCGGGCATTTGGTGGTTCCCGCCACGGAAGGCGCAATCGCCGATGCACAAGTTGGGGTACCGAGGTACCCTACCTTAGTACACCGACAGGAGCCCCCGGGCCTGGGCCATACACGGTGCCGAGCGCTGTTGGGCCAGGCCCAAGACAGTGCACGGGCACGCGAAGCCCATGGCGCGTCGAATCTGCTTCTGCCTGTGCCGCCTCCCCGTGCAACAGCATGCGTCGATTGCGGCGTCGTGGGATGGGACGTGCCCACGTCCTTTAATGAGAAGAGCGGAACGCCCCCCACTTCTAAAGATGTCGTGGCGATGGGAGACGACACCTATGGGGCCCGGGGAGCCCCTTCGTGTGTTCGGTACGAGGGCGGAGGATGCGCGGAGAGCAGATCGAGGCGATGCACGCGGGGGGGATTTTTACCCAGCTTCGGGCCGCGATGGTCGCGTAAAACCCTACTGCTGCTTTGTGTTGTATTTGATCTTGCTCTCGAATGCAAGCGGATGGTGGTGTGGTGTGTGGAACCAGTCGAATCCCAGGCGCTAGAGTTGCCAAGGGTTCGAACCTCCCCTACGTTGTGCATGGGCCTCCTTTTATAGGGCAAGGGGTCACCGACAGGTGTCAACGTAGGGTAGAGGGGTAGAAATGTAAAAGAGGTGGTAGTTGGAGCAGTCGGGGAGCAGTGCAGCTACGATTAGCTTGAACAAGGATTCTACCTACTTTTGACAGAGGGGACAAGAGCATTTAATGCCGTCGCCGTCGCCCAAAAGTTCCCGCCCTTGCGTCTCCGTTTGCCACGGCGATGGATCCACCGCCGTGGAGTGCCACCGCACCCTTCATCTTTGCCTGACCATCCGCCACGCGTCTTCTGGAGAGAGCTGAAGGCGACGCGTGGGCAGATGAGCTGGAGTGCGGGCACGCAGCGTAGCTCGCCCGGCAAGTACCTTGCCGGGGTCTTGATCTTGTCGGGCCCGGGAGCTTGTCGGGCTTGTAACTTGTCGCTCCCGGGCCCTCGCCGGACGCGAGATAGCGCCGAGGCGTGTCTTTGTGATGTGACTTTCTAGTCTCCCCGGCGAGCTCCTCTCGCCAGGGGCTCGCATGAGTGATGTAGTCTTGAGCCTGGAACGGCCTTCCCGGCAAGCTCCTCTTGCCGGGGTCTTAACCTTCTGTCTTGTACACTTTGTTCTTGAATGGCTTGGTATGGAGCAGGAAAGGTTTCCGGCAGGCATTTGGTGGTTCCCGCTACGGGAAGCTCAACTGCCCGTGCACAAGTTGGGGTACTGAGGTACCCCTACCTTAGTACACCGACAGGAGCCCCCGGGCATGGGCCATACACGGTGCCGAGCGCTGTTGGGCCAGGCCCAAGGCAAGGCTGCAGGCACTTGAAGCCCATGGCGCGTCGAATCGCATACGCCTCTGCCGCCTCCCGTCTGCAACAAAGACGCGTCGATTCTTGGCGTCGTGGGATGGGACGTGCCCACGTCCTTTAATGAGAAGAGCGGAACGCCCCCCACTTCCCCATAAGAACAGAGGAGGCAGGCGCGGTTCCCCTCCATCGCTTTCATTGCTTCTTCTTCCTCCTCCAGAAATCCTCTTCGCGCATCGCTTCCACATCTCCTCCGCCGCTTCTTGCGTTTGCGGCGCCGCCGGATTCTTCGTCCTCCTTCCCTCGCCGCCTCCGCCATAGCCCCGAAAACCAGGAAGGGGAAGGGGAAGGCGGAGAAGATCAAGAGGGAGAAATCCGAGCAGGCGGAAAAGCTCGCCCAGATGCGGAGGGAGAACGTCGTCTTCCTGTCGCGGCTCGACGTGGAAGAACTCTGGGGCAAGTATTTCTTGTTCTGGGCCAAGAGGACTACGGCGCATCCTCGGACCAGAGCTCATCCGGCCGCCACCATGGACAACTATCCCGGCGGGTACTATTTCTTCGCAGCCTTCTTCCACTGCGGCCTTTGTCCTCCTTTCTCTGAATTTTTCTGCGACATCATGAACACATATGGCTTCCACCTTCTTGATTTCACCCCCAACGCCGTCCTCACAATGGCGGTTTTCGCACATATGTGCGAAAACTTCATAGGGATATACCCAAATGTAGCTCTGTTCAGGCATTTCTTCACTCCTAGAGCAGAGCCCGGCTCCCCCCTCTCCGGAGGGATTTCTTGGGTTTTCCGTCTGAACTTGAAGGGTCAGTCGTGCCGGGAGCTCCGCGTCAAGTGGGAAGAGTGGTGTGCGGACTGGTGCTGGATCGTCGAAGACGAGCCGCAGCCCTTCACGCGCGCGACAACGCCCATTCTTGGGTCGAGACTGGAGCGAGCTGGATT
The DNA here is from genome assembly GCA_021437245.1 of Aegilops speltoides. NCBI lineage: Eukaryota > Viridiplantae > Streptophyta > Magnoliopsida > Poales > Poaceae > Aegilops > Aegilops speltoides. Next base: position 329,061,794 of record CM038146.1, on the reverse strand, counting down.
CGGACGACATCAAGCTCGACGTTGCCCTTATCCGGATTCTTCATCTTGAGGCGGGGCTGTCCGTTGTGAAGTAGGCGCCGACTTCCTCCGCGTCGCATTGCCCTCCAAGACAGGAAGAGGCCGGCTGGGAGTACGGGCGCAGCGGATATAATGAGGCTGCGCCCGGGCTGAACTTTAACTTCACGACGCTGGAGCCGAGGGGATGGTCAGGAACTCTTGAGATATGACCCGGACCATCCTGAGTGGTTCAGGCCTCCCCGGGGGGTGGTGCCCCTTTGCAACAGCACGGCTCGGGATCGCCTCCTTGCCATGATGCCCGCGTGCGACTCGCACGGTGTGGAGCGCTCATGGATTCCGCCCGAGTCAATAGACGTTCTCAACTTCTTCGACACCCTTGTGGAGGTGGCGAAGAACAAGAACGAGACCCGGGAGCTGACACGGGACACCACGGACCAGGAGCTCGCGTACATAGCTTCTCGGGCCGAAGAGGCCGCTGCAGCTACAGCGACAGGAACGTTTGGCTGTACGCCCGAGGAGGCAGAGGCTGCAGAAGAGTCCTACCAAACGGAGGCGGCGGAGATCTGCAGACTGCTGCAACTTCCTCCTGGCGCGCTCGCCGGGGTCCCCTCTCTGAGGCACTCCGGGATCCCCGGAATCATGGCCGAGGCCGCGGCAAGAGGTGGCGCTGCCGGAGGGAGCCGAGGCGCCTCAGGGAGCGGAGTCGCCGGAGGGAGCGGAGACGCCAGAGGAAAAAGGGTTGTAGCGCAGGGCGCTGGGTCCGGCGAGCCAGCCGGCGAGGAGGAGGGGGAGGACGCCGCGGCCGCCGAAGATGCCGGCGGGTCCACAGACCTTTATGACGACGACCTCTCCTCGTTGTCGGAAACATCTCCGCCCCGGGCGAGCCCCAAGCGTTCTCCGTTGAAGCGCCTCCGCAAGGCAGCGACGGAAGCGAGTACGCAAGTCCCCCGGCAACTACCGGCTCGCCGGGCGGCGCAAGCTTCCCGGGGGAGTCGAGTCGCGTCGAGGGCGACCGGCGCACCGGACATGGCGGAAGCGACTCGCGCGCAGGCCACAGCAAGGGCGCCTCGCAGGTCGGCCCCGAGCGGACAGGGGTCTTCTCGGAGCGGAGCGGCGGCTCCGCCCGCTTCTCGGGTCCCGGCTGCTACAGGGGCCGGGTCTTCGCAGCCCCCAGCCCCGAGGACCGCCAAGCGCCCGAGAGGGCCTTCGCCTCCTGCTCCTCGCACCGACGCAACCCAGGTGCAGTATGATTTCTCCGCCTTGAGCGAAGACGACGAGGAGGAACAGGAGTAAGTACTCGAGATCTTCATCTTCTTAAATTTCGCCTTGATTATTGTCGAGGCTAATCTTGTTTTTTGTGTTGATTTCAGGACCCTGACCGAGCGGGCGGCGAAGAAAGCCAAGGTGCCCGTGGTCGAGGTCGCGGACGACTCGCCCGCCGAGGCGACCGGAGATGCGCTGGATCCAAGCTGCGGACCCGAAGGCTGTCGAGGAGCAGCCCCGGCGCAGCCCCCAACAGAAGTCTGGGTCCCCTGCTCGCTTGCGCAAGGCGTCAAAGCTTCATCTTGTTCCAATATCTTGATGTGTTTGTCTTGACTTGCGCAGAGATGGAACCGCAGCGGCAGGAGCATCCGGAGGTCGCCCTCGAAGAGCCGGCAGTCCCTCCATCCCCGCCAGGGTTGGACTCTCCGGCAAGGGAGAGCGTCCCGCCAAGGGCGGGTACTCCGCCAAGGGCGAGTACCCCGCCAAGAGCAAGTGGCCCGACGAGGGCGGCCACTCCGCCAAGGGATACTTCCCCGGCAAGAGAGCCCGCCTCTGAAGAGGCCCGCCAAGGTAAGTTCTGCAACTTTGCCTTCTTGGCGTCGTCTCTTTTTGGATATTTGCTTGAACTTCTTTTGCTTCTTCTTCTTCTTCTAGATCCTCCTCCTCCCCCCGAGCAGATGGAGACGGAAGTCGTCATTGAGGAGGAGGACGCGCAAGGTGGCGGCAACGACGCCCCTGTCATCGAGGACGCGGCGGGAGCCGCCGAGCCACATGTGCCAGAGACCGCTCGCTGCAGAGCCTTGTGCCGGAGAGGGGGACGGCGACCGCACCACTCGCCCGGAGGTCGCGGAGCGTCGAGTCGCGCCCGTCACCGACCCCTCCGCCGGAGAAGAGCGGTCCGCTACTACTTGAAGCCCCTAACGGCGTCTTTATCCAGATGCCGTGGGGTTCCTCGTCCTGAGCTTCCCCCGAGGGCGAGGCCTTCGATGGGGAGATCCTCGCCCGCGGGCTTGAAGGTCGTCGAAGGGCCCGGCGGAAGCGGCGGGCTCGATGAGGAGAAGCTTCACCAGCTCTGGGCCTTTACCGGGCCAGCAGCGGCTTCGCTTCCCGGAAGCCCTTGCCGCCAAGGCCGCCGGGAGATGGAGAAGCGCGCGGCGGAGCTCAGCGCCGCCAACCAGGCTGCTCTCCGCGAGGTGGCGGAGAAACGTGAGCAACTCGCCGGGCAGTATGAAGGGTGGCTGCTGGAGAAAGCCGAGGCCGAAGAGCAGCAACGGCTCGCCGGAGTGGAGCTGTCCAGGCGAGAAGGAGAGCTCATTCAGCGGAAGGTTGACCTTGACGCCCACGAGGAAGACCTTGCCGCTCGGGAGCAGGCCCTTGGCGGGGCATTGAAGGAGGCGAAAGACGCCGCGGCGGCCGCGGAGACCGCCAAGGAAGATCTTGCCGCCAAGGTCGCGCAACTGGAGGAGCTGTTGAAGGTGGACTCGGAGAAGATCGCCGCGCTCATCACGGAGCGCGAGAAGTACACCCACACCAACTCAGAGCTCCAGACGCGTCTTTCTGAGAAGGGTGACGAGCTGAAGGCCGCCAAGGACTCCGTCGAGGATCTTGAGCAGAAAATTTCTGCGCTGAAGGACTCGCTCGGCGCCGCCGGGACCGGAAACCAAAGTGAAGGAGGAGCTCGCGAGGAGCGATCCTTAGTGGCGGGCGCCAACAAGGCAGCCGAGGATTTCCGTCGCATCGTCGAGATATGGACCGAGGATTTGGTGTCTTCTGCGTCCGCCATTGACCGAGGAGGCTGGCGCCAAGCTGGAGCATCTCATCTATTCCCGGACCCAAACCTCGCTCACGGCGCCAAGCTCACCTCTTCTTGAGGGAATCGCGCGGCCCTTGCAAACCTGCGGAGAAGATCCCGCACAACTTGCCGAGAAACTCGCGGATGTCGCGGGAACCATGGAGCGCGTCCGGCGAAGATCGTATACGGAACCCGGCATAAACCTCGCCAACGTTCTTCGCAGCTTGCCGGGTGACGCGAACATGGAGGCCACTGAAGGAGCAGGTCGCCCACATCATCGCCAAGGTGAACAAGATCCCGGGATGGAGGCGACCGCGTGAGACTAGGCCCCTTTATCTTTATCTCTTTTTTGTCGCTGCATAAGTTGTTATGAGCTCGTTAGTCATCGCGACAATTTATTCCTTGTAAGATATTACCTTTATTCTGATCAGCAGATGCAGTGTCATCTCCCTTGTTTTTGATCCCCAACTTCGTATGTTTCAACTTTATGCTTCTAGGAGTTTTGCTAGCAAGGAGCCCTTGCCGCGAGCGCTGAGTGTCGAACTCGAAGCAGCTCGCTGGCCAAGGTCTTACCGACAAGCAACCTTGCCGTGGCTTGCCGCAACGCACCTAGCTTGTTAAGCGGACTCGAAAACGAAACAAGGGCGCAACACTTTGTCGCAGCTCACTTAAATCGTTGAGCATGCTTGATGGCAAGATAAGGATGCGGCTATCCACGGGTAGGCTCCTCCGAGCACAAGTTTTCCATACAAAGTGTGGTTGTTCAAGGAAGGCAACTTAAAATTTAAAATTTTGAGCTGCTCAAATCTTTAGCTTTCGCGATCTATGCGTTCTCCGGCAAGCTTTTCTTTCTTGAACAGTGCTTGGTTCATCTTCCACTTCCTTCCCCCCCCGGCAAACTTGTGCACGAGGAATGTTTCTTTTGCTTAAGAGACAGGGAAATAGAAGGAGAGAAAAAAAAGCATATGGCCTTTCGGCGTGCTTTTGCTTGCCGGATATGCGTGCCGTACGAAAGATGCCAAATAACTCATGCAAATAGCAAAGAAGAGCATGGGAAAAGGCAAATAACGCAAAACACGGAAACTTTATTGCTGCACGGGGTCTGCGCCGGCTTTGTACAAAGGGTTACATGCAACGGCGGCAAAGCTTTTGTACAAAAGGTGGTTGCGGGCGGATCACGCAAACGCGCCTTATGGGTAAAACTTGCGAAGATGCTCTATGTTCCAGAGTTACTCATCGGCAAGCCTTCTTCGGTCTCGAGGCGGACAGCGCGGGCCTCGTGACTTGTCTCACCCGATAAGGGCCTTCCCACTTGGCGTCAACTTGTTGGAATTCTTGGCGGATGAACACGCCGAAGAACAAGGTCGCCTTCCTCGAGACTCGGCTTTGACCTTGCGGCTATGGTAGCGGCGCAAGGCTTCTTTGGTATCGAGCAGCTCGTCTGACAGTTCGAGACGTCCCTCCTCGAGGAGCAATGCGTTATCTTGTCGCAATTGCTCTTGCTCAAGCTCATCATAGCGAGCACTCGAGGAGATCCGTATCTGAGTTCCGTGGGGAGAACCGCTTCGCTCCATAGACTAGAGAAAAGGGTGTCCGTCCGGTGGCTCGATTTGGTGTCGCTCGATTGACCAAAGAGCGCCGCAGCTCCTCTATCAATTTCTTCCGACTTGCGCAGCTTGTCGAAAGTTCTTGTCTTGAGTCCGCGCAACACTTCAGCATTGGCCCTTTCTGCTTGACCGTTGCTCCTTGGGTGAGCAACTGAAGTGAAACAGACCTTGGCGCCAAGGTCTTGGACGTACTGCATGAAGGTGCGGCTAGTGAATTGTGTACCGTTGTCGGTGATAATCCGTTAGGAACCCGAAACGGCACACAATCGACCAAGAACTTGACCACGATTGTCTTTGTCACCTTTCTCCTGGCTCCACTTCGGCCACTTTGTGAACTTGTCGATTGCCACGCACAAGTACTCAAAGCCTCCGACAAGACGGGGAAGGGGCCGAGGATATCGAGCCCCTGCATCGAGAAGGGCCAGGATAAAGGGATTGTTTGGAGAGCTTGAGCTGGTGATGAATTTGCTTTGCATGGAATCGCACGCTTCACACTTGGTTACTAGTGCGATTGCATCTTGGAGGGCTTCTTGCCAAAGAACCCTTGCCGGAAGGCTTTCGGCAAGTGCCCTTGCGCCAATGTGGTGGCCGCAGATGCCTCCGTATCTCGCCAACAGCTTCGGCCCATCTTCCCGGAGATGCACTTGATCGACACCATTGAGCCTTCTTACATGCAGCTCGTTGTCCCTGTTGGTACATACTTGACCGCTGGTTATCTTTTCTATTTCTTCCGGGTCGTCGGGAAGTTCTCCAGTTTGCAGGAAACGGACGATCTGCTGCGCCCATGCCGGAGCTTGGGGCTCGACGGCAAGGACTAAAGGCATGAGGACCGCTGCGGGAACCTCAGCTTCTACGGCAAGGATCTCTGGCTCTGCCGGAGCTGAAGGTCCCCCGGCAAGCTTGCCGGGGCAAGGCTTGTCGGGAACGCTTGCTTCGATCGCACCGATCTGAGGATCGGCAGGAGCAAACTGTCCCTCAGCGTTCTGGCCGTTGATCCTGGGGACTTTGGCGGTGGCCTCAGGGGGATCCGCCGGCAAGTAGTCGCCGGAGACCAACTTTCTCTTCTTGGACTGCCCAATTGATGGTGCGACGGAGGGTTGAGTCAGCTTGAGCAAGAAGGTCCCTGGTTCCACATGTAACTTCATCGAAGCATACTTTGAAAGGCCATCTGCGATTTCATTCTGAGCCCTCGGAATGTGCTCCATCTGCAGACCTTCAAAGCGCTCCTCAAGCTTCCTCACTTCATCTACATAAGCTTCCATCAAAGGGCTCTGATAGCTCTTGTTAACTTGCCGGACCACCAACTGAGAATCTCCCCGCACAATCAACTTCCTGATCCCAAGTTCGGCCGCAATCCTGAGGCCGGCGAGCAAACCTTCATATTCTGCGGTGTTGTTTGTCGCTTGCTCTCTTGGGAAGTGCATCTGGATGACATACTTGAGGTGCTCTCCAGTGGGCGCGATGAGTACCACGCCGCACCGCGCCTTGCAGCGAGAAGGCACCATCAAGTACATTACCCATTCACTCGTCACTTCTTATGCAGGCGCACTCGTTTCTTGGACTTCTTCGTCGGTGTTGGGGTCCACTCGCTATAAATTCTGCCAAAGCCCGGCTCTGTATGGTTGAAGTACTTTCAAACTTGAGTCCAAAGCTCGACAACCCCGGTGCCCACTCAACGATCCTGCTGTTGCCTCTGGGTTGTGCAATATTCTCTTGTTGGGAAGCGAGTGACCACTTGTTATCTCGTGTGCTGGAAGTAATGGCGCAGCTTTCTCGAGGCCATGAGGAGGCCGAAGCAACTTTGCACACAGAGTATCTTGATCTAGCTCCACGGAGAAGGAGCTTACAAAATACACCGGCGCTGTACCATCTTTTTTCCGCACCTCATCCTGTTCCTCTTGCAGACTTGTCCTTGCCGGGGCAGAGCTTTTGGAGCAATTACTGCTTGTCGCTGGACTCACTTGCGGAGATGCAGCCTCCTCGTCGGACTCCTCTCCGCTACCAGCAAGCAGCACTAACCACTTGGTTGGTTGCCGCTAGGTACAACAGCAACTTCTCTTGTGGTTTAGGCGCGACAAGTATTGGAGTGGAGGACAGGTAACGTTTCAAATCTTGCAGCGCTGTCTCCGCTTCTGGAGTCCACTTCATGGGCCCTGCCTTCTTCAAGATTTTGAAGAAGGGTAGGGCGCGCTCTGCAGACTTTGAAATGAACCTACTGAGGGCAGCCACACAACCTGCGAGCCTTCTGACATCCTTGACCCGCTTTGGGGCTTCGATCTGCTCAATGGCTTTAATCTTGTCGGGGTTGGCTTCGATCCCTCTCTGTGACACAAAGAACCCGAGAAGCTTGCCGGAGGGAACCCCAAAGACGCACTTCTCAGGGTTCAACTTTAGCTGTATCTTGCGCAGGTTCTGAAATGTCTCTTCCAAATCTTGAATTAGTGTATCCTTGCTCTTGCTCTTCACCACGATGTCATCCATGTAGGCTTCTATATTTCTGTGGATCTGTGGCTCAAAAGCAGTATACACTACCCTTGCGAATGTCGATCCTGCATTCTTCAGTCCAAATGGCATGCGTATGAAGCAATAGGTGCCACATGGAGTGATAAATGCAGTCTTCTCTTCATCCTCTTTGGCCATGAAGATCTGGTGATAGCCTGAGTATGCATCAAGAAAGCAGAGTAGCTCACATCCGGCAGTGGAGTCAACAATCTGGTCAATGCGCGGCAAGGGGAATGGATCCTTGGGGCATGCTTTATTCACATCGGTGAAGTCTATACACAGCCTCCATTTCCCGTTGGCCTTGCGCCACGGCAACCGGGTTTGCTAACCACGTCGGATGGATCACACCTCTAACTAGGCCTGCTGCCTCTAGCTTCTTGATTTCTTCGTTGATGAATTCTTGGCGCCCACGGCTTGCTTCCTTACTTTTTGCTTGACGGGCGCGCGATGAGGGCAAGCGGCAAGCTTGTGCTCAATTACCTTCACAGGAACACCGGGATGTCGGATGGTTGCCATGCGAACACATCGACATTCGCCCGCAGAAAGCAACGAGCGCGCTTTCCTATTTGCTATCAAGCGTGGCACTGATGGTGAAAGTACCACCAGTGCCGTCCTCTTTGGCGGACACCTTCTTGGTTGCCGGTGGAGTGGCCATTCCCTTCTTACCCATGCCGGTGGAGCTTGACGGGGCGTCCTCGACAGCAGCGCAACACCGAAGAGGTGCGATTGCGGAGTGGGCCCCGGGCGCTTGCGGACTTGGTCTTCGTCTTCTTCCCCGGGAGCTTCGGCGGCAAGCGTATCCTTGCGGCAGTTGCTGCCGCGTCCGGTAGATCTTGTCGGTGCGAGATAAGTGCATCTTTCTTGTCGCCGTGGACGGTGATGACGCTTATCGCCCCGCATCTTGAGCACGTTATAAGCATAATGGGAAGCTGCCATGAACTTGGCGAGCGGGGCGGCCGAGTATTCCGTTATGCGGCAGCGGAATATCGGCAACGTCGAAAGTGACGCCTTCGGTCCTGAAGTTGAGCTCCCGCCAAAGGTCACGGCGAGTGATCTTTCCTTGGGCTTGCTCCGTCCGGATTGATTCCTTGAAAGAACCGGTCTCTTGAGCTCGCCATCCGGAATTTGGAGTTTCTTGATCACAGAGAGGAGATCAAGTTCAGCCCGGCCCGCCGTCAACCAACATCTTGGTGACCTTGAGGTTGCGGATGGTGGGTGAGACCAGCATCGGCAAACACCCGACCGCGGTGGTGCGGTCGGGGTGATCCTCGAGATCAAAAATGATGGGCGTCTTTGGACCATTTGAGGACTGCTTGGCGACTCTATGGGCGGCTCTGCTGCATTCACCTCACGTGCCCACTGCTTTAGTTGGCGGTGGGAGGTGTGCAACGAGGCACCACCGTCGACGCACAGGACCTCCGTGGCCTTCTGGAACTCCTGTTCACTGTCATCCTCATCCTCCATGTCCTCGTCGCCGTCTTCTTCATCCTTGTCGCGGCTCCGGGAAGGTCGATCACCTTGTCGCCGCTTGGCCTTGCTGGGGGGTCCTCCCCGACCATTGAACGGCCGCTTCTTGCTCGGTTCTCCTCCGCCACCCTTGGGCCCTCTCCTTGTCGCGCTCTCGTACTCAGCTTTTTGTCGCTCGGCGAGATAGTCGACGCGTTGCGATTGTAGAGGTCGTGGCCCTTGGTGCGGTGGATTTTGCAATATTGCTTGCCGGGGCTGCCGCTTGTCGGCTGCCGCCACGAAGGCAAGCTCCTTGCGGAGTTGCCGGCTGTGTTTGCTTGGCGGGAGCTTCCTTGTCGGGCTTTTCGACGGCAAGCACTGTTCCTTGTTCTTCTTCGAAAGTTCGCCGCGGCGTTTCTTTTTGCGGGCGGCGTCGTCGAGTCGCTTCCTCCTGCGCCAAAGCATCCTCTCCGGGAGCCTTCTCCCTTCTTCCGCAGCGTGCGCATTTATCACCAGAGCATAAAGCTCGGCGACGCCCCGGATCTTGGTCATCGCCATCTCTTCACGCATGCGGCGGTTACGCGCGTTACGGTGGAACGCGGCGATAACATGGCGAGGTGGACGTCGAGATGTTGTGCTGCACGGCTGAAGCGTTGGATGTACTTGCGCAGGATTCTCCTTCCTTACGGGCCAAAATGTGGAGATCACTTTCCGGCCGTGGGGTTTGTGGCCGCCCGATGAAGGCGCCAACAAACTGATGGCAAAGGTCCGCCCAGGAAGAAATGGAGCCCTCCGGCAAGTGCATAAGCCAAGAACGAACGTTCGGCCTAAGCACGAGTGGGAAGTAGTTCGCCAGAATCTTCTCGTCGCGCCCCCCGGCAGCCTGTACGGCGATGGTGTAGATACTGAGAAATTCCGAGGTGCGTCTTGCCGTCGTACTTCTCCCGACGTCGGGCTTGAAATTCTTCATCTTTGAGCCATCGACGCGCCGCGATTCACGGGTGAACGCAGGCAGCTCGCAGCGACGATAAGTCGCTCGCTCACCGGGCGACGTCGTCGACAGTGCTCCCAGCCCTCTGGTCGATTGTCGCCGAAGTCTCCGCGGCGCTTCGATCGTGGTTCGGCGTCTTCTTGTCGCCGCTTCGCCGAGGACTGGCGTTGATCCCGACGAGCCCGCGGGTCCGACGATGCCGTGGAGCCGTCGTCGGCGTTGTTCCGGCGGGACGGCGTCTTTCGTTTCCGCGGCGGGGAGTGCACGGTAGTCACGCCCCCGGCGGTCTTGTCGCCGCCGGCCTTCGTCTTCTCGGCTTGCCGCGGCCGCGAGGCCGCAGGCTGCTGTTGACGGTCATTGTTGGCGGCGACCAGGCTCGATGGTAGCCCTCCGGTCCTCGGCCTTGTCCGCCGCTGGAGGAAGTCGAGAGCATTGCGCTCTTGTGGCGCTTCTGCAGAGTGGAGGGAAGCGGGAAGCGGCGGTGCGAGCGGGCGTGCTCGGGCTTCTAACGGTGTTAGAAGGAGCAGGTCTGCCCCGCACCTTCGCTTTGCTGTGCGGGACGGGGTTCGAACATCCGCGAGCCTCCGGCGCGTCCTGTTCAGCGAGACGGATACCACCTCCCGTGGTATGGCGCTGCTGGGTCGTCGTGCGCTGAGATGGACGTGGATCTACGGAGGCCGAGGCGTGGTCCTCCGTCCTGTCCCTGGATCTGGTGGCGCCACGAGTGCCCTCGCCGGTGTCCACCCTATCGACGGCGTCTCCTCCGCCCGCCGCGGGCTCCGGTGGCAGCGGGTGAGACGCAGACGGGTCTGCAACCCTTGAGGCCCTCGTCTTCGGGGCCATAGCGCGTTGTCGGCGAAGCCGTCGGCGAAACCGAGAGATTGATGAAGAAAGCGGCGCGAACGCCGGATCAGGTCCGCACAACCTCGACGCCCCCTACCTGGCGCGCCAAAGATGTCGTGGCGATGGGAGGCGACACCTATGGGGCCCGGGAGCCCTTCGTGTGTTGATGAGGGCGGAGGATGCGCGGAGAGCGATCGAGGCGATGCACGCTGGGATTTTACCCGGCCGGGCGCGATGGTCGCAGAAACCCTACTGCTGCTTTGTGTTGTATTTGATCTTGCTCTCGAATGCAAGCGGATGGTGGTGTGGTGTGTGGAACCAGTCGAATCCCAGGCGCTAGAGTTGCCAAGGGTTCGAACCTCCCCTACGTTGTGCATGGGCCTCCTTTTATAGGGCAAGGGTCACCGACAGTGTCAACGAGGGTAGAGGGGTAGAAATGTAAAGAGGTGGTAGTTGGAGCAGTGCGAGGAACGGTGCAGCTACAAAGGCTTGAACAATGGATTCTACCTACTTTTGTGAGAGGGGACAAGAGCACTTAATGCCCGTCGCCGTCGCCCCAAAAGCTCCCGCCCTTGCGTCTCCGTTTGCCACGGCGATGGATCCACCGCCGTGGAGTGCCACCGCACCCTTCATGCTGCACAGCCATCCGCCACGCGTCTTCTGGAGAGAGCTGAAGGCGACGTGCGGCGATGAGCCGGAGGCGCACGCAGCGTAGCTCGCCCGGCAAGTACCTTGCCGGGGTCTTGATCTTGTCGGGCCCGGGAGCTTGTCGGGCTTGTAACTTGTCGCTCCCCGGGCCCTCGCCGGGACGCGTATAGCGCCGAGGCGTGTCTTTTGTGATGTGACTTTCTAGTCTCCCCGGCGAGCTCCTCTCGCCAGGGGCTCGCATGAGTGATGTAGTCTTGAGCCTGGAACGGCCTTCCATGCAAGCTCCTCTTGCCGGGGTCTTAACCTTCTGTCTTGTACACTTTGTTCTTGAATGGCTTGGTATGGAGCAGGAAAGGTTTCCGGCAGGCATTTGGTGGTTCCCGCTACGGGAAGCTGCAACTGCCCGTGCACAAGTTGGGGTACTGAGGTACCCCTACCTTAGTACACCGACACTACGGGTTCGAGAACTATGTAGACATGACCAAGACACGTCTCCGGTAAATAACCAATAGCGGAACCTAGATGCTCATATTGGTTCCTACATATTCTACAAAGATCTTTATCGGTCAAACCACATAACAACATACGTTGTTCCCTTTGTCATCGGCATGTTACTTGCCCGAGATTCGATTGTCAGTATCATCATACCTAGTTCAATCTCGTTACCAGCAAGTCTCTTTACTTGTTCCACAATACTTCATCCCGCAACTAACTCATTAGTCACAATGCTTGCAAGGCTTATAGTGATGAGTATTACCGAGAGGACCCAGAGATACCTCTCCGAAACACGGAGTGACAAATCCTAATCTCGATCTATGTCAACCCAAAAAACACCTTCGGAGACACCTGTAGAGCACCTTTATAATCACCCATTCATGTTGTGATGTTTTGTAGCACACAAAGTGTTCCTCCGATATTCGGGAGTTGCATAATCTCATAGTCTGAGGAACATGTATAAGTCATGAAGAAAGCAGTAGCAATGAAACTGTAATGATCATGATGCTAAGCTAATGGTTGGATCTTGTCCATCACATCATTCTCCTAATGATGTGATCCCATTCATCAAATGACAACACATGTCTATTGCTAGGAAACATTACCATCTTTGATTAACGAGCTAGTCAAGTAGAGGCATACTAGGGACACTATGTTTTGTCTATGTATTCACACATGTACTAAGTTTCCGGTTAATACAATTCTAGCATGAATAATAAACATTTATCATGAAATAAGGAAATAAATAATAACTTTATCATTGCCTCTAGCGCATATTTCCTTTAGTCTCCCACTTGCACTAGAGTCAATAATCTAGTTCACATCGCCATGTGATTTAACACCAATAGTTCAGATATGTATGTGATCAACACCCATAGTTCACATCGCCATGTGACCAACACCCAAAGGGTTTACTAGAGTCAATAATCTAGTTCACATCTCTATGTGATTAGCACCCAAAGAGTACTAAGGTATGATCATGTTTTGCTCATCAGAGAAGTTTAGTCAACGGGTCTATCACAATCAGAGCCGTTTGTATTTTGCAAATATTCTATGTCTACAATGCTCTGCATGGAGCTACTCTAGCTAATTTCTCCCACTTTCAATATGTATCCAGATTGAGACTTAGAGTCATCTGGATCGGTGTAAAAGCTTGCATCGATGTAACTCTTTACGACGAACTCTTTGTCACCCCCATCACTGAGAAACATTTCCTTAGTCCTCACTAAGGATAATTTTGACCGCTGTCAAGTGATCTACTCTTAGATCACTATTGTACCCCCTTGCCAAACTCATGGCAAGGTACACATTAGGTCTGGTACACAACACAACATACTTTATAGATCCTACGACTGTGGCATAGGGAATAACTTTCATTCTCTTTCTATCTTTGGTCATGGTTGGGCTTTGAGTCTTACTCAACTTTACACCTTGTAATATAGTCAAGAATTCCTTCTTTGACTGATCCAATTTGAACTCTTTCAAAAACTTGTCAAGGTATTTACTCATTGAAAAATCTTATCAAGCGTCTTGATCTATCTCTGTAGATCTTGATGCCCAATTTGTAGCAGCTTCACTGAGGTCTTTCAATGAAAAACTCTTATTCAAGTATCCCTTTATGCTATCCAAAAATTCTATATTATTTCCAATCAACAATATGTCATCCACGTATAATATTAGAAATGCTACAGAGCTCCCACTCACTTTCTTGTAAATACATGCTTCTCCAAAAGTCTGTATAAAACCATATGCCCTGATCACATTATCAAAGCGTTTATTCCAACTCTGCGAGGCTTGCACGAGTCCATAAATGGATCGCTGGAGCTTGCACACTTTGTTAGCACCCTTTGGATCGACAAAACCTCTGGTTGCATCATACACTACTAGAAATAGCTTCTTTGCCGTCCGCCATGGCAGACGGCAAAGGCATAGCTCCCGGACAGCAAACATCTTTGTCGTTCACCAGCGGACGGCAAACTGTCCGTCTGAACAGGTGCCAGCAAAGGCCTTCTTTGCCGCCCGCTTCCACGAAACTTACGGAAAATGATTGTGTGGTCCGCCATCTGAGGCCAGCTGACGGCAAAGACTATGGACGGCAGTGGGCCGGCATCATAGCCATTAGGGCGTTAACGTCGCTCTTTGTCGTCCGCCAGCAGACGGCAAAGATTCAAAGGTCTTTGTCGTCCGCCAGCAGACGACAAAGAGCTCAGTTAGGACAGCACTGGTAAGCTGCCACGTGGCCAGCTATGCCGTCCGCCAGCAGACGGCAAAGATTCAAAGGTCTTTGCCATCCGCTAGTAGACGGCATAGCTGACCAAATAGGCAGCCAGTGTTCCCAGTGTCTACAGGAAGCTGCCACATGTACTCTTTGTCGTCTGCTAGCGGATGGTAAAGCTCTTTGTCGTCCACTAGCAGACGACAAAGAGGCTATATATCCCCTATTTTCATTTATATCCATTTAATTTCACTGGAATTCACACACAGATATACATATATATATATTTCACAGGCACAACAGACATATGATCTATGCAACACATAGCTCCAGCCATGACAACATATATACATACATAAGAAACACAGTTTCATCCATACATCTTACACTACTATCACAATGTTCATCCAACACTACTATCACAATGTTCATCCAACACATGCATCCATATAACAAGTTCCACATTATTCTTCAATAAAAACAAAAAGAAGAACAGAGAAACAAGCACTCCATCCATGCAAGCTTCCATATAGTGAATTAAATCTGCAAAATGGGAAACAAGAAAGTTAGAAGAAGAAGAGGAAGAAAACTAGAAGAAGAAGAAGAAGAAGAAGAAGAAGAAGAAGAAGAAGAAGAAGAAGAAGGAGAACAAGGAGAAGAAGACTAGAAGAAGGAGAAGAAGACTAGAAGAACAAGAAGTACTTCTACTTCTTCTTTTCCTCCTATTCCTTCTTTTCTTCCTCTTCCTTGATTTTCTTCATCTTATTATGTCATTTGTGGACTAAATAAGCTAAATTGTGTCATAAATGGACTAAATAGGCTAGATAAGAAGAAAATGCCATTTTTGAGCTAACGTAGCAAATTGTGCCATTTTTGACCTAACTAAGCTTATTGTGTCATTTTAGAGGACAACAAGCTAAGTATATGACATTTATGAGGTTATCAAGGTTATGATGCCATTTACGAATAAAAACAAGTAAGAGGAGGAAAAGAAGAAGAAGAAGAAGAAGAAGAAGAAGAAGAAGAAGAAGAAAAGAAGAAGAACTTCTTCTTCTTCTTCTTCTTTTCTTCCTATTCCTTCTTTCCTTCCTCTTCCTTGATTTTCTTCATCTTATTATGTCATTTGTGGACTAAATAGGCTAAATTATGTCATAAATAGACTAAATAGGCTAAATAAGAAGAAAAATACCGTTATCACGGAGGTGTAGGAATGGTCGGGGCTGCGCCATTGGCAGACGGAGTCCGGTCGGGGTTCCGGCATTGGCAGACGCCGAAGGATTGGTCGATGCTTGTCGGGAGCCATGTTGAACCAAAGATCATTTCCAATAATGTCTCGTTAGCATGATGCAAACTGAAATGTGAATAGTAGTAACTAAGGACCATTCAAATCAAACTCACCGTGCCCGTCGGAGTAATCTGGGGCATCGGCGGAGCCTGACCGTTTTCTCGCACATGGTCTGCACATTTGGTTCTCACGAGTCAGTCATATTAGTTAGTAATGCGAACATTACATGCATGATTGGGCTAATATGCACAAGAAATGTACCACGATGAGCTCATATAGGGCCCGGTGAGACGCCTCGTTCCGGTTTCTCTCCTCCTCCAACAGCTTAGTCGTCTTATCCCTCCTCTTCCTCTTCCTCTCCGCCGCCTCCCTTTTTGCCTCCTCCAAAAGATCCTGGGTCTTCAATCTCTCTTTCTGAACCGCTGCCTGCAACACAACACTCCTCGTTCACATTGTAATCATCAACGGACGCACAAACAATGTAATGGAGGAAAGGTTAGAGAGTCCGTATAACTAACCGCCACGGTGAGCTCCGCGGGCCGTGCACGAGGCATTATCTCAGGATTAGAGCTACTCAGGCGCTTCTTGATATATGGGAGAGTCTTAGGATAACGTATCAGTCCATCACCAATGGCTTGAGAGCCATGGGACCTCCCACCACTAGATATCATCACCAGCTCTGTATCAAAAGGATCCTGGCTTGGGTTAAAGTCCTCCCCTTTCCTCGTCTTCCCCTCGTCTCTGTACTTCACAAGCTTGTGGTGGGAGGAGATGTTGGTGAAGTTCTCAGGATGATCTAGGTCAGACTCCGTGAATGCCTTGGCCTTCTTGTACGGGGCCACATGGGCCATGCCATAGAGGTCGAAGAGAGTAGGCACAGGCTTCTTGTGGTAGTGCGCCTGAGAGAGAGGAACAAAATATTAGTTAATTAGGGCTCAAGCTAGCATTAAGAATGATATTACTATGTAAATAGGTCATTTTGGAGCTAAGAAAGGTTATTATGTCATTTTCAAGGAAAATAAGCTGAGTTTAGGTCATTTTGGAGCTAAGAAATATTATTATGCCATTTTTGACCAAATTATGTTAATTATGTCATTATTGAGCTCTCCAATGTAGTTATGCTATTTTTTAGCTAACTAAAGCATATTAAGTCATTATTGAGCTATCGAAGGTAGTTATGCCATTTTTAATTAACTAAAGCATATTAAGTCATTTTATAAAGCTATCTAAAGGTTATTATGTCATTTTAGAGCTAAATATGTCATAAATGAACTATCCAAGGTAGTTATTATGTCATTTTAACTAACTAGGCATATTAAGACATTTTGGAAAGGATAAATGCTACCATGAAGAATGAATTGCATGAATCGTGTGGCAAACCACATAACCAGTTATCCCCGTACTCAAACAGGTTGGAGCTCCCTTGATGGTGTGGCCCACCTTCCATTTGGTCGCGCTTATCCTTGGCCCTTTGGTGTTCGAGCCGCCATTCGGGAGAGCACCACGCATCCACCAACGCCTCCCAACAGTCCATCCTATCGACACACCATCTCGGGGGCACCTAAGTGAGTCAAGAGAAATTTCAGCGCTACGAATCAAATCAAGAAAACTAAGTTCAAGGACTTAAGAATAGGTATAATTACCAACAAGTACTTCTCCCTACTCAGAAACTTGTTGCGACACTTCTTCTTGGCCCTCCTAATACCCTGTGAGGCGTAGTAGTCTCGAACGGCCTGCACCCGAGCCTCATGCCATTGATACGTCTCCAATGTAACTATAATTTTTGATTGTTCCATGCTATTATATTACCCGTTTTGGATGTTTATGGGCTTTACTTTACACTTTTATATCATTATTGGGACTAACCTTCTAACCGGAGGTCCAGCCTGTATTGCTGTTTTTTTGCCTATTTCAGTGTTTCGAAGAAAAGGGATATCAAACGGAGTCCAAACGGAATGAAACCTTCGGGAGCGTGATTCTTGGAACAAACGTGATCTAGAGGACTTGGAGTGCAAGTCAAGAAGCAATCGAGGAGGCCACGAGGGTGGTGGCGCCCCCCCCCCCCTACTGGGCATGCCCCCTATCTTGTGGGCCCCTCGGGCGTCCACCGACCTACTTCTTCCTCCTATATATACCCACGTACCCCGAGAACATCATAGGTGACCATGAAAAACTATTTCCACCACCGTAACCTTCTGTATCCGTGAGATCCCATCTTGGAGCCTTCGCCGGCACTCCGCCGGAGGGGGAATCAACCATGGAGGGCTTCTACATCAACACCATATCCTCTCCAATGAGTTGTGATTAGTTTACCACAGACCTTCAGGTCCATAGTTATGAGCTAGATGGCTTCTTCTCTCTCTTTGAATCTCAATACCATGTTCTCCTTTATCTTCTTGGAGATCTATTCAATGTAACTCTTTTTGCAGTGTGTTTGTCGAGATCCAATGAATTGTGGGTTTATGATCAAGTTTATCTATGAGAAATATTTGAATCTCCTCTGAATTCTTTTATGTGTGATTAAGTTATCTTTGCAAGTCTCTTCGAATTATCAGTTTGGTTTGGCCTACTAGATTGATCTTTCTTGCAATGGGAGAAGTGCTTAGCTTTGGGTTCAATCTTGCGGTGTCCTTTCCCAGTGATAGCAGGGGCAGCAAGGAACGTATTGTATTGTTGCCATCGAGGATAAAAAGATGGGGGTTATATCATATTGCATGAGTTTATCCCTCTACATCATGTCATCTTTCTTAATGTGTTACTTTGTTCTTTATGAACTTAATACTCTAGATGCATGCTGGATAGCGGTCGATGTGTGGAGTAAAAGTAGTAGATGCAGGCAGGAGTCGGTCTACTTGTCATGGACGTGATGCCTATATACATGATCATGCCTTAATAATCTCATAATTACTCGCTTTTCTATCAATTGCTCGACAGTAATTTGTTCACCCACCGTAATACTTATGCTATCTTGAGAGAAGCCACTAGTGAAACCTATGGCCCCCGGGTCTATCTTTTATCATATAAGCTTTCAATTTACTTTTATTTGCATCTTTACTTTTCCAATCTATATCATAAAAATACCAAAAATATATTTATCTTATCATACTATCTCTATCAGATCTCACTTTCGCAAGTGGTCGTGAAGGGATTGACAACCCCTTTATTGCGTTGGTTGCGAGTTCTTGTTTGTTTGTGTATGTGCGTGGGACTTTTGAGGAGCCTCCTACTAGATTGATACCTTTGTTCTAAAAAAACTGAGGGAAATACTTACGCTACTATTGCTGCATCACCCTTTCCTCTTCAAGGAAAACCAACGCAAGCTCAAGACGTAGCAAGAAGGATTTCTTGCGCCGTTGCTGGGGAGGTCTTCGCTCAAGTCAAGACATACCAAGTACCCATCACAAACTCATCTCCCTCGCATGTACATTATTTGTCATTTGCCTCTCGTTTTCCTCTCCCCCACTTCACCCTTGCCGTTTTATTCGCCCTCTCTTTCCCAATCTCCTCTCTCTTTCGTTTGCCTTTTTGTTTGCTTGTGTGTTGGATTACTTGTCGCGATGGCGCAAGATAATACCAAATTGTGTGATTTTTCCAATACCAATAATAATGATTTCCTTAGTACTCCAATTGCTCCTCTTAATGATGTTGAGTCTTGTGAAATCATTTTTGCTTTGCTGAATCTTGTTATGAAAGATCAATTCTCCAGCCTTCCTAGTGAAGATGCCGCTACCCATCTAAACAACTTTGTTGATTTGTGTGAGATGCAAAAGAAGAAAGATACGGGTAATGATATTGTCAAATTGAAGTTATTTCCGTTTTCACTTAGAGATCGTGCTAAAGTTTGGTTTTCGTCTTTGACTAAGAATAGTATTGATTCGTGGAACAAGTGCAAAGATGCTTTCATCTCTAAGTATTTTTCTCCCACTAAGATCATCTCCCTTAGAAACGATATTATGAATTTTAAACAACTTGATCATGAGCATGTTGCCAAATCTTGGGAAAGAATGAAATTGATGATTCACAAAATGCCCTACTCATGGTTTGAATTTATGGATGATCATACAAAATTTTTATGCCAGATTGAATTTTGCTTCTAGAAATCTTTTAGATTCGGCCGCGGGAGGCACGTTTATGGAAATCACCTTAGGAGAAGCTACAAAACTCCTTGATAATATTATGACTAATTGTTCTCAATGGCACACCGAAAGATCTACTAGTAAAAAAGTGCATGGTATAGAAGAAATTAATGTTTTGAGTGGAAAGATGGATGAACTTATGAAATTGTGTGCTACTAAGAATGCTTCTCTCAATCCCAGTGATATGCCTTTGTCTACTTTGATTGAGAATAATAATGAATCTTTGGATGTGAATTTTGTTGGTAGGAATAATTTTGGTAACAATGCTTATAAAGGAAACTTTAATCCTAGACCATTCCCTAGTAATTCCTCTATAATTATGGAAATTCCTACAACAATTCTTAAGGTGATTTTAATAAGATGCCCTCTGATTTTGAAAATAGTGTGAAAGAATTTATGATCTCTCCTTGCTTGAAGAAAAATTGCTTAAAGTTGATGATTTGGCTAGGAACATTGATAGACTCTTGCTTGATGTTGATTCTTTGAAACTTAGATCTACTCCTCCTAATCATGATATCAATGAGTCTCTCAAAGCTATGAGAATTTCCATTGATGAGTGCAAAGAAAGAACCGCTAGATTGCGTGCTAAGAAAGATTGCTTTATAAAGGCGTGTTCTTCTAGTTTCCATGAAAAAAATGATGAAGATCTTAGAGTTATTGATGTTTCCCCTATTAGATATTTGTTTTGCAATATGAATCTTAATAATGATGGGACTGGAGATGAGTCAACTTTAGTTAAAAGGCGTCCCAATGATTCGGAGTTTTTAGATCTTGATGCTAAATTTGGTAAAAGCGGGATTGGAGAGGTCAAGACTTTAAATAGCATTGAACCCACTATCTTGGATTTCAAGGAATTAATTATGATAATTGTTATTTAGAAGATTGTTCCTTGTTGCAATCCGTTGTGAATTCTCCTCATGCTTATAGCCAAAATAAAGCTTTTACCAAACATATTGTTGATGCCTTGATGCAACCTTTAGATGAAAAACTTAATTTGGAAGTTTCTATACCTAGAAAACTTTATTATGAGTGGGAACCTACTATAAAGATTAAAATTAAAGATCATGAGTGTTATGCTTTATGTGATTTGGATGCTAGTGTTTCCACGATTTCGAAAACTTTATGTGATATTCTAGGTTTCCATGATCTTGATGATTGCTCTTTAAATTTGCACCTTGCGGATTCCACCATTAAAAATTCAATGGGAAGGATCAATGATGTTCTCATTGTTACAAATAGGAATTTGGTGCCCGTAGATTTTATCGTTCTTGATATAGATTGCAATCTTTCTTGCCCTATTATTCTTGGTAGACCTTTCCTTAGAACGATTGGTGCAATTATTGATATGAAGGAAGGGAATATTAGATTCCAATTTCCATTAAGGAAAGGCATAGAGAACTTTCCAAGAAAGAAAGTTAAATTACCTTATGAATCTATAATGTGAACTACTTATGAATTGAGTGCTAGAGATGGCACTACTTAGATCTATCCTCGCTTTTATGCCTAGCTAGGGGCGTTAAACGATAGCGCTAGTTGGGAGGCAACCCAATTTTATTTGTGTTTTTTGTTTTCGTTTCTGTTTAGTAGTAAATTTTGCATCTACCTTCTGGTTAGATGTGTTTTTATGTTTTAATTAGTGTTTGTGCCAAGTAGAACCTACAGGATAACCTATGGTGATAGTTAATTTGATTCTGCTGAAAAACAGAAACTTTTCACGCACGAAAATAATTTTAGTAATTCACAAAAACGTGAGTTTGCGTTGATTATTTTTTATGTAGATCAATAGACAAATTTCCCAGGACTTCCTATTTTGGTAGGATTTTTAGAGTTCCAGAAGTATTCGAGAGTTACAGATTGCTACATATTGTTCTGTTTTTGACAGATTCTGTTTTTCGTGTGTTGTTTGCTTATTTTGATGCATCTATGGCTAGTATTAAGTGGTATGAACAATAGAGAAGTTGGAATACAGTAGGTTTAACACCAATATAAATAAATAATGAGTTAATTATAGTACCTTATGTGGTGGTTTTTCTTTCTTTCACTAACGGAGCTTATGAGATTTCCTGTTGAGTTTTGTGTTGTGAAGTTTTCAAGTTTTGGGTAAAGATTTGATGGACTATGAATAAGGAGTGGCAAGAGCCTAAGCTTGGGGATGCCCATGGCACCCCAAGATATTCAGGAATAGCCAAAAGCCTAAGCTTGGGGATGCCCCGGAAGGCATCCCCTCTTTCGTCTTCGTTTATCGGTAACTTTACGTGAAGCTATATTTTTATTCGCCACATGATATGTGTTTTGCTTGGAGCGTATTGTATGATATTAGTATTTTATTTTTAGTTTACCACAATCATACTTGCTGTACACACCTTTTGGGAGAAGCCCACTTGATTAGAATTTATTAGAACACTCTATGTGCTTCACTTATATCTTTTGAGCTAGATAGTTTTCGCTCTAGTACTTCACTTATATCTTTTAGAGCACGGTGGTAGTTTAATTTTGAAGAAATTGTTGATCTATCATGCTTCACTTATATTATTTTGAGAGTCTTTTAGAACAGCATGGTATTTTCTATGTTTATGAATTTGGTCCTAGAATGTTAGAGTCATGCTAGTGGGTAATTATGAAATTGAGAAATACTTGTGTTGAAGTTGGCAAGTCCCGTAGCATGCACGTATGGTAAAAGTTGTGTGACAAATTTGTTGCATGAGGTGCTCTTTTGACTGTCTTCCTTATGAGTGGCAGTCGGGGACGAGAGATGGTCTTTTCCTACCAATCTATCCCTCTAGGGGCATGCGTAGTAGTGCCTTGCTTCGATGGCTAAGTAGACTTTTGCAATAAGTACATGAGTTCTTTATGACTAATGTGAGTCCATGGATATACGCACACTCACCCTTCCACTTTGCTAGCCTCTATTGTGCCGCGCAACTTTGGCCGGTATCATGCACCCATTATTTACCTTCCTCAAAACAGCCACCATACCTACCTATCATGGCATTTCCATAGCCATTCTGAGATATATTGCCATGCAACTTTCCACCATTCCGTTATTATGACACTCTCCATCATTGTCATATTGCTCTTTGCATGATCATGTAGTTGACATCGTATTTGTGGCAAGGCCACCCTCATAATTTTCATACATGTCACTCTTGATTCATTGCATATCCCGGTAGACCGCCGGAGGCATTCATATAGAGTCATATTTTGTTCTAAGTGTTGAGTTGTAATTCTTGAGTTGTAGACTAATAAAAGTGTGATGATCTTCATTATTAGAGCATTGACCCAAGTGAGGAAAGGATGATGAAGACTATGATTCCCCCACAAGTCGGGATGAGACTTCGGACTTTAATAAAAAAAGAGGCCAAAGAGCCCACCAAATAAAAAAAAGAAAGGCAAAATAAAAAGAAAAGAGAAAGGCCAAAAAAGGGGAAAATGAGAGAAAAAGAGAGAAGGGACAATGCTACTATCTTTTTTCCACACTTGTGCTTCAAAATAGCACCATGATCTTCATGATAGAGAGTCTCTTGTGTTGTCACTTTCATATACTAGTGGGAATTTTTCATTATAGAACTTGGCTTGTATATTCCAATGATGGGCTTCCTCAAAATGCCCTAGGTCTTCGTGAGCAAGCGAGTTGGATGCACACCCACTTAGTTTCTTTTGTTGAGCTTTCATATATTTATAGCTCTAGTGCATTCGTTGCATGAAAATCCCTACTCACTCACATTGATATCTATTGATGGGCATCTCCATAGCCCGTTGATACGCCTAGTTGATGTGAGACTATCTTCTCCCTTTTTGTCCTCACAACCACCACCATATACTACCATAGTGCTATGTCCATGGCTTGCGCTCATGTATTGCGTAAGAGTTGAAAAAGCTGAAGCGCGTTAAAAAGTATGAACCAATTGCTCGGCTCGTCATCGGGGTTGTGCATGATGGGAGTATTTTGTGTAATGAAAATGAAGCATGGCCTAACTATAGGATTTTGTAGGGATAAGCTTTCTTTGGCTATGCTATTTTGATAGGACATGATTATTTGTTAGTATGCTTCGAGTATTACTATTTTTATGTTTTATAAGCTTTTGTCTTGAATCATTTGGATCTGAACAATCATGCCACAATAAAGAAAATTACACTGAGAATTATGCTAGGTAGCATTCCCATCAAAAATTATGTTTTTATCATTTACCTACTCGAGGACGAGCAGGAATTAAGCTTGGGGATGCTTGATACGTCTCCAACGTATCTATAATTTTTTATTGTTCCATGCTATTATATTACCCGTTTTGGATGTTTATGGGATTTACTTTACACTTTTATATAATTTTTGGGACTAACCTACTAACCAGAGGCCCAGCCCGCATTGTTGTTTTTTTGCCTATTTCAGTGTTTCGAAGAAAAGGAATATCAAACGGAGTCCAAACGGAATGAAACCTTCGGGAGCGTGATTTTTGGAACAAACGTGATCCGAAGGACTTGGAGTGCAAGTCAAGAAGCAATCGAGGAGGCCACGAGGGTGGTGGGCGCCCCCCCCCCCTACTGGGCGCGCCCCTATCTCGTGGGCCCCTCGGGCGTCCACCGACCTACTTCTTCCTCCTATATATACCCACGTACCTCGAGAACATCAGAGGCGACCACGAAAAACTATTTCCACCACCGTAACCTTCTATATCCGCGATATCCCATCTTGGAGCCTTCGCCGGCACTCCGCCGGAGGGGGAATCAACCACGGAGGGCTTCTACATCAACACCATAGCCTCTCCGATGAGTTGTGAGTAGTTTACCACAGACCTCCGGGTCCATAGTTATTAGCTAGATGGCTTCTTCTCTGTCTTTGAATCTCAATAGCATGTTCTCCTTGATCTTCTTGGAGATCTATTTGATGTTACTCTTTTTGCGGTGTGTTTGTCGAGATCCAATGAATTGTGGGTTTATGATCAAGTTTATCTATGAGAAATATTTGAATCTCCTCTGAATTCTTTTATGTGTGATTAAGTTATCTTTGCAAGTCTCTTTGAATTATCAGTTTGGTTTGGCCTACTAGATTGATCTTTCTTGCAATGGGAGAAGTGCTTAGCTTTGGGTTCAATCTTGCGGTGTCCTTTCCCGGTGGATGTTAGGGCAGCAAGGCACGTATTGTATTGTTGCCATCGAGGATAAAAAGATGGGGTTTATATCATATTGCATGAGTTTATCCTCTACATCATGTCATCTTTCTTAATCGTTACTCTGTTCTTTATGAACTTAATACTCTAGATGCATTTGGATAGCGGTTGATGTGTGGCGTAAAAGTAGTAGATGCGAGGCAGAGTCGGTCTACTTGTCACGGACGTGATGCCTATATACATGATCATGCCTAGATAATCTCATAATTATTTGCTTTTCTATCAATTGCTCGACAGTAATTTGTTCACCCACCGTAATACTTATGCTATCTTGAGAGAAGCCACTAGTGAAATCTATGGCCCCCGGATCTATCTTTTATCATATAAGCTTTCAATTTACTTTTATTTGCATCTTTACTTTTCCAATCTATATCATAAAAATACCAAAAATATATTTATCTTATCATACTATCTCTATCAGATCTCACTTTCGCAAGTGGCCGTGAAGGGATTGACAACCCCTTTATTGCGTTGGTTGCGAGTTCTTGTTTGTTTGTGTAGGTGTGTGGGAATTTTGAGGAGCCTCCTACTAGATTGATACCTTGGTTCTCAAAAACTGAGGGAAATACTTACGCTACTATTGCTGCATCACCCTTTCCTCTTCAAGGAAAACCAACGCAAGCTCAAGACGTAGTAGTCGTAAGTTCTAAAGTAGGCACTTGCATTCGGCTTCGACAACCATAGCCGCGGCCTCCTATTCTCCCTCTGAAACCCTATAGAAGGTCTGCAATCAAAGAAGACAACAATGATTAGTATAATCACTAGGTAGGTAGTGTTCATTTTTAAGTCTCTAAAGGAGAAATTACCCAAAACCGACGGAACACAATGTCGGCCATCGTCTCGCACGCGACACTGGCGACCATCTCCCTTGGAGGGGCTGGGGCAACAGAGTACAGCTCCCAGCTCAGTGCTAGTTATGGAACGTGACCCTCATCGGGCATCGTGACCCACCCAGGGAACTGCTGCCGGCAAAGCGTGCCAAGGACCTGGTTGGGCCTGCGGACACCACGGTCATGGGGGTATACCCAGCCCCTGCAGTATGAAAAGGCCAACGCATTAGATATTAATTTGTAGGAACATGAAGGAAAAAGGTTAAAAAATAGTAAATGCACTTACTTCAACCCTTTAGGCGCAATCAACCACCTCTGGTCGGGGGTCGTCGGCACGGGCGGGAGCTTTGTACCGCCACGCTTGTAGACCTTCTTGCCCTTCTCAACCATCTCGTCTTTGCTGTAGCTATCATGTGAAAAGGTGTCCTTGCTACCATCCTCCGGGCCACTAGCCTCCGGAGTCTCGTGGGAAGAAGACGGCGGGACCGGAGTCTCGTGGGAGGAAGACGACGGGACCAGAGTCTCGTGGGAAGAAGATGGCGGGACCGGAGTCTTCTGGGATGAAGACCCCGTGACCGAAGTGTTTTGGGACGAAGACCCCATGACCGGAGTCTTCTGGGACGAAGACTCTAGGACCGTACTCGCGTGGGCCGAAGGATTGGCGACCCGAGTCTGGTGGGGCAAAGGATCGGCGACCAGAGGCTCGTGGATCGGAGTCCGGGACGAGTCCACGTCAGATGGAGCAGTCCTATGGTCGGGTGAATCAGCTGAGGGTGGCGGCGAGGAAGGCGTAGCAGCCTTCCTACCTCTCCCGGGCCACGTCCATCTCTACCAGCCTTCTTCGTCCTCCCCCGACCTCTCCCAGCCAAAGTAGAAGCGCCCACCGCATATGTCTGCATACTATCTAGGAGCGCTCTCCGGAGGGGGTGGGTGCAATAATGGAACCACCCCTCACAGTAGCGCTCGCAGGAGGCTCGAGGCGCTCTGGACCCTTGCCCACTGTCGGTGTCAAAACTGGCGGATCTCGGGTAGGGGTCCCGAACTGTGCGTCTAGGCGGATGGTAACAGGAGACAAGGGACACGATGTTTTTACCCAGGTTCGGGCCCTCTCGATGGAGGTAAAACCCTACTCCTGCTTGATTAATATTGATGATATGGGTAGTACAAGAGTAGATCTACCACGAGATCGAGAGGCTAAACCCTAGAAGCTAGCCTATGGTATGATTGTTGTTAGTCCTCACGGACTAAAACCCTCCCGTTTATATAGACACCGGAGAGGGCTAGGGTTACCAGAGTCGGTTACAATGGTAGGAGATCTACATATCCGTATTGCCAAGCTTGCCTTCCACGCCAAGGAAAGTCCCATCCGGACACGGGACGGAGTCTTCAATCTTGTATCTTCATAGTCTAGGAGTCCGGCCAACGGTGATAGTCCGCCATCCGGACACCCCTAATCGAGGACTCCTCGGTAGCCCTCGAACCGGGCTTCAATGACGATGAGTCCGGCGCGCACATTGTCTTTGGCATTGCAAGGCGGGTTCCTCCTCCGAATACTTCATAGAAGATTTTGAACACAAGGATAGTGTCC
This sequence comes from Aegilops speltoides, assembly GCA_021437245.1. Lineage (NCBI taxonomy): Eukaryota > Viridiplantae > Streptophyta > Magnoliopsida > Poales > Poaceae > Aegilops > Aegilops speltoides. The sequence continues at coordinate 329,034,970 of CM038146.1, read as the reverse complement.
GGCTCTGCAAAATAAGTTCCACATACCACCGTAGAGAGAATAACATTTAGACAAGTTCAATCTGTTGACGTATTCCGTGGCGTGACATCACACCACGACCAGGCCTTTATTCAAATCATTTTCTTGTTCCACCTCGGTAGCGTTTAGCGGCGGTTTCCTTGGCACGTCTTGTCAAAGCGAGATCGTGTCCCCTTATTCCGGGATTCTCATCAATACGGGCATGGGTAGCCCAACCGCGCCATTGATTACGGCGCTTGGGAGATAAGCGAGTTTTACCAGGCTGGTGGGGACGCATAGTTTCGTCCGCCCATATAAGGGGATAAGGATCCACCATTTTACCTACGCCTTCTCCCTCCTTTGCTTATCCATTTCCGCACACTCGAGCTCCAGCGCCCAAGTCCGCACATCTCGCCTCAACCTTCCCCAGCCATGTCCGGAGCGGGAGGCAAGTGTATGGCCTCCTCCGTCGCGGAGGGGCACATCAAGAGGCTGCAAAAGGCCGGGTACTTGTCCAGCGACATCACGCATCGACTCCCCGACAAGGGGCAGCTCATCGCCACCCCCGGGCCCCATGAGAGGGTGGTGTTCCTCACCCACTTCCTCCGCGGACTAGGTTTTCCAGTTCACCCATTTGTCTGGGGGCTCATGTTCTACTATGGCCTGGATTTCCATGATCTGGCCCCGAATTTCATCCTCAACATCTCAGTGTTCATCGTCGTGTGCGAGGCCTTCCTCTGCATCCAGCCCCACTTCGGCTTATGGCTGAAGACCTTCAATGTCAAGCCGAAGGTAGTGGGCGGCCGCCAAGCGGAGTCTTGAGAGGTGCCATGGTGGGTAAGATGCCCAACGTCCTATGGCTCGAGGGCTCCTTTGTGGAGACCATAAAGGGGTGGCGATCGGGGTGGTTCTACATCACCGAGCAGCGTGACCACTGAATGGGCAGCGGCCCCAATTCAGATCTGCATCCCACATGGCTCACCTCCGGAAAGAGAAGGGCCTATCATGGGGTGATTCGGAGGAGCTGACCGGACTCCAATCCTGCGTCCAAACCTTGGTGAACAAGAAGCTCAAGCTTGTCAACGTAGTCCAGGTCATGCTCATCCGCCGGATCCTCTCGTGCTAGAAACGGGCCTTTAATTTGTGGGAGTTTGATCCGGCACAGCACCAAACCTTGAGCAGGCTCTTCAACTCTATGTACGAAGATGCCTGGAAGGTGCTGTTCAAGGGCACCGAGGCTCTCGCATCCGCTATTGAAGATCGCGGGTTCAGCTCGCAGCGTCAAGCCGGTGAGGTAAGCTATTTTACCCTTTACAGGATGCTTATTTTCCATAGTTTGACTCTATGCGGGATCTAAACTCCCTTTACCTTTGACAGGCCTGGCAAAAGACGTCCGGCAGAGTTAACTGTCGGCTCCCTTGCCGAAGACCCAGCGGACGCCCAATTAGCGGGGTTCTTGGCTCGGCGCCTACGTGGTGCGGAGAAGAAAACAGAAAGAAGGCCACGGGAACTCGGAGGAGTTCGGCGCCAGATGTTATCGGACTCATCGTCCGATGACTCCAAGCGAACTCCTCCCGCCAAGCGAGGAGGAGAAAAAAGGCCTCTCCCCAGGAGAGAGAAGAAAAGGAAGGCTTCCCCAATGGGGAGGCCAAAGGTCAGAAGGAAGGACCCTCCCGGACTACTCCACCAACGCCGACGGCGATGAAGAGAGTGGCCACCAAGGAGTAAGCCCCTGGCGACTTCGTAAGTGTCCGGATACCAGAATAACTCATGGTGTTTCATTTGTTGCATATAATCTCTTTACGCCAAATATAACCCTGCAGCCCGCCCAAGGACGGGCTCGACACTTCAACGAGCAACTCCCTAGCGCCATCGGACGTGGATAGCACTTCACATCCGGCTGTCTCCTCTCCTCGTGCTGCGGATGACGCCGAGGTGGGGTCCCAAAAGGGGCCCAGCCAGAGGAGGAGGTTCGGAGGTGCCGCGAGGCAACCTCCGGACTTTGGGCACGAGGGGATCAACCCCTAAAGGGTTTCGAGTTCGACCTGGGCGGACTCCGCACCGAACCTTTAGTGGTTCGAGTCCGGCGTGGCGGCCTTTGTAAGAAGGGCAAGGCTGCGACGCCGGTAACCTCTGCCCAACCGAGGCGCGGATAATTTCTTTGGAGGCGCTTAACGGCGCCTCCATCGACGAGGAGCACCGCCTTTGTTATGAGTGTAGTGATCGAGAAAGTTCGATCCGCCAAGAGCGGGCTGGTCAAGCTGTACCAGCCTTCTAACGAGGCTTTGAGGTATGTAATTAAGATATGTAAAATAGTACCGCATAGGCGGTAGCCCACGATGCTCGGTTTGGTGTTGAAAAGAAAACTCGAGGCGAGGATCTAAAAGATATCTGTGAGGAGTCTAACATAAGCATGTCAATATGGGAATGCAGGCTGCTTTCTTGACCTCTGCCCGCCCCTTTGCGGAGGTCAATGTATTGAAGTTGAGCCTCGAGCGGTCCGAGAACGAGCTCGGCCGTGCCAAGAAGCAGCTCAAGGACAAGGAAGGTAAGTAATACCTTATTGAAGTAATACCTTATAGAAAGAATTTGGTTGCAAAAAATGACAGGAATAACATGAGTATTGCAGGGGCCACGAACGAGGTGGCGACCCTGAAGGAGGCGGTGTCCAAGGCCGAAAAAAGTGCGGCTGCAGAGCGCACCGAGCGAGAGAAGCAGGAGGCGCGGGTGGCGGAGGTGCGTCAAGACCTCCAGGCTTTCGTAGAAAAATACGAGAGTTTGGAGCGTGACTCGAAGACTCGAGAGTCCGAGCTCGCCTTGGCTCTTGAGAGTGCCAAAGCCGCTAAGCCCGAAGCCTAGAAGGCCCTCCAGGAGATTGAGGCGATAAAAAAGATAGCGGCGGGTAAGGCATTCTTCATGCAAAGCAAGCATGTAAAGGTGAATTATCTATTACTTACCCGAATTCGGAGCTCTCTAGGAGCGTTCACAGATCTGCCCCGTAGTGTGTCTGATGCTGCCGCGTTCTACCGAGCCGAGGAGGGGAGCTCGACGAAAAAAGTGTTCGGTCTCAATATCACGAGGCGGACATCCGGTGCCTGAGCGACCGGTGAAGCGGTGGTCGAGCTCCTAAGGTGGCGAACATGCCATGAAGGGCCTCATAGTTCGGCTGTGGCCTAAAGAAGCCATGCCTGGGAGCTACTTCGATCTGGTGCGGCGGCTGGTGGACGCCTGTCCATGGATTGAAGTCATCAAGTGTTCCATCTGCATTGAAGGTGCCCATCGGGCCCTTGCCCGCGCTAAAGTGCACTGGGCAAGATGGATGCCGAGAAGCTTGTGACGGACGTGCCACCACCGGGCAAGGAGTATCGCATGCCCGAGATGTCCTATAAGGGTGTCCTGAAGGGTGCCCGCCTTATAGCGGGTGAGTGCTCCAAAGATGTAATTTTGAGTAGACTCGCATTTGTTATCTTGTACGCTGAAAAGTTTGTTCATATGCGCTAAGCAATGCTTGTTAATTTAAAATATTACCTTCTGTGCGGCCGTTTATAAAATTTGATAGATGGCAAGTCGTTGGCTTCAGCCCCCATGCCACAGTCTTTGGGGTGTTAGGGATAAACTTGGCGCTCTTGTTCCCATTTTGGGTCCTTGAGGAGGCACTCAACACAACGAGCGAGGCAACCGGACTTATAATGCTTGAACACTCCCACTTAGCCATAGAATTCTATAATTTCAAATTTCAGCGAAGCCCCTAGTGTTCGGAAGACCGAATTCGGGGCGCTATCCACGCCTGGGCCGGACAAATCCGACTCCTCGCTCTAAGCGGCAAAGTCTTTAGGGACTCGAAAAAACCTCTCGAACAGCGACCGGCTCTCGCCCTATCATGACGGTCAGTTTAGCTTTCTCCCGAGGTGCTCAACCCAGTTCAACGGGCACAATCGCGGTGGTTCTCCCAGCCTTACCTTAGCGATATAGCGGGCGTAAGGTACCAAAACATGGGAGCGAGCAAACCCAACTATTGACCCAAGACATGATTGAGCCGATGCATATAATGCTATAAGTTCGGGGTGCCGCACTTGTTAAAGTGTTCGGACTTATCACACCATATTTTGGGGTACTTAAGCCCCTGGTGTATTTGGTCGTACCAAAGCGTATGGATGCAACATGTCATAAGTGAACATATATAGATAGAAAAAGGAATGCAATAATAGCCAAAAAGCGATGCATTACTTATTCAAAAGATACTGGAATGAAAGCAGAATGATACAAATAGTGCGATAAGCAAGGGATGGGACTACTTAACATGTCCCCCTCCAGGGGTAGGCTGCAGGATGGTATGTAAAACAGGTATACTGCTTGTAATAGAGACCACCTAGACACTCGACGTAGCTTTTCTGCTTCCCTGGCTATTGCATCGTGAGTTCGGCAAGTCTACTGCCGAACAAGGCTTCTAGAAAACGGAGTCCTGCAAATAAGAGAAAAAAAGAATGACACAATTGGGAGCCCCTGGTGGGGTTGAGCTGCTCTCCGGGCATGCCGTGGTCGTGTCCCTACCCCTGTGCCCATGGTATCTCCAGAGCATAGTTATGTACGCGTGGTACTGGTCTCGCGATTTCGCGAGGGCTGGGGTTGGGGCCGCATTGCTATGCGTGCTCGGAACGTGCTAGGCGGTCTTGTTGTAGGCTACTCCGGGCGCGCTTGACGGTGTCCGGACGTTTAGTAGTCGGACTCGAGAATTGCCTTAAGAGGCTGCTTTGTACTTCCGCCGCGAGAGCCGCTGCATGCTCCTCCGTTCGGAGAGAGCGTTTAGTGTTTCCGTTGACCATAATGACTCCTCGAGGGCCTGTCATCTTGAGCTTGAGGTATGCATAGTGCGGCACCGCACTGAACTTTGCAAATGCGGTTCGTCCGAGCAGTGCATGATAGCCGCATGAGCAGGACTATGTCGAAGATTAACTCCTCGCCGGAAGTTATCCGGGATCCGAAGACCACTTCAAGTGTGGCGAGCACTGTCATAGATTGGCCTCTACACAGTATGGCGCCTTTGAAGGTCGTCTTTGTGGTTTTAATCCTTGAGGGTCTATGCCCATCTTGTGCCTTTGTATCTGATAAAGCGAGTTGATTGCTTGCCGCCGTCCATCGGGACTCTAGTGAGGTGAAATCCGTCGGCGATTGGGTCTAGAACCAATGCGGCGAATCCGCCATGGCGGATGCTAGTGGGGTGGTCCTTGATCAAAAGTGATCGGGCGGGAGGACCATGGATTGAACTTTAGGCGGTGGCTCCATCGCATATCGTCCACGAGTGCGCTTCCGCTCCCTTTTGGGTATGTGGGTTGCGTATATCATGTTCACCTTCCGCACTTGTGGGGGGAAACCCTTCTGTCCTCTATTGTTTGGCGGCCGGGTCTCCTCCTCGTCATCACTATGCAGCCCCTTGTCATTGTTTTCGGTAGTTAACTTGCCTGCCTGCTTGAACACCCAACAATCCCTATTGGTGTGATTGGCTGGCTTTTCGAAGTGCCGTGTATCCGCACGAGCGATCAGTATTCGGTCCAAATTGGGCGGGCCGGAGTATTTCTTTGAATGGCTTTTTCCACGACCGGGTTTAGAGCCTCTGAATCCGGCATTGGTATCGTATCCTCGGTGTTATCGCCATTAATGCGGCACTTGTGCTTGTTGCGACGCGACCTGCCGTTGGTGTCCTTGTTATCCGAATTACCAGGGCTCTTGGTCATGTTGTTACTACGAGCTAGCCAGCTATCCTCTCCCACGCAGAAGCAGCTCATGAGTGTTGTGAGGGCTGCCATGGATTTCGGCTTTTCCTGTCCTAGGTGACGGGCAAGCCACTCGTCGCGGATGTTGTGTTTGAAGGATGCAAGGGCCTCTGCATCCGGACAGTCGATGATTTGATTTTTCTTGGTTAAGAACCGTGTCCAGAATTGTCTGGCCGATTCATCTGGCTGCTGAATTATGTGGCTTAGGTCATCAGCGTCTGGTGGTCGCACATATGTGCCCTGGAAGTTATCAAGGAATGCGGCTTCCAGGTCTTCCCAACAACCAATTGATTTTGCTGGCAAGCTGTTGAGCCAATGCCAAGCTGGTCCTTTAAGCTTGAGTGGGAGGTATTTGATGGCGTGTAGATCATCACCGCGGGCCATGTGGATGTGAAGGAGATAGTCCTCGATCCAAACCGCAGGATCTGTTGTGCCGTCGTATGATTCAATGTTTATGGGTTTGAAACCCTCGGGGATTTGATGATCCATTACTTCGTCTGTGAAGCATAGTGGGTGTGCGGCGCCTCTGTATTGGGCTATATCACGACGCAGCTCAAATGAGCTTTGTCTGCTGTGTTCAGCCCGGCCGGAATTGCTATATCCGGCGTGACGGTTGTCATCATGTATTGTGGGGCACCCACGCGATCCGTAGATTGATCTTATTTGTCTTGCCTTATCCTCCAATATGTCTCGCAAGTCTGGCGCACTCCCCCGTGGCTTTGTACTTTTAGAGCGACGCCGGGGTGCGGCTTTAGCGGAGGGCCTAGAGGCCTCTCTGTCACGGCCACGAGGTGGCCGGTCGGCCGCGTCATGCGCTGGTGATGTAGGTTTGGGTGCTTCCTCCTCTAATTGGGGTAGCAGCCTGCGTTTTGGGTAGCTCTTGGAGGGGCGTACGAGTTCATACTCTTTGGCCGCAAGGACTTGATCCATCTGTCGGCTAGCAAGTCTTGGTCAGCTCTAAGCTGTTGCTGCTTTTTCTTGAGGCTTCTTGCCGTGGCCATAAGCCTGCGTTTGAAACGCTCTTGTTCGACGGGATCCTCAGGCATGACAAATACGTCGTTGTCGAGGCTTGCCTCGTCTTCGGAGGGAGGCATATAATTATCGTCCCCTACCTCTCTGTCTGCCGCTCTCTCATGAGGGCTGGCTTCTCCATCCTCCTGCGCTGAATCCTGCTTTGGAGGGGTTGTCTTCAGCTGTCGGGGTGTTGTGTCTCCGGTGCGGAATCTCCATTTTCTTTGTGGTGGGATTTAGGCGGCGCGGCGGCGCCGCGGCGCTTAGGCTGTTTCTTGGAGGGTCATCCTCCGTTGTTCCATCGCCATTCCCATCCTTTGGGATGTCCACCATGTATATGTTGTATGACGAGGTGGCCTTCCAGTGCCCTGTAGGCGCTGGTTCTTGGTTGTCTCCTGCATCGTCGTCCATACCGTCGATGTCTTCAGAGTCGAAGTCGAGCATGTCGGTTAAATCATCGATAGTGGCTACAAAGTGGGTGGTGGGTGGGCATTGAATTTCTTCGTTGTCCGCATCCCAACCTACCTGACCATAGTCCGGCCAGGGCTCTCATGATAAAGAGAGAGACTTTAGTGAATTCAGGATGTCGCCAAAGGCGAGTCTTTGAAAGATGTCCGCAGCGGTGAACTCCATGATCGGCGCCCAATCGGATTCGATTGGCAGGGGCGCGGAAGGTTCGGAGTCCAGAGTCCGACACCTTGGAGTCGTGAGCTTCACAAAGGACAGGATTGGTATTCGGCTGTATCGCTGTAGAGGTAGCAGCCCCCAAGGCGGTGTCCAGCCACCCGTCCTCGATCGGCCTGATCGGCTCGAGCTAAGGGTCGGAGCGGACACTCATGCGACCTCGAGGCCTTGTCCGGCAGCGAGCTAGATCATGCCCATCGTGTGGTCTGGTGGCGCTTGGCGTGGCTCGAACCCGTCGAAGATCAAGTCTCCGCGGACGTCGGTCGTATAGTTCAAACTTCCAAATCTGACTGATGGCGGGCGTAGCTCTCAATCTCCTCGGATGGCCAGCGAGTTGGCCCTTGATTGCAAAAGCCGCCCGAATCTGAAGATCTGTCCGGGAGAAAAGTCTCACCTGGACCCCGTCGTTGTTGATGATCGAAGGAGCCATCCGGCCTAAAGGTGACGACACAGAGGAACTCTCAATGAAAGCACCAATGTCGGTGTCAAAACCAGTGGATCTCGGGTAGGGGGTCCCAAACTATGCGTCTAGGTGGATGGTAACAGGAGACAAGGGACACGATGTTTTTACCCAGATTCGGGCCCTCTCGATGGAGGTAAAGCCCTACTCCTGCTTGATTAATATTGATGATATGGGTAGTACAAGAGTAGATCTACCACGAGATCGAGAGGCTAAACCCTAGAAGCTAGCCTATGGTATGATTGTTGTTAGTCCTCACGGACTAAAACCCTCCGGTTTATATAGACAGGAGAGGGCTAGGGTTACAGTCGGTTACAATGGTAGGAGATCTACATATCCGTATTGCCAAGCTTGCCTTCCACGCCAAGGAAAGTCCCATCCGGACACGGGACGGAGTCTTCAATCTTGTATCTTCATAGTCTAGGAGTCCGGCCAACGGTGATAGTCCGGCCATCCGGACACCCCCTAATCTAGGACCCCCTCACCCACCATCCTGTCAACACCTTGCAATGACAAAAAGTAAATGAAATTAGTACAACATAAAACAATTGGATACCTGACATGAACATAATAATATGTATATAATTTAAGTGTATCATCATCATGAACATAATAAAAATACACCCGATCAACAGAAATATATATGATGTTTTTGTATCATCATCATGTCCGGGATCGATCGGGGTGTCAGGGTGTCGGGGTGTCGGGGTCGGGGTGTGCTGTCAGGGTGTCAGGGTGTGGTGTCAGGGTGTCGGTGGTCGGGGTCGGGGTGGAGGGTCGGGGTGTCGATTGTCGGGGTCTCAGGGTGTCGCGTGTCGGGTCGGGGGTCGGGTGTTGGTGATCGGGGTCGGGTCGGTGTGTCGGGTCGGGGTGTCGGTGGTCGGGGTGTCAGGTGTGGGGGTGTCGATGGTCGGTGGTCGGGGTCGGGGTGTGGTGTCCGGGTGTCGGGGTGTCGTGTCGGGGTCGGGGTGTCAGGGTGTCGGGGTCGGGTCGGGGTGTGGGTCGGGGTGTGGTGTCAGGGTGCTGGGGTCGGGGGTAAGGGTGTCAGGGTGTCAGGGTCAGAGTCGGGGTGTCGTGCCGCGGTGTCGTGTCGGGGTCGGGGTGTCGGGGTCAGGGTCGGGGTCGGGGTGTGGGTTGGGGTGTGGTGTCAGGGTGTCGGTTGGTTGGGGGTCGGGGTCAGGGTGTGGTGCCAGGGTGTCGGGGGTCGGGGTTTCGTGCCGGCATGTCGGGGTGTCGGGGGTCGGGGGTCGGGGTCTCTTTTTTCCTTGTCGTCTTCTCTTCTTCTTTTTCTCCTCCTCTCCTCTTTCTTCTTCTTCTTCTCCTCCTCCTCTTCTCTTTCTTATTCTTCTTCTTCTTCTTCTTCTTCTTCTTCTTCTCCTCCTCCTCCTCCTCCTCCTCCTCCTCCCCCTCCTCTTCTTCTTCTTCTTCTTCTTCTTCTTCTTCTCCTTTTTCCTCTTCTTCTTCTTTTCTTCTTTCTTCTTCTCCCTCCTCCTGTTCCTCCCTCCTCCTCCTTCTACTTCTTCTAAACTAAAACTAAAACTAATCTAAAATAAACTAAACTAAAACTAAAACTAATCTAAAATAAACTAAACTAAAATTATTACTAAAACAGAAACTAAACCAAAAGAAACAAAAAGAAACTAATTAAAAAAGGGGGAGGAGCTCACCTGCAGGAGGAGGCGGCGACCCGGTGAAGGGGGAGGCCAGACGGCCGGGGCGGCCGCTGGAAGAGGCAGCGACCTGGTGGAGGGGAAGGCTGGATGACCCATGGCAAGGGACAGGCGGGGTCGGTGGCGGGCGGGGCAGCCACGGCGGGGCAGCCTTGAGGACAGCAGCAGCTGGCTGGGCCGACGGAAGGAGCGGGGGCCGTAGTGGAGGTCGGGGAGGGTGCGGGGCCTTGGGGCGGCTGGCTCGCCGGACGGGGTCGGGTCAGCGGCAGGGGACAGTGTGGGTGGGGATGGCGGCGACGGGGGGGCGGGCGGGCAACATGGAAGGGGCGGCGGGGGTGCGGTGGAGGTCGGGGCGCCGCAGGGGAGGGTGCGTGGCGGCAGGGCGGCCGGCTACGGCAGATGGGGTCGGCGGCGGCGGTGCGGTTGTGGGTGGGGAGGGGACGAGCGAGAGAGAGTGGAGAGAAGAGATAGAGGACGGGGGCAGGACGGCCGTTAACGTACCCGCCTCTTTGCCATCCACCAACGGTCGGCAAACATTCTTTGCCATCCACTTGTGGACGGCAAAGAGGTGGGGCCGGTGGGCTTGGGTTGGTTACACAATAACTGGACCCACCAACCTCTTTGTCGTCTGCCAGCGGACGGCATAGTTTCTTTGTCGTCAGCCAGCGGACGGCAAAGAGTTGGCTGATGGCAAAGACCTTGTTTGCCATCAGCCACTTCTTTGCCATTCGTTTTCGTGTGGCTGACGGCAAAGACCTTCTTTGCCGTCCGCCAGCGGACGGCAAAGAGTTGGCAGACGGCAAATAAGCTAATTCTAGTAGTGATATACAACTCTTCTTTAAGAAATATCCATTTAAGGAATGCAGTTTTTATATCCATTTGCCAGATTTCATAAAATATGGCAGTTGCTAACATGATTCAGACAGATTTAAGCATCGCTACAGTTGAGAAAATCTCATTGTAGTCAACACCTTGAACTTGTCAAAAACTTTTACGACAAATCGAGCTTTGTAGATAGTAACACTGCTATCAGCGTCCGTCTTCCTCTTGAAGATCCATTTATATTCTATGGCTTGCCGATCATCGGACAAGTCCACCAAAGTCCACACTTTGTTCTTATACATGGATCCCATCTAAGATTTCATGGCCTCAAGCGATTTCGCGGAATCTGGGCTCATCATCACTTCCTCATAGTTCGTAGGTTCATCATGATCTAATAACATGACTTCCAGAATAGGATTACTGTATCATTCTGGTGCGGACCATACTCTGGAAGACCTACGAGGTTTTGTAGTAACTTGATCTGAAGTTTCATGATCATCATCATTATCTTCATCACTAATTGGTGTAGGAATCACTAGAACTGATTTCTACGATGAACTACTTTCCGATTCGGGAGAAGGTACAATTACCTCATCAAGTTCTACTTTCCTCCCACTAACTTCTTTCGAGAGAAACTCCTTCTCTAGAAAGGATCCATTCTTAGCAACAAAATTTTTTCCTTCGGATCTGTGATAGAAGGTGTACCCAACATTTTCCTTTGGGTATCCTATGAAGATGCACTTCTCCCATTTGGGTTTGAGCTTATCAGGTTGAAGCTTTTTCACATAAGCATCGCAGCCCCAAACTTTACGAAACGACAACTTTGGTCTCTTGCCAAACCACAGTTCATAAGGCGTCATCTCAACGGATTTTGATGGTGCCCTGTTTAACGTGAGTGTAGCTGTCTCTAATGCATAATCCCAAAACAATAGTGGTAAATCAGTAAGAGGCATCATAGATAGCACCATATTCAATAAAGTGCGGTTACGATGTTCGGACACACCATTACGCTGTGGTGTTCCAGGTGGCGTGAGCTGTGAAACTATTCCACATTGTTTTAAATGAAGGCCAAACTCGTAACTCAAATAGTTTTCCTCCACGATCATATCGTAGAAACTTTATTTTCTTGTTACGACGATTCTCCACTTCACTCTGAAATTCTTTGAACTTTTCAAATGTTTCAAACTTGTGTTTCATTAAGTAGATATACTCATATTTGCTCAAATACTCTGTGAAGGTCGGAAAATAACAATTCCTGCCACGAGCATCAACACTCATTGGACCGCATACATCGGTATGTATTATTTCCAAGAAGTCACTAGCTCGTTCCATTGTTTTGGAGAATGGAGTTTTAGTCATCTTGCCCATAAGGCACGGTTTGCAAGCATCAAATGATTCATAATCAAGTGATCCCAAAAGTCCATCAGCATGGAGTTTCTTCATGCACTTTACACCAATATGACCCAAACAGCAGTGCCACAAATAAGTTGCACTATCATTATCAACTTTGCATCTTTTAGCATCAATACTATGAATATGTGTATTACCATGATCGAGATTCTATAAACCATCAACATTGGGTGTATGACCATAGAAGGTTTTATTCATGTAAAAAGAATAACAATTTATTCTCTGTCTCAGATGAATAATCGTATTGCAATAAACATGATCTAATCATATTTATGCTCAACGCAAACACCAAATAACATTTATTTAGGTTCAACACTAATATCGAGAGTATAGGGAGTGTGCGATGATGATCATATCAATCTTGGAACCACTTCCAACATACATCGTCACTTCACCCTCAACTAGTCTCTGTTTATTCTGCAACTCCTATTTCGAGTTACTAATCTTAGCAACCGAACAAGTATCAAATACCCAGGGGCTACTATAAACACTAGTAAGGAATATATCAGTAACCTGTATATCAAATATACCCTTGTTCACTTTTGCCATCCTTCTTATCCACCAAATATTCAAGGCATTTCTGCTTCCAGTGACCATTTCTTTTGCAGTAGAAGCACTCAGCTTCAGGCTTTGGTCCAGTTTTGGGCTTCTTCATGGGAGTGACAACTTGCTTCCATTCTACTTGAAGTTTCCTTTCTTTCCCTTTGCCCTTTTCTTGAAACTAGTGGTCTTGTCAATCATCAACACTTGATGCTCTTTCTTGATTTCTACCTTCGTCGATTTCAGCATCACGAAGAGCTCGGAAATCATTTTCGTCATCCCTTGCATACTATAGTTCATCAAGAAGTTCTAGTAACTTGGTGATGGTGACTAGAGAACTCTGTCAATCACTATCTTATCTGGAAGATTAACTCCCACTTGATTCAAGCGATTGTAGTACCCAGACAATCTGAGCACATGCTCACTATTTGAGCTATTCTCCTCCATCTTTTAGCTATAGAACTTGTTGGAAACTTCATATCTCTCAACTCGGGTATTTGCTTCAAATATTAACTTTAACTCCTGGAAGATCTCATATGGTCCATGACATTCAAAACGTTTTTTTAAGTCCCGGTTCTAAGCCATAAAGCATGGTGCACTAAACTATCCAGTAGTCATCATATTGAGCTAGCCAAACGATCATAACGTCTACATCTGCTCCTTCAATAGGTCTGTCACCTAGCGGTGCATCAAGGACATAATTCTTCTCTGCAGCAAATGAGGATAAACCTCAGATCATTGCTACTATCATCTTTCAACTTAGTTTTCTCAAGGAACATATAAAACATAGGGAAGCTACAACGCGAGCTATTGATCTACAACATAATTTGCAAAATACTATTAGGACTAAGTTCGTGATAAATTAAAGTTCAATTAATCATATTACTTAAGAACTCCCACTTAGATAGACATCCCTCTAGTCATCTAGATGATCACGTGATCCAAATCAACTAAACCATGTCCGATCATCACGTGAGATGGAGTAGTTTTCAATGGTGAACATCACCATGTTGATCATATCTACTATATGATTCACGCTCGACCTTTTGGTCTCCGGTGTTTTGAGGCCATATCTGCATATGCTAGGCTCGTCAAGTTTAACCCGAGTATTCTACGTGTGCAAAACGGGCTTGCACCCGTTGTATGTGAATGTAGAGCCTATCACACCCGATCATCATGTGGTATCTCAGCACAAAGAACTGTAGCAACGGTGCATACTCAGGGAGAACACTTGTACCTTGAAATTTAGTAAGGGATCATCTTATAATGCTACCGATGTTCTAAGCAAAATAAGATGTATAAAGGATAAACATCACATGCAATCAAAATATGTGACATGATATGGCCATCATCATCTTGTGCTCATGATCTCCATCACCGAAGCATCATCATGATCTCCACCATCACCGGCGCGACACCTTGTTCTCCATCGTAGCATCATTGTCGTCTCACCAACTATTGTTACTACGACTATTGCTACTGCTTAGTGATAAAGTAAAACAATTACATGGCGATTCCATTGCATACAATAAAGCGACAACCATATGGCTCCTGCCAGTTGCCGATAACTTTGTTACAAAACATGATCATCTCATATAGTAATTTATATCACATCATGCCTTGACCATATCACATCATGGCAAGGCCTGCAAAAACAAGTTAGACGTCCTCTACTTTGTTGTTGCAAGTTCTACATGGCTGCTACGGGCTTCTAGCAAGAAATGTTCTTACCTACGCATCAAAACCACAACGATTTTTCATAAAGTGTGATGTTTTAACCTTCAACAAGGACCGGGTGTAGCCACACTCGATTCAACTAAAGTTGGAGAAACAAACACTCACCATCCACCTATGTGCGAAGCACGTCGGTAGAACTAGTCTCGCATAAGCGTACGCATAATGTCGGTCTGAGCAGCTTCATACAACAATACAACAGAATCAAAATAAGCAGTATGACTATTATCGCCCACAACTCTTTGTGTTCTACTCATGCATATAACACCAACGCATAGACCTGGCTCGGATGCCACTGTTGGGGAACGCAGTAATTTCAAAAAAAATCCTACGATCACGCAAGATCTATCTCTAGCTGATGCATAGCAACGAGAGGGGAGAGTGTGTCCACGTACCCTCATAGACCGAAAGCGGAAGCGTTAAGTAACGCGGTTGATGTAGTCAAACGTCTTCGCGATCCAACCGATCAAGTATCGAAAGCACGGCACCTCCATGATCTGCACACGTTCAGCTCGGTGACGTCCCTCGAACTCTAGATCCAGCTGAGGCCGAGAGAGAGTTCCGTCAGCACGACGGCGTGGTGACGGTGACGATGAAGTTACCGGTGCAGGGCTTCGCCTAGGCACTACGATGATATGACCGAGGTGGAAAACTGTGGGGGGGCACCGCACACGGTTGGGAGAGAAACTTGTGTGTCTTTGGGGTGCCCCCTGCCCCCGTATATAAAGGAGGGAGGGAGATAGGCCGACCCCTAGGGGCGCGCCAAGTGTATGGAGTCCTACTAGGACTTCCAAGTCCTAGTAGAAATCATTTCCCTTTTAGGAGTAGGAGAGAAGGAAGGAGAGAGGGAGTAGGAAAGGGCAAGGGGGGCGCCACCCCCTTCCCCTAGTCCAATTCGGACCCATGGGGGGGCACCACCTCCCCTTGGCCTGCCTCCTCTATTTCCCATATGGCCCGATAAGGCCCATTACATCTCCTGTGAATTCCCGTAACTCCCTTGTATTCCGAAAAATACCCGAATCACTCGAAACATTTCCGGTGTTCGAATATAGCCTTCCAATATATCGATCTTTACGTCTCGACCATTTCAAGACTCCTCGTCATGTTCGTGATCTCATTCGGGACTCCGAACAACCTTCGGTACATCATATCACATAAAATCATAATACCAATCGTCATCGAACGTTAAGCGTGCGGACCCTACGAGTTCGAGAACTATGTAGACATGACCGAGACACGTCTCCGGTCAATAACCAAGAGCTGAACCTGGATGCATATATTGGTTCCCACATATTCTACGAAGATCTTTATCGGTCAAACCGCATAACAACATACGTTGTTCCCTTTGTCGTCGGTATGTTACTTGCCCGAGATTCGATCGTCAGTATCATCATACCTAGTTCAATATCGTTACCAGCAAGTCTCTTTACTCGTTCCGTAATACTTCATCCTGTAACTAACTCATTAGTCACAATGCTTGCAAGGCTTATAGTGATGAGTATTACCGAGAGGACCCAGAGATACCTCTCCGAAACACGGAGTGACAAATCCTTATCTTGATCTATGCCAACCCAAAAAACACCTTCGGAGACACCTGTAGAGCACCTTTATAATCACCCATTTATGTTGTGACGTTTGGTAGCACACAAAGTGTTCCTCTGGTATTCGGGAGTTGCATAATCTCATAGTCTGAGGAACATGTATAAGTCATGAAGAAAGTAGTAGCAATGAAACTGTAATGATCATGATGCTAAGCTAACGAATGGGTCTTGTCCATCACATCATTCTCCTAATGATGTGATCCCGTTCATCAAATGACAACACATGTCTATGGCTAGGAAACATAACCATCTTTGATTAACGAGCTAGTCAAGTAGAGGCATACTAGGGACACTATGTATTCACACATGTACTAAGTTTCCGGTTAATACAATTCTAGCATGAATAATAAACATTTATCATGAAATAAGGAAATAAATAATAACTTTATTATTGCCTCTAGGGCATATTTCCTTCAATACGTGAGTCATGTAAGGGAGTAATTATGCTTTAGTAAGAATATTGGTGTTAAGGTTTGTGATTCCCTATGGAGGTACGGAAGTCAATAATTATACAATGAAGTTACATCCTACTTGTGGTTCATTATTCAGTGTTAGTTATGTTCAATGCTTGTTTCTGACCATTTGGTTGGTCGCTTCTCAATCTATTTGCTAGCGTTCATTTGTACTAAGTGAGAATGCTCCTTTTGCATCCAAATCTTAAACCCAAATTTGTGCCAAATGAGTCCACCGTACCTACCTATATGCGGTATTTCCATGTCGTTCCAAGTAAATTTGTATGTGCCAACTCTAGTTTTCAAAATGAATTTCATTTTTGTGTGCCCGTACCGCTCATGAAACGGCAGGGGGTGGCCAATATTTTCCATGCTAGGTATTTTATTCTCACGATGAGTGTTTATTCAGTTGTCATTGCACGAGAGTGTGGCAGGTAATAGGGATGCCCAATCTCGAAATGAAAAGAAATACTATGATAATAAATTCCTTGGAAAGTGTTGGTATGAAAGGCACCCGTGGATGCTGCTAGCCATGGATTGTGAAAGAATGGTGGAAAGAAAATAAACTTTACTTTTTATTTGGGAACCGCCTATGATTTATCTAGCATGGAAGATATTGGGAATTCTCGGTTGTTTTCGTTCATAGGAAAAGCATGCCTCACAAAATAATTTTATCTCTCAATTTAAGCTATGAGCTCTGACACCTCTACAAATCTCTGCTTCCCTCTATGAAGGGCCTATATTTTTTACTTTTATGCAATTTTATTTTATGTTGAGTCTCCATCTTCTCTTATAAAGCACCAACTAGGGAACACTATTGTCATACTTGTGCATTGGATGTAGTTAATATTTGAGTGTGTTTCATGAATGGATTAATGATTGAGCATAATGGGCTAGGGATAACTTTCTTTATCGTTGATATTTTGAAATACATAGTTTCTTGTTGATATGCTTGAGTATTGATGTTTCCATGTCAAATTATAGACTATTGCTTTGAATCATTCAGGTCCAAATGTCCATGCTACAAAGAAAAGAATATATGATGAATATGTTAGGTAGCATTCCACATCAAAAATTATGTTTTTATCATTTATCTACTCGAGGACGAGCATGAATTAAGATTGGAATGCTTGATACGTCTCCAACATATCTATAAATTTTTATTGTTCCATGCTATTATATTATCAATCTTGGATGTTTTATATACATTTACTAGCATCTTTATATCATTTTTTGAGGCTAACCTATTAACTTAGTGCCCAGTGCCAGTTGTTGTTTTTTACTTTGCAGAATATCAATACTAAACGAAGTCCAAATGCCACAAAACTTTTTGGATATTTTTTGCTCGCAAGAAGAGATCCTGGAAGCTTCTGGAGGCCATGAGAGGATGGGCCAGTGGGCCACTAGGCACCAGGGCGCGCCAAAGGCCGTGGGTAGTGGGTCCCAAGTGGCTCCATTTGACCTACCTCCGCCTCTATAAATACTCTAAAATCCCAAAACCCTCAGGCGAGTCGACGAAATACTTTTTTCACCGCCGCAAGTTTCAGAACCACGAGATTCAGTTTAGAGGCCTTTTTTGGCACTCTGTCGGAGGGGGCAACAATCACGAAGGGGTTCTTCATCATCCTTGCTGCCCCTCCAATGATGCGTGAGTAGTTTACCACAAACCTACAGGTCCATAGTTAGTAGCTAGATGGCTTCTTGTCTCTTTTTGATATTCAATATAATGTTCTCCTTGATGTTCTTGGAGATCTATTTGATGTAGTGACTTTTTGCGGTTTGTTTGTTGGGATCCGATGAATTGTGAGTTTATGATTTGATCTATCCATGAATATTATTCGAGTTTTCTCTGGACTCTTTTATGCATGACTGTTATTGCCTTGTATTTCTTCTCCAATTTATTGGTTTGGTTTGGTCAACTAGATTGATTTAACTTGCCATGGGAAGAGGTGCTTTGTGATGGGTTCGGTCTTGCGGTGCTCAATCTTAGTGACAGAAAGAGACATTACATGCATGTACCGTTGCTATTAAGGGTAACAAGATGGGGTTTATTCATATGTGAGTTTATCTTGTCTACATCGTGTCATCTTGCCTAATGCATTACTTCGTTTTTCCATGAACTTTATACACTAGATGCATGCTAGATAGCGGCCGATGTGTGCAGTAATAGTAGTAGATGCAGAATCGTTTCGGTCTACTAATCTTGGATGTGATGCCTATTTACATGATCATTGCCTTGGATATCGTCATAATTATTTGCTTTTGTATCAATTGCCCAACAGCAATTTGTTTACCCACCGTATGCTATTTTCTCGAGAGAAGCCTCCAGTGAAAACTATGGCCCCCGGGTCTATATTTTATCATATAAAAATTCTAGAAATACCTTGCTGCGATTTTCTTTTATTTATTTTATTTGGTATGTTAGTTAGATGTATTTATCAAATCCTATATAGTTTAATCTATCTCAATACCGTTGAGGGATTGACAACCCCTCTACGCGTTGGGTTGCAAGTAATTGTTGTTTGTGTGCAGGTGTTGTTTACATAGTGTTGGTTGGTTCTCCTACTGGATTGATAACCTTGGTTTTATAACCGAGGGAAATACTTATCTCTATTGTAATGCATCATCCTGACCTCTTCGGGGAAATCCAACATAGCTCAGAAGTATTAATAGGACAATACTCATATTCATTTATTCATCGGAACATATTATTATTTCCCTATTCATAAAGCAATCACTTGAAGAAGCAACATGCTTCGGGACTATATACATGCCCGTGTGTGGTGTGACCAATCTAGTATGTACGCAAATGATCAATTTAGCTAAGCACATTTAGATTCCAAACATGCAAGGTATGAATTCATTGATTCTAAGCATCTTGTAGTTCCATATGTTAACCACCAAATACTAACCAATGGGAACCTGTGGAATTAAGGAAGAAGATTAAACGTGAGGTAATATTGAGTGGTCCATCTTGCATCATGGCTTTGGGTTGGAGTAACATTGCCATGGCGCCATCCCACATAACAGCTTCGCCATGGCAAGGAGCTGACTTCGTCCTTCACAAATGTTGCAAACAAAATGCTAGAAAACCACATTAGTCCATAACAAGTTGAAATCGTTACCAATAACAAGTGTGACAATTGTGGACGGACATGCCCACTTAGTTGGGTTCATCCTTCCCTCATGAAGCACATGGCACTTCTTATTTTCGTCGCAGTCAAGGAAGGTGATCCCCTAAAATAAAACTTGTTGTCTATGCGTGACTTCATCAATGGGATAAACGGCTTCACCACATGCAATACGAGTAGACCTCCTCATAATCATCTAGGCAAAAAAGATCCAGTCCAATACATTCATACACAAAGTGATCCTAAGTGAAACATATGACAAAAATCCTCTAAAAACATCAATAAATTCACATTCAGCTAAAATTTTGGATAAAAACATACAAGAACCTAAACATGGAAATGTTAGGCCTAAAGAACACAGATTTGCGAAAAAATAGTTGGAACTGAAAACAAGCAGGGAGAGAGATCCGACGAGGGTTTGGAGAGATTTGGAGGAAGAAGAGAGAGGAGATTGAAAAATTAGATTAATTTGCCTCCTCCTTAGGCTCATATGGTCGATATTACAAGAAAATGTGTTGGCGCATACCTAGTACGACCGATGGTACGAGCACTAGCGCTTAATGAGAAAACTGACCTTTTGTTGCTCTAGCCACGCATATGGTACGACAGATGGCACGAGTGCTCAATGCTCGTACCGTCCACCTTCATGACAAAACGGACCTTCTATTGCGCTAGCCATGCAGATGGTATGACAAATGGCACGAGCGCTCAATACTCGTGTCGTTAGCCGTCGTGGAAAATGATACCTTCTGTAAGTCCCTGCCCGAATTTGGTACAACCGGCGGTACGAGCGCTCACGCTCGTACGTTTACTCTAGCACTGTTGGCTTGCCTATCCTCCTCTAGCACGACTGCTGGTACGGCCGTGATGGGTTGTACATGCACCATATTTTGCCCTAGATGCCTTAATTGAATTTTCCTTCGGGGTTTTTCTTCTTAAGACTGAGACGTTAGTTCCAACATATTCAAAAGGCAAAATTTCCAGACTTTTTAATATAAGCACAACACCTAGTAACTTTTTAATGTCAATACAACCATCTTCTTCTTCTTCTTCTTCTTCTTCTTCTTCTTCTTCTTCTATAAACTAAACTTCAGCACTCTTTAAACAAACAAAATAAAAGCAAAACAAACTTACTCACTCTACCTTATTTGCATGGGGTGCTTCCCATAAAGCGCTTTGTTTTTGGTTGGTTAGCTTGACCGAAGTGATAGTTACTTCTCTTGGAGTGCAGGAACGCCTAGCCCGTTGAGGGAGTTATGGACTAAGGGGTCCTCAGGATGTTGGCCCATCGAATATGGTCGAACTGGTGAAGCCGTACAGTGACAGGAGATCAATGAAGCCATGGTGTGCCCTCCAATTCAAGGATAGGCAGGATCTCTTTAGCAATGAAGTTGTGGATCTATCTCCGGTAACACTAACCCTACCGATGTCTATATAAACTGAGGGTTATAGTCTTTAGGGCCAGAGCCATATTCATAACCTCACCACCTTAGGGTTTAGCTCATGCTGATCTCGAGGTAGATCTACTTTGTAAACCATACTATACATCTAATACAAACAAGCAAGATGTAGGGTATTACCTCTTCGAGGGGGCCTGAACCTGGGTAAACACTGCGTTCGTCGTCCCTTGTTACCCATCGATCCTAGACCCACAACTCGGGACCCCCTACCCCAAGGTCTGACAGTTTTGACATTGACATTGGTGCTTTCATTGAGAGTTCCGTTGTGCGGTCGCCCGAAGGATTGATGGCTCGCCTGATCATAGGAGAAGGCATCAGACCCGGGGACTTCTTTGTCCCTGGTCAACTCTTCACGTTCAGCAACATCGAGCTGCACGCCGACCTGACTGGTCGTTTGGATCAGATTGACAACTTCGCTCCCGAACACCGAATTTGATTTGGTAATCTGGAATATGTTGCGGACACGCGGGGTGATCTAGTTTTCGTCGGATTCACTACCCCCTTCCGCACCCTCGTGGGCCTCGCCATTCCCATGCTGGAGTCCCCCTCCGATCCAATCTACAGATGGGCCCCTGCCCTCCGGACAGCTTCGAGTCAAGAGGGCTCCGCTTCAAGTGGGAGCCAGACTCCACCCTCGGTTGGGTCTACTGTGTCGGCGGAGAACCTATCCTCGACCTTCGAGGCAAAATCAGGAGGCAGAGGCCAAGAGTCAATATCAGATGAACTTCCCCGTCACAATGCTCCTCTGGCCTTAAGCCCTTACGACGAGCCGGCAACCGATGGCCAGGGTCAACCCCGGCCCGAAGCAACTTGATCTCGAATCCCAGTGTGGAAACCACACGCAAAAACCAAGGCCCGTCCTTAGTCCCCGGTGACAATCTGGACCCTCTCAAGGATCTGGCGTAGTACCCCGAGTTTAGCTTGGCTTGTGGAAACCAAGGACCAGCCAGGGCACTAACTGCCTCCCACCCCGTTACAATGGAATTTGGCCTAGAGCCCTCAAATTCGGCGACCCTCGCTATGTTAAATGAAGCGCTAGACCAAATCCAGAAAATGACCGTCCAGGAGGACCTATCCTCCGCTCACAACCATCAACCCTTCGAAGCATACCACGGGGAATTTTACGTCCCACCCACCACCCACTTGGTAGCCACTGTCGATGATTTAACCTATATGCTAGATTACAATTCGGAAAACGCCAAATACATGGACAAGGATAGCGGAGCCACGTCTAATACTGATGCTACCCCCTGTCACCGGTCGCTGGTCGGCCACGTCCACCAATGATTTTTACATGGTGGACACTCCCAAGGACGGCGATGGCACTCCTAATCAGGAAAAAGACAAGCCCGAAGATGAGCCACCCAAGCGCCAAAAACAGTGTCATCGATCAAAGCCACATCGAAGCCAAGCAAGTAACATGGACTCTGTGGAGAATGGCACCGCAAATAATACGGATGACCTCGCCAGAGCTGCGGCTAACGAGCATCATCAAGATGACCCCGCGGGGCAGGAGGACCCGTTCAACCCGGAAAACCCCCGACGACTCCGAAGATAGCAACTACCTCCCACTCTCTGAAGCGGAGGCCAGTCTTGGGGAAGATGATTTCATCATCCCCAAAGACTCGCTGAAGCAGGAACGGTTCAAGCGGAGGCTTCTATCCACCACCCACAGCCTGAAGAAACAAAAGCGCAAAATCACGGCCGAGCAAGACACCCGCAATGATCGATGGACCAAAGTCCTAGCCGCCAAAGAAGGGTAAGGTCGCGAACAACCAATCAAAAGCTATCCCAAGAGAAGATTGTTGCCGCAGTTCAGCGATGAGGCCGTAGAGCCAATACGTCCAACATACACACGTGTCGAACAACCGGACCGCCCCCCTAGAGGACGGGACAGAGAAGCTGACAAGGCCGAGCACCCCGCTGACCTACCTCGCCGTCATGGCAAGGATCAAGTGCGGCCCACCTGTGAGTATGACCCGCCACGACCTAGATTCTCGAGGAGGCCATACCATGTCCATCTAGGAACCTAGAGAAGATCCACCCACTCAATGGGAGAGATATTACGAGTGGTCAAATCGAGACAATAGAATCTGGGAGCAGCAGCAGACTCGGATGTCCGAAGACCTCCGACGAGATGTAGCTCGAGTTCGGGGCGCCGCACACCCCTTGTGTTTCATAGTGAGGGTAATGCAACACCAATTCCCAGAAGGCTTCAAGCCTGTGAACATTGAACCATACGACGGAACCACGGATCCGGTCGTATGGATAGAGGATTTCCTCCTCCACAATCACATGGTGCGAGGAGATGACCTTCACGCCATCAAATATCTTCCACTAAGGCTTAAAGGTTTGGCTCAAAACTGGTTGAATAGCCTTCCCGAGAACTCTATAGGCTATTGGGAAGAGCTTGAGGACGCTTTTCGAGCGAACTTTCAGGGCACCTATGTCCGGCCTCTGGACGCTGAAGACCTAAATCACATCACACAACAGCCCAGAGAATCTGCCTGACAATTTTGGAACCGACTCCTGATAAAGAAAAACTAGATCATCGACTGTCTGGATGCCAAAGCCTTGGCCGCTTTCAAGCATAGTGTAGAGGATGAATGGCTTGTAAGACAACTCAGCCAGGACAAACCAAGAACTATGGCAGCCCTTACTTCTCTCATGACCCGCTTTTGCGCGGGCGAAGACAGTTGGCTCGCTCGAAAAAACGCCAACCCCGACACACCCGGTACCTCCGAGGTTCGGGACGAAAATGGAAAGCCTCGACACAGCAAGAGTAAACATCGCCACAATGACGACGAGGGCGAGGATACGAAAATAAATGCTGAATTCCAAAATCAGAAGTCCGGACCCCAAAAGAAAGCCCCTAAAGGCAACAGCAACAACCCATCCAGACTAGACACAATCCTGGACAGGACTTGCCAGATCCACAACACTCTAGAGAAGCCCGCCAACCACTCCAACCGTAATTGTTGGGTGATGAAGCAGGCCAGTAAGCTTACAGCCGAGGACTCAGGCAAAAGCCCGCGAAGCGAGGACGATGACGAGCCCGCAGGCTGAATAGTGGAGGCCAGAAACCCTTCCCTTTCGAGGTCAATATAGTGAATATGATCTACACAACCCACATAACAAAGAAGGAAAGGAGGCGAGCGCTGCGAGACGTATATTTTGACGAGCCCGTAGAGCTGAAGTTTAATCCATGGTCAGCCTACCCGATCACTTTTGATCGTAGGGATCATCCAACCAGTATATGCCACGGAGCATCCGTAGCCTTAATACTTGACCCCATCATCGACGGATTCCAGCTCACTAGAGTCCTAATGGATGGGGGCAGTAGCCTCAGTCTGATACGCGCACACACAGTGAGGAAAATGGGGATCGATCCGTCAAGGACCAAACCTAGTAACACCACCTTCAAGGGGATCATTCCGGGAGTGGAGGCCCACTGCACAGGCACTGTGATGCTTGAAGTAGTGTTCGGCTCTTCGGACAACTTCCAAAGCAAGGACTTGATCTTTGACATCGCACCTTTCCACAACAGCTATCATGCCCTCCTTGGCCGAACGGTGTTCACCAAGTTCAATGTCCTCCCGCATTACGTGTACCTCAAGTTGAAGATGCCTGGCCCTTTGGGTGTCATAACCATCAACGGCAACACAGAACTCTCACTTAGGACCGAAGAGCACACAGCGACCCTAGCGGTCGAACACCAAACTGGCCCATACAGGTCCGGATGCTGACCAGCCGTAAAGGTCCGCGTCAACAGTAAACGGGTTCGAACCCGTTCCCCGTCATGGGAACCCGCATGCGTTCGCCGCAAATAGGGATGTGCGCCCCACAGCACACCCACATTCTTTGTGCTCCATGTGCCTCGTTAGCACAATTTCGCACTCAAAATACCATGGGCACCCGTGAGGCATATATCAATAAATCCGAAGTACATGTTCGGCTAACCCGAACTTCTGAATCACCTCATCTTCGAACGACCCGGGGGCTAATTTCGGAAACCCCCCAAGCATAAAGCTTCACCAACAGGATCCTCGCCCCACAAGGTCTCGTCGAAGGTCCCAACCTCCACCTCTCAGAAGCAAAGGCGGAGACATGCAGCAGGGCACAATGAAGGCTTTGACTCACGCATCAAGGCCCTGCGTAAACCTTTACTCTATATTTTTTCTTACAAATAATGCCTTTGCAAGTCTGATTGTACGGTTAGATGTCTCGAGCCTATGAGAAATAATAAAAGTGCCCTTTATGGTGTTCGGATATCCGCATCTTGTGATTGTCTATTTCCTTTCCGATTCTCCCAACGCTCTTCGAACAGCACCGCATAAAAACATGACTGGTTAACTAACCTAGAGCTCGATTTCCCCATCAGCTCAGTACCCCAAGTCCAACACTGCTTTTTGCTGAGTGTTCGGCGTCTCGGATATTGCACTATATGCGTCAAGTTCCGAACTACGTCTTAGGTCAATAGTTGGGTTGCCCGGCTCCTGAGCTTGCCCCTTATGTTCTGCACGTTCGGCTAAGAGGGCAAAGGGAGAACCCCTGTGATTGTACTTCTGTCTCGCCCAGTCAAGTACCTCAAGATGAGAAAGCCAAAAATTGACCGCCATAATAAGCATGAACTGATCAGTGATCCGATGACGAGGTTTGACTCTAAAAATCATTGGCGATTTTGCCGTGTCACACGAAGGGTTCGTCTTCACACAAACCACATGATCGGAAAGGGCAGGCATTTCCCCCAAGTACATTACAAAACACAGGGGGCTAGTCCTTAGCCCCCACCGTCAAGCTCCTAAGGCTAAGTGAAAGCAGTAAAATCGAATAGTCTGATTGCCTAGTTTTTCTCACACGCTACCGCCTCCGGGTACCAAGATGTTGGCTAAGGGTAACAGTATGGAGACAAAACACCCCTCGTGACATTCACCTGGGGGCTAAAGCTGACGACTGGTAGCTTTCAGAATAAACATACGGCCGAATAGGAGTCAAAATTAAAATCATGACAATATGAAACAAGTCAAGAGGCCGCAATATAAAGCACAAGGTCCACTTGGTACAAATTTAATATAGACATTCAAGCATTACATGTTTTGAACACTAGCCCTCTATCGCCCGCGCGCCATTCATCACCTGCGCAAAGTACTGCTTAGGACAACGATGCTCTTTTCCCTTGGGGGGAGGACTAGTGGCCAAGTCCATTGGATTAATCTTCGGCCAATGCACCATGGTCTTCGCAAACGCAAGCCTCGCTCCCTCAAGGTACACAGAGCACTTCACGGCGTCAATCTAGAGCGGCGCCTCTTGTAGCTTCTACAGCAGACCTAAGTAGGTGTCCCTGAAAGCACAAGTGCTCCCTAGGTGGTTTTGGTAATTAATGTCAACATATCTCTTGTTGGACTAACACTTTTATCTAGTACATTTTAGACAAGTTCAACAATGGAGTGGCATGGACTAAAGGATGTGGGAACTCCTTCAAGATGCTAAGGACAAAGGATTGGCTCAAGCTTCAAGCTCAAGACTCTTCATTTTACATTTTAGTGATCCAAGATCACACTGAGTCTATAGGAAAAGCCAATACTATCAAGAAGGGATGAGGTGTTGCTTAATGAGTTTCTTGCTCCACAGTGCTTATGATATGCTCCAAAACCCTCAACTACTTTCCCACTTCCACACATATGACCTAAACCCAAAGTCAAAATCGGTCCTACCGATTCTTTCTATCCGGCGCCATCGAGTTCAAATGTCATAGCCACTGCCACAAACCCTAGGCAAACTGGTCTCACCGATAGGGATCTCGGTCTCACCGAGATGGGATTGTAATCTCTCTGTGTATGTCCATTACCAAAATCGGTCTCACCGAGTTTGAGCAATCGGTACTACCAAGATTACAATGCAAACTCTCTGGTTAACTTATTACCAAAATCGGTCCCACCGAGTTTGAGTAACCGGTCCCACCGAGTTTGCCTGACCAACTCTCTGGTTAGCTAATTACCAAAATCGGTCTCACCGAGTTTGTGTAATCGGTCTCATCGAGATTACGTTATGCCCTAACCCTAATCATATCGGTCCTACCGAGTTGCATGTCGGTCCCACCAAAAACCCTAACGGTCACTAGATTTACTAAATCGGTCCGACCGAGTTTGTTGTTTCGGTCCCACCGAGTTTGGTAAATTGTGTGTAACGGTTAGATTTTGTGTGGAGGCTATATACACCCCTCCACCTCCTCTTCATTCGTGGAGAGAGCCATCAGAACGTGCCTACACTTCCAGCATACATTTTCTCATAGAGAACTACCTACTCATGTGTTGAGGCCAAGATATTCCATTCCTACCATATGAATCTTGATCTCTAGCCTTCCCCAAGTTGCTTTCCACTCAAATCTTCTTTCCACCAGATCCAAATCCTATGTGAGAGAGTTGAGTGTTGGGGATACTATCATTTGAATCACAAGAGCAAGGAGTTCATCATCAATGCACCATTTGTTACTTCTTGGAGAGTGGTGTCCCTAGATTGGCTAGGTGTCACTTGGGAGCCTCCGACAAGATTGTGGAGTTGAACCAAGGAGTTTGTAAGGGCAAGGAGATCGCCTACTTCATGAAGATCTACCGCTAGTGAGGCAAGTCCTTCGTGGGTGACGGCCATGGTGGGATAGACAAGGTTGCTTCTTCGTGGACCCCTCGTGGGTGGAGCCCTCCGTGGACTCGCGCAACCGTTACCCTTCGTGGGTTGAAGTCTCCATCAATGTGGATGTATGATAGCACCACCTATCGGAACCACGACAAAAACATCCGTGTCTCCCATTGCGTTTGAATCCTCCAAAACCCTTCCCTTTACATTCTTGCAAGTTGCATGCTTTACTTTCCGCTGCTCATATACTCTTTGCATGCTTGCTTGTTATGTATTGTGAATGTTAAACTTGTGCCTAAACTCCACTTAAGCTTAAAGAAGTTAAAAACTGCAACTTTGATACTTAGTGTCTAATCACCCCCCCTTTTAGACACCTCTTCTCAAGGTCCTACAAGTGGTATCAGAGCATTGGTCTCCATTGCCTTGGTTTAATCACCATTGGAGGAAGATGGATGAGTTTACTTTCAGGAGTCTTAGACATAGAGTGCCTATACTTGATGGAGAGTATTTTCATGAGTGGAAAAATGAGATGCTTATAATTTTCAATCAATATCATTTGAACAAGTACATTGCTAGCCCTTGTGCACCTCATGTTGATCCTATGCATCCTACCCTTGATGAATCAATTGACATGACTAGGAATCTTAGAACTGTTAATCTCATCACTAGAGGCTTGCCTAGAAACTTAATTAGAAACTTGCCTACTCTTGAGTGTGCCTACACTATATGGAAATTTCTTGAGGAACGCTTTCCAAATTATTCCTTGAAAAATCTAGATGAAATTCTCCATAAGTCTATTGCCTTGAGTAAGATGAATACTAGTGATCCTATGTTTGGTGATCGTCTATTTGAACTTACAAATCTTATGCGTGCCAAAGGAGATGTTGGAATTATCGGTGATATTATTTTCGAAGCTATAAGAATTCATAAGCAAGATCATTGTCAAACTCACTCTAACGAATTACCCTCTCTAGGACTTGATCCACCACATGACGATGTTGAACATGGATACTATGACGAGGATGATGATAGTGACTTCGATCTTGACGATGCAATGAGACATTTTGGTCTTATGGCAAATCTTCGGGGATATATGTCAGGAGGAAAGGAATGGGTTCTTGACAGTGGATGTACCGATCACATGACCGGAGATAAAGACATGTTTCGTGAGCTTGCTAAAAATGATAGTCCTTGAAAGTATGTCACTTTTGATGACAAATCAAAGGGTAAGGTGGTTGGCCTCGGTAAGGTGGACATCTCACATGATAGCTCCATTCAGAATGTTATGCTCGTTAAATCTCTTGGCTACAACTTACTTTCAGTGTCTAGACTTGCTGATTTCGGTTTCAATGTCCTATTTACTGAAGTAGATTGCCAAGTGTTTCGTCGAGACAATCATAAAATGGTCTTTACTGGTATACATAGAGGTGATCTTTACATTGTTGATTTCTCTAAAAAGGCTCAACCTAAAACTTGCTTCATTGCTAAATCCTCAAAAGGTTGGTTATGGCATAGACGACTAGGTCACGTTGGCATGAGAAACCTTGACAAGCTTATTAAAGGGAATCATATCCTTGGTGTTAATGATGTCATATTTGATAAGGATAGACTTTGCAGTGCTTGTCAAGCAGGTAAATAGGTTGGAGGAAGGCATCCCATGAAGAACATCATGACCACAAGGAGGCCACTCGAGCTACTTCACATGGATCTTTTTGGTCCCAACTCTTACAAGAGTCTCGGTGGAAATTCTTTTGGTCTAATTATAGTTGATGATTTTTCAAGATTTACGTGGGTGTTCTTTCTCGATGATAAATCAAAGGTCCAAAAGATCTTCAAAAACTTCGCTAGGAAGGCCCAAAATCAATTTGAAGTGAAGATCAAGAAGGTTCGCAGCGACAACGGAACGGAGTTCAAGAACGCAAATGTGGACACCTTTCTTGACGAAGAAGGGATTTCACACGAGTTCTCGGCTACGTACACACCTCAACAAAATGGAGTTGTTGAGAGGAAGAACCGGGCGCTCATCGAAATGGCGAGAACGATGCTTGATGAGTACAAGACACCGAAGCACTTTTGGGCAGAAGCGGTCGAGACAGCTTGTCATGCAACAAATCGCTTGTATCTTCACAAGTTACTCGGCAAGACGGCATACGAGCTCCTCACCGGTAACAAACCCCAAGTTGGATACTTTAGAGTATTCGGCTCAAAGTGCTACATTCTTGATAAGCATCGTCGTTCTAAATTTGCTCCTAAGTCTCATGAAGGTTTCCTACTAAGTAATGGCTCAAACTCTCACACTTACCATGTCTACAACAATTTCACCCGAAAGTTTGAAGAGACGGTAGATGTGAAGTTTGATGAATCTAACGGCTCGCAAGTAGAGCAATTGCCAATTGATGTAGGAGACAAAGATCCTTCGGAAGCAATCCAAGACTTGTCTATTAGCAAGGTCCGTCCAACGGAGGTGAAGGAGAGTACCTCGTCCGTCCAAGTGGAAGCTTCTACTTTACGACAAGGTGAACCAAGAGTTGATACGGAAGCATCCACAAGTGGGACACACCAAGATGAAGAAAACGAGGAAGTGCATCAAGATGAACGTCAACAACCTCCTTATCCACCACGACAAGAGAACGACAACGCCAACAATGAAGAAGGCAAAGAAGAAGAACAAGATGAAGAAGAAGTTCAACCAAGAACCAAGCAAAATCTTTCACGAGTTCGAGCAAGAATTGCTAAAGACCATCCCGTCGAGCAAATCTACAATGATATTCAAACCGGGAGAATCACTCGCTCTAAAACTCGTTTAGCTAACTTTTGCGAAAACTATTCTTTCATCTCTAGCATTGAACCTATGAAGGTCGAAGAAGCATTGGAAGATCCGGATTGGATAAATGCTATGCATGAAGAGCTACACAACTTTGAGAGGAACCAAGTTTGGACATTGGTTGAGAAGCCCGACAACAACCACAACATCATCGGTACCAAATGGGTGTTTCGCAACAAGCAAGATGAAGATGGACAAGTAGTTCGCAACAAAGCATGTCTCGTCGCCCAAGGCTACACACAAGTCGAAGGTATGGACTATGGTGAGACTTACGCTCCCGTTGCTAGACTTGAATCCATTCGCATCTTACTTGCCTATGCTAATCATCATGATATCACCTTGTACCAAATGGACATTAAAAGTGCTTTTCTAAATGGTGAAATAGAGGAGGAAGTTTATGTTAAACGACCTCCCGGCTTTGTCAATCCTAAGAAACCCAATCATGTTTACAAACTTCACAAAGCCCTTTATGGTCTTAAACAAGCTCCTAGAGCGTGGTATAAATGCTTGACCAAGTTCCTCATTGAAAAAGGCTCTGAAATTGGGAAAATTGATTCTACTCTTTTTACTAAAAGGGTTAATGGAGAATTATTTGTATGCCAAATTTATGTTGATGATATCATATTTGGATCAACTAACCCTATTTTAGTGAAAAGTTTGGGAAGCTAATGTCAGAGAAGTTTGAGATGTCTATGATGAGTGAACTCAAATTCTTTCTTGGTTTGCAAATCAAGCAAACGAAGGAAGGTACCTTTGTCTCTCAAACGAAGTACACCAAGGACCTGTTCAAGAAGTTCAATATGCAAGAATGCAAAGGTATGACTACACCCATGCCTACTAGTGGACATCTTAACTTGACCAAAGATGGTGAACCGGTTGATCAAAAGGTTTATCACTCTATGATTGGTTCATTGTTATATCTATGTGCTTCACATCCCGATATCATGCTAAGTGTGTGCATGTGTGCACGATATCAAGCTGCTCCTAAATAATGTCATCTTAAGGCCATGAAAAGGATAGTGCGATACTTAATCCATACACCAAATTTTGGCATTTGGTATCCTAAAGGGCCTCTTTCGATCTTGTTGGCTACTCCGACTCGGACTATGCCGGAGACAAGGTTGATAGAAAGTCCACTTCGGGTACTTGTCATTTTCTTGGTAGATCTCTTGTGTCTTGGTCCTCCAAGAAACAAAACTCGGTATCCTTATCCACCGCCGAAGCGGAATACATTGCCGCTGGTTCATGTTGTGCTCAATTACTTTGGATGACCCAAACTCTTAAAGATTATGGGATATATGTGAAACATGTTCCATTGCTTTGTGACAATGAAAGTGCTATCAAAATTGGTCATAATGTCGTACAACATTCTCGAACTAAGCATATTGGAGTTCGTCATCATTTCATTCGAGATCATGTTGTTAAGGGTGACATTAATCTTAAGCATGTTCGCACCGAAAAGCAATTAGCAGATATATTCACTAAACCTCTTGATGAGAAAGTGTTTTGCAGGTTAAGAGGAGAATTGAACATCATTGATGCTTCAAACTTGGAGTAGAAACTCCATTGGATACATGCAAGACATGAGCTTATGGCTAATCCTTGATATTTCTCTTATGATGGAAATCTTATGTCTTGGATATATTTGCATCTTGCATGTTATATAACCCATGTAGGTACTTGGTTGAATCAAATTCCATTAGATTGTAATATACTCACATATTGAGCAATCTCTACATCACCAAGTTTCTACACTATGGTGGTTGAAGACAAGGAAGCACGGAACCATTCAAACATATCCTTTGACAAATTCTATGTTGAGCTTCATGATTGTCATTTTTGGATACACAAGTGCTCTTCCTTGCAAGAACTAACCCATGTAGGTAGATGGACTCATATTCCAAGTGGTGCTCCCAATTCTTGATGAGCTACATCAACCTTGAGCAACCCACACAAGTTCAACTACATGTTCAACACCACCAACCAAGGTATGTTATTCCATCTTAGAGAAGCTTTACTCCAAGTCATGAGCTAAAGCAACTCGACAAGATGTGAATACATCAAGATGCTTAAACGAAAAATGGCAACCCCATTTGAGCTTAAATGATGAGTATGACCTATGATCAAGTGATCTCACTTGACTCCTAAGTCAATATACTCTAACATAGGTGACTTTGTCGCGACCATCTCTAGATGAAGTTCTCTTGTGTTCTTTTACGTGTTTTTGCATTTGTCTCATGCATATTTGTTTCCCCTTTTCAAAAAAACTTCATCTAGATTTCTTTATGTTTGCTCTGCATTTTACGCATCAATTCATTGCATATCATTCAATAAATTCCTTGCAAATCTTTGTGAGATCTTACTAGTCTAGTGAGCTGAGGTGACAAGTGTTTTCTCTGCGATGAACTTCGGTTTCACCGATTTGTTGTTTTCGGTCCAACGAATCCTTCGGTACAACCAAGCATACCACTTAGTGCCACCGATTTCATAACAGGAAAAATAGTTTGCCAGTTATTCTGTGTTTCTTCTGATCCAGCTCCACTCAATGAATTTTGTCCTCTACAAGCATCCCATTTATATAAATGCTTTGTGCTGTGACTCAAGGATCAAGCCCTTCTTGGAAATTGATGTCAAAGGGGGAGAGAGAGATCACATCAAAGCTTATCACTTAGA
The DNA here is from genome assembly GCA_021437245.1 of Aegilops speltoides. NCBI lineage: Eukaryota > Viridiplantae > Streptophyta > Magnoliopsida > Poales > Poaceae > Aegilops > Aegilops speltoides. The sequence continues at coordinate 329,002,097 of CM038146.1, read as the reverse complement.
GAGATCACATCAGAGAGAAAGAGATCTTCAGGGGGAGAGAATACTCAAGTAGAAAGTATTTCTCAAGGATCCCAGATGCTTGGTGTTCAAGAGGAGAGATGCCACATGTCTTATTGAGGGGAAAGACATGTTCATATGTGCTTATTTGCATTAGCTCTGTTCATTTATATCTTTCAACTCTGATTTTCTGTTCCCTATCTTCTCCCAGTATCCCATCCTAGATTCAGGGGGAGCAAGACATCTAAGGGAAAGAAATCATTTAAATTCATTGCATATCTTTACTCTTGGGGACATGTCTAATCCAATGTGGTACTTAGTACTCACTCTCTACATGTCATCCCAGTCTTGGTATTCTTGTGGTTTCTTCTGTTTGCTCTGGGTAGCAGATGTACCTATGTTATCTAACCTTGTTTACGCAGGTTCATTCCATCCTAAGCCAACTCAAGACTGCAAGGTAAGTATATGCATCACAATCATGTGTATGAGGAATTCTTGCTGATGTACATACTGTTTGCAAGAAGGACACGTGAGCATGAAGGTATTTTCTTTAATATTCTTTGCTCTGATGCATATGGCCAAGGTACATGTAACACATTGCCTACTCTATCATGGTTATGCTCTCACATGCTTCTATATTCCATATTCACATGATTGCATACATGTAGGGGGATCCTATGCCTGTTACATGTCCTTCCAAAGCTTTACTTGCTATTCTTTATATCTTTATGTAAAGCTTTGATGTATGTTGTCATCAATTACAAAAAAGGGGGAGATTGAAAGCACAAGTGCTCCCTAGGTGGTTTTGGTAATTAATGTCAACATATCTCTTGTTGGACTAACACTTTTATCTAGTATATTTCAGACAAGTTCAACAATGGAGTGGCATGGACTAAAGGATGTGGGAACTCCTTCAAGATGCTAAGGACAAAGGATTGGCTCAAGCTTCAAGCTCAAGACTCTTCATTTTACATTTTAGTGATCCAAGATCACATTGAGTCTATGGGAAAAGCCAATACTATCAAGAAGGGATGAGGTGTTGCTTAATGAGTTTCTTTCTCCACAGTGCTTAGTGATATGCTCCAAAACCCTCAACTACTTTCCCACTTCCACACATATGACCTAAACCCAAAGTCAAAATCGGTCTACCGATTCTTTCTATCCGGCGTCACCGAGTTCAAATGTCATAGCCACTGCCACAAACCCTAGGCAAATCGGTGAGACCGATAGGGATCTCGGTCTCGCCGAGATGGGATTGTAATCTCTCTGTGTATGTCCATTACCAAAATTGGTCTCACCGAGTTTGAGCAGTCGGTACTACCGAGATTACAATGCAAACTCTTTGGTTAACTTATTACCAAAACCGGTAACACCGAGTTTGAGTAATCGGTCCCACTGAGTTTGCCTGACCAACTCTCTGGTCAGCTAATTACCAAAATCGATCTCACTGAGTTTGTGTAATCGGTCTCACCGAAATTACATTATGCCCTAACTCTAATCATATCGGTCCTACCGAGTTGCATGTCGGTCCCACCGAAAACCTTAACGGTCACTAGATTTACTAAATCGGTCCGACCGAGTTTGTTGATTCGGTCCCACCGAGTTTGGTAAATTGTGTGTAACGGTTAGATTTTGTGTGGAGGCTATATATACCCCTCCACCTCCTCTTCATTCATGGAGAGAGCCATCAGAACATGCCTACACTTCCAGCATACATTTTCTGAGAGAGAACTACCTACTCATGTGTTGAGGCCAAGATATTCCATTCCTACCATATGAATCTTGATCTCTAGCCTTCCCCAAGTTGCTTTCCACTCAAATCTTCTTTCCACCAGATCCAAATCCTATGTGAGAGAGTTGAGTGTTGGGGAGACTATCATTTGAAGCACAAGAGCAAGGAGTTCATCATCAACGCACCATTTGTTACTTCTTGGAGAGTGGTGTCTCCTAGATTGGCTAGGTGTCACTTGGGAGCCTCCGACAAGATTGTGGAGTTGAACCGAGGAGTTTGTAAGGGCAAGGAGATCGCTTACTTCGTGAAGATCTACCGCTAGTGAGGCAAGTCCTTCGTGGGCGACGGCCATGGTGGGATAGACAAGGTTGCTTATTCGTGGACCCCTCATGGGTGGAGCCCTCCGTGGACTCGCGCAACCGTTACCCTTCGTGGGTTGAAGTCTCCATCAACGTGGATGTACGATAACACTACCTATCGGAACCACGACAAAAACATCCGTGTCTCCAATTGCGTTTGAATCCTCCAAAACCCTTCCCTTTATATTCTTGCAAGTTGCATGCTTTACTTTCCGCTGCTCATATACTCTTTGCATGCTTGCTTGTTATGTATTGTGAATGTTAAACTTGTGCCTAAACTCCACTTAAACTTAAAGAAGTTAAAAACTGCAACTTTGATACTTAGTGTCTAATCACCCCCCTTCTAGACACCTCTTCTCAAGGTCCTACAGTCCCGAACGGGCTCGGCGGACCACAGACTGACACATAGGTCCTTCACGACTAGCTCAGACATCCGATGCATCTCCATCAGCTGCTTCATTTGATTGCTGAGGAGGGGAGGACGCTCGGAATCCAGAAACTGTGACCAGAAGAGCCATTGCGTGGAGTCCTCCTCGTGAGTAGCATAGTGCTTCGTCGCAGCCGCCACATTCTTCGGAAGTTCGGTGAAGACGCCTACGGAGTGCCAGACCTGCATCAGCAGGGCGAATCTATTGCTTTCGAACACACTTTGCGGTAAGTATTTCTTACCATTTGCAATTTGCCCGACTTGGCGGAGCTCTTCCCAAACACCTCGCGCGTCAGTCCTCGCCTCCTAGAGATCTTTCTCCGCCTTGGACAGCTGGGAGGATCGCTCCTCCTTTTCCTTCTCAAGGACCTCTAGCTTCTTGGCGGCATCTTGGAGCTCCACTTGCACTTCGGTTACACGAGCCTCATGCTGCCCACCAACGAGCTTGGCCTTCTCGAGCTCGGCCACCGCCTCGTCAGTGGCTGTTTTCTTTGCGGCCGCCTGGGCCTCGGCTTTCTTCACGGCCTCCCTCAAGTCGATCCATCTCCTCAAGTGTCGCGGCATTAGCAGTCGCAGCCGCGAAAGATGCCTGCATCAGCAAAAGAAATGTCAAGATTATTAATTGGCCTACCGAATTTGATCCTTGTCGGTGTCAAAACCGGCGGATCTCGGGTAGGGGGTCCCGAACTGTGCGTCTAGGCGGATGGTAACGAGAGACGAGGGACACAATGTTTTTACCCAGGTTCGGGCCCTCTCGATGGAGGTAAAACCCTACGTCCTGCTTGATTAATATTGATGATATGGGTAGTACAAGAGTAGATCTACCACGAGATCAAGGAGGCTAAACCCTAGAAGCTAGCCTATGGTATGATTGTTGAGATGTATCTTAGCCCCACGGACTAAGGCCCTCCGGTTTATATAGACACGAAGAGGGCTAGGGTTTACAGTCGGTTACAATGGTAGGAGATCTACATATCCGTATTGCCAAGCTTGCCTTCCACGCCAAGGAAAGTACCATCCGGACACGAGCGGAGTCTTCAATCTTGTATCTTCGTGATGCAGGGAGTCCGGCGGATATTGATAGTCCGGCTGTCCGGACACCCCTAGTCGAGACTCCTCGGTAGCCCCTGAACCAGTCTTCAATGCCGATAAGTCCGGCGTGCATATTGTTCGGCATTGCAAGGCGGGTTCCTCCCTTGAATAATTCGGAGAAGATAATGAACACCAGGATAGTGTCCGGCTCTGCAAAATAAATTCCACATTCCACCGTAGAGAGAATAAAATATACACTTAGTTCAATCTGCTGACGTATTATGCGGCATGACATCATACCGCAGCCAAGCCTTTGCTTGAATTACTATACCACCTCAGCACGTTTAGCGAAGCGGTTTCCTTGGCACGTCCCGTCAAAGCAGAGATCGTGTTCCCCTTATTCCGGGATTCTCATCAATACGTGCGTGGGTAACCCAACCGCGCCATTGACGGTGGCGCTTGGGAGATAAGCGAGTTTTATCAGGCCGGTGAGGGACGCATAGTTTTGTCCGCCTATATATAAGGGATAAGGATTTACCTTCTCACCTACGCCTTCTTCCTCCTTTGCTCATCCATCCCTGCGAACTCAAGCTCCAACGCCCAAGCTCGCGCATCTCGCCTCGACCTTTCTCCGAATATGTCCGGAGCGGGAGGTAAATGGTTGGCCTCCACCGCTAAGGAGGAGGACATCACCAAGCTGCGTGACGCGGATACCTTTCGGCGATATTGCGCGATCGGCTGCCCGACGAGGGCAGCTCATCCCTACCCCCGAGCCTCATGAGAGGTCGTCTTCCTCCCCACTTCCTCCGCTGGATTTGGGCTTTCCGCTCCATCCATTTGTCAGGGGCTCATGTTTTACTACGGCTGGATTTCCACGATCCGGCGCCGAACTTCATCCTCAACATTTGGCGTTTATCGTCGTGTGCGAAACCTTTCTCGCATCCAGCCCCACTTGGCTGTGGCTCAAGACCTTCAACGTCAAGCGAAGGTTGTGAAGGGGCATAAGCGGAATGCGGAGGCGCCATGTTGGGCAAGCCGCCCAGCGTCCCTTAACTAGAAGGGACCTTCGTGGACTCCGTCAAGGGGTGTCAATCGGGGTGGTTCTACATCACCGAGCCGCGCAAGCCCACATGGCGGCGACCCGAGTTTAGATCTGGAATCCCCACGCAGCTCACCTCACGGAAAGAGAAGGGCTTGCGGTGGGGCGGTCCGGTGGAGGTGGCGGGACTCGAGCCCTGCATCAAGAAGATGGTGAGCAATAGGCTCGGCTCGTCGATGTGGTCCAGTCATGCTCCTCCGTGGATTCTCCCATGCCAAACGGGCATTCAATTTGTGGGAGTTTAATCCGGAACAGCACAGACGTTAAGCGGGCTCTTGATACAACACACGAAGGTGCACGGAGGTGCTATTCAAGGGTGCGAAGCCCCGCATCCGTGACCGAAGACCGAGGATTCAGCTCGCAGTCTCCGACTGACGAGGTAAGTGATTCAACCCCATTATGGGACACTTGTGGTAATTAGATTGACTCTAGTGAGGTTTTTTTTAATCTGCCTCTTCCTTTGACAGGAATGGATGGAGAAGGCCAAGCTGCTCATCAGCCCAGCTCCCATGCCAGAAGAACCAGTGGATGCCCGCTTAGCAGGGCTGCTGGTTCCGGCACCGCACGTGGTCTTGGGAGAAGAAGGCCAAGAAGGTGGCCGGGGACTCGAAAGAGTTCCGTGTCAGGCGTCGACGACGGCGAGGACTCCTCCCGAAGGCGAGGAGGAGGAGTACTCTCCGGAGGAGGAGAGAGAAGAGGAAGGCCTCCCCAATCGAGGCGGCGAAGGGTCAAGAGGGGAGAACTATCCCTCCGAACAGTTTCGCCAACATCAGCATTGGCGAGGATGAGTGGCCTCCAAGGGCCAGGCGTCCGGCCGGATTGTAAGTATTCAGATCATTTATATGCCGTACCTTTCATGTCACGAAGTATCCTTCTAACGCCGCATTCTGTCCGTAGTCCGGCCAGGGATGATCTTCCCGACTCAATGAGTGGGTCGTTGGCCTCGTCCGAAGTAAATTCCGTCCCGACCGCCTCTACCCCATGCGCCGACGAGGACGCCGAGGTGGGATCCCAAGAGGGGACCCATCAGGAGGAGGCTCCAGAGGCGCCGTCAGGCGACCTCCCGGACTTTGTGCCGGACTCTACATCGGAACCCGCAGTGGTTCAGAGTCCGCAAGCGGCCCTTCGAAAGAAGGGCAGATCGAGACGCCGCGCCTCTGCCCAACCAGAGGCGCCGGATAACTGTTGAGGCGCTTGAAGGCACTTCCATCGAGGAAGAACACCACACTCTCATGAGTGCGGTGATTAAGAAGGTCGGCTCGCCAAGAGCGGGTGACTGAAGCTCGCAGCAGCCTTCTAACAAAGCTTTGAGGTAAGAAGCTAAAATTACGTAATGTAATACCGCATAGACAGTAGCCTCGATGCTTAGTTCGGTGTTGGAAGGAAAAGCCGGACTAAGGATCTAACAAGATATCTGTGAGGTTGCTAAAATATGTCAATATGGGTTTGCAGGTGTGGCTGGCGACCTCTGCCGCATTGCTTGGCGGAGGTCGAGGTCTTGAAGAAGGACCTTGGCGGTGAGCAAGAGCTCGGCCATGCCAAGAGGCAGCTCGAGGAAAAAGAAGGTGAAGAACACCACTTTAAATAAGTACCTTCAGAAAAGGGTTTTGGTTGCAAATAAGATTAACAAGGATAATATGTGTATTGCGGGGGCCACTAACGAGGTGGCAGCCACGAAGGATCTTTGTGTCCGTGGCGAATGCAATCTGACCACGGAGCAGGTTGAGCGAGAAAAGCAAGCGGCACTTTGGTGGCGGAAGTTCGGCAAGAGCTCCGGGCTCTCATGGAAAAGCATGAGAGTTTGGGCGTGACTCAAGACTCGAGAGTCCGAGCTTGCCTCGGCTCTCGAAAGTGCTAAATCCGCCAAGGCCGAGGCCCGAAGGCCCTCAGAGGTCGAGGACATGAAGAAGAAGCTGCGGGTAAGGCATTTTTCATGCAAAGCAGGCATGTTAATGTGAATTACCGGATACTTACCTAAATTCGGAGCCTTCCAGGGGCGTTTGCAGATCTGCCGCGTAGTGCGTGTGATGCCGCCGCATTCTATCGTGGCGAGGAGGGGAGCTCGACGGAGAAGGTCTTCTGGTCTCAGTACGCTGAGGCCGGTCATCCGGTGCCCCCAAGCGACCAGCTGAAGCAGCTGGTCGAACTCCACAAGGTAGCTGAGGAGGCCATGAAGGTCCTCATGTTGGAAATATGCCCTAGAGGCAATAATAAAAGTATTATTATATTTCCTTGTTCATGATAATTGTCTTTTATTCATGCTATAACTGTATTATCCGGAAATCGTAATACACGTGTGAATACATAGACCACAATATGTCCCTAGTAAGCCTCTAGTTGACTAGCTCGTTGTGATCAACAGATAGTCATGGTTTCTGACTATGGACATTGGATGTCGTTGATAACGGGATCACATCATTAGGAGAATGATGTGATGGACAAGACAATCCTAAGCATAGCACAAAGATCGTGTAGTTCGTTTGCTAGAGCTTTTCTAATGTCAAGTATCTCTTCCTTAGACCATGAGATCGTGTAACTCCCGGATACCGTAGGAGTGCTTTGGGTGTATCAAGCGTCACAACATAAGCGGGTGACTATAAAGGTGCACTACGGTATCTCTGAAAGTGTCATTGGGTTGACACGGATCGAGGCTGGGATTTGTCACTCCGTGTAAGCGGAGAGGTATCTCTGGGCCCACTCGGTAGGACATCATCATAATGTGCACAATGTGACCAAGGGGTTGATCACGGGATGATGTGTTACGGAGCGAGTAAAGAGACTTGCGTAGCGTGATTGAACAAGGTATCGGTATACCGACGATCGAATCTCGGGCAAGTAAAATACCGCTAGACAAAGGGAATTGTATCACGGGATCGATCGAGTCCTTGACATCGTGGTTCATCCGATGAGATCATCGTGGAACATGTAGGAGCCAACATGGGTATCCAGATCCGCTGTTGGTTATTGACCGGAGAACGCGTCTCGGTCATGTCTACATGTCTCCCGAACCGTAGGGTCTACACATAAGGTTCGATGGCGCTAGGGTTATAAAGGAAGCTTGTATGTGGTTACCGAATGTTGTTGAGTCCGGATGAGATCCCGGACGTCACGAGGAGTTCGGAATGGTCGGAGGTAAAGATTTATATATGGGAAGTCTGTTTTGGTCATAGGAAAAGTTTGGGGTTTATCGATGACGTCTGGGACCACCGGGAGGTCCGGGGTCCACCAAGTAGGGCCACCTGCCCCGAGAAGGCTGCGTGGGCCAAGTGTGGGAGGACCAGCCCCTAGGTGGGCTGGGCGCCCCACCAAGGCCCAAGCGTGGGAAATGAAGAGAGGGCAAAACCTAGGTCCAGATGGGCCTTAAGGCCCACCTAGTGGGCGCCTCCCCCTCTCTCCCTCTCGCCGCCACCGGATGGGATCAGGGGGCTGGCCGCGCCCCTGGGGTGGGAAACCCTCAGGGGCGCAGCCCTCCTCTCCCCTATAAATAGTGAGGCCTAGGGCTGCCCGAGACACACAGAATACACGTGATTCGGTCTCGCCTTTGGTTGCAGCCCTCTCCTCTCTCCCAAGTACTCCTCCTCTCCCGTGGTGCTTAGCGAAGCCTGTTTGATTGCCACACTCCTCCATCACCACCACCCGTTGTTGTGCTGCCTTTGGAGGAGTCTTCCTCAACCTCTCCCTCTCTCCTTGCTGGATCAAGGCGGGGAGGCGTCACCGGCTGTACGTGTGTTGAACGCGGAGGTGCCGTCCGTTCGACACTTGATCATCGGTGATTTGAATCACGGCGAGTGCGACTCCATCAACCCGTTCACTTGAGCGCTTCCGCTCAGCGATCTACAAGGGTGCGTAGATGCACTCTCTTACTACTCGTTGCTGGTTTCTCCATAGATAGATCTTGGTGACACGTGGGAAAATTTTGAATTTCGCCTCGTTCCCCAACAAATGGTATCGAGCTAGGTCTATTGCGTAGATTCTTTGCACGAGTAGAACACAAAGTAGTTGTGGGCGTTGATGTTGCTCAATATGCTTACCGTTACTAGTCCAATCTTGTTTGACGGTATTGTGGGATGAAGCGGCCGGACCGACCTTACGTACTCTTCGTGAGGCAGTTCCACCGATTGACATGCACCGTGCATAAGGTGGCTAGCGGGTGCGATCTCTCCACTTTAGTCGGAACGGATTCGATGAAAAGGGTCCTTATGAAGGGTAAATAGCAATTGGCATATCACGTTGTGGTTTTTGCGTAGGTAAGCGTTCTTGCTAGAAACCCATAGCAGCCACGTAAAACATGCAAACAACAATTAGAGGGCGTCTAACTTGTTTTTGCGAGGGTATGCTATGTGATGTGATATGGCCAAGAAGAATGTGATGAATGATATGTGATGTATGAGATTGATCATGTTCTTGTAATAGGAATCACGACTTGCATGTCGATGAGTATGACAACCGCAGGAGCCATAGGAGTTGTCTTTATTTATTGTATGACCTGCGTGTCATTGAACAACGCCATGTAATTACTTTACTTTATTGCTAACGGTAGCCATAGTAGTAGAAGTAATAGTTGGCGAGACAACTTCATGAAGACACGATGATGGAGATCATGATGATGGAGATCATGGTGTCATGCGGTGACGATGATGATCATGGAGCCCGAAGATGGAGATCAAAGGAGCAAAATGATATTGGCCATATCATGTCACTATTTGATTGCATGTGATGTTTATCATGTTTATGCATCTTGTTTACTTAGGACGACGGTAGTAAATAAGATGATCCTTACAAAATTTCAAGAAGTGTTCTCCCCGATCGTGCACCGTTGCTACGGTTCGTCAGCTTCTAAGCACCACGTGATGATCGGGTGTGATGGATTCTTACGTTCACATACAGCGGGTGTAAGACAGGTTTTACAATGAAAACACTTGGGGTTAACTTGCGAGCCTAGCATGTGCGGACATGGCCTCGGAACACGGAGACCGAAAGGTCGAGCATGAGTCGTATGGAAGATACGATCAACATGAAGATGTTCACCGATGAGACTAGTCCGTCTCACGTGATGATCGGACACGGCCTAGTTGACTCGGATCATGTAATCACTTAGATGACCGAGAGGATGTCTATCTCGAGTGGGAGTTCATAAGATGAACTTAATTATCTGAACATAGTCAAAAGATCTTTGCAAATTATGTCATAAGCTCGCGCTTTAGTTCCTTGTTTAGATATGTTCCTAGAGAAAATATAGTTGAAAGTTGTGATGGCGATTGTGCGGACAAGAGAAAGCTTATGTCCTTAATGCACCTTCGATGTCTTTGAACCCCAAGCGTCGTTTGTGGATGTTGCGAACATCGGACATACGTTTTGATAACTACGTGATAGTTCAAATAAGCGGTTTAGAATTAAGGCACCAAAGATGTTTTTGAAACGTCGCGGAACATATGAGATGTTTGAGGGCTGAAATTGAGATTTCGGGCTCGTGCCACGTCAAGAGGTATGAGACCTCCGGCGATTTTCTTAGCCTGCAAACTAAGGGAGAAAGGCTCAATCGTTGAGCTTGTGCTCAGATTATGCGAGTGCAACAATCACTTGAATTGAGTGGGAGTTGATCTTCCGGATGAGATAGTGATGTTTCTCCAAAGTCATTGCCACCAAGCTGCTAGAGCTTCGTGATGAACTATAACATATCGGGATAGATATGATGATCCTTGAGGTATTCGCGATGTTTGGCCTTGAAAGTAGAAATCAGAAGGAGCATCAATTGTTGATGGTTGGTGAAACCACTAGTTTCAAGAAGGGCAAGGGCAAGAAGGATACTTCATGAAGCGGCAAATCATTCGCTGCTCTAATGAAGAAACCCAAGGTTGAACCCAAACCGAGACTAAGTGCTTACGTAATAATGGGAACCACCTTTGAGCGAATTACCCTAGATACTTGGTAGATGAGAAGGTGGCAAGGTCGATAGAAGTATATTGGATATACATTATGTTAATGTGTACTTTACTAGTACTCCTAGTAGCACCAGGTATTAAGATACCGGTTCGGTTGCTAAGTGTTAGTAACTCGAAATAAAAAGCTACGGAATAAGCGGAGACTAGCTAAAGGTGGTGACGATATGTGTTGGAAGTATTTCCAAGGTTGATGTGATCAAGCATCATACGCTCCCTCTACCATCGAGATTTGGTGTTTGCATTGAGCATAGACATGATTGGATTATGTCTATCATGTCTGATTATTCATTTAAGAAGAATAATGGTTACTCTATTTATTTGAATAATACCTTCAATGGTCTTGCACCTAAAGGAATGGTTTATTGAATCTCGATCGTAGTGATACATATTTTCATGCCAAAATGATATAAGATAGTAATGATAGTACCACTTACTTGTGGCCTCGCCATGTAAGTCATATTGGTGTAAAAGCATGAAGAAGCTCCATGTTGATGGATCTTTGGACTCATTCATTTTTGAAAAGTTTGAGACATGCGAACCATGTCTATTGGTGTATACACATGAAGAAACTCCATGCAGATGGATCGTTTGGACTCACTTGATTTTGAATCACTTGAGATATGCAAATCATACCACATGGGCAAGATGACTAAAAGCCTCGTTTTTGATAAGATGGAACAAGATAGCAACTTGTTGGAAGTAACACATTTTGATGTGTGCAGTCCAATGAGTCTTTGAGGCATCTGATGAATATCGTTATGTTCTTACTTCACAGATGATTTGAGTAGATGTAGAGTATATTTACTTGATGAAACACAAGTCTGAATTATTGAATGGTTCAAGTAATTTGAGTGAAGTTGAAGATCATCGTGACAAGAGGATGAAATGTCTATGATATGATCATAGAGATGAGTATCTGAGTTCTGAGCTTTGGCACATAATTAAGACATTGTGGAAATTGTTTCACAATTAATACACTTTGGAAAACCATAGTTTGATGGTGTGTCCGAACATCATAGTTGCACCCTATTGGATATGGTGCGTACCATGATGTCTCTTATCGAATTACCTCACTATCGTTCATGGGTTAGGCATTAGAGACAACCACATTCACTTTAAATAGGGCACCATGTAATTCCGTTGAGATGACACCGTATGAACTATGGTTTAGAGAAACCTAAGTTGTCATTTCTTAAATGTTTGGGGCTGCGGCGCTTATGTGAAAAAGTTTGAGGTTGATAAGCTCGAACCCAAAGCGGATAAAATGCATCTTCATAGGACACCCAAAACAGTTGGGTATACCTCCTAATTCAGATCCGAAAGCAATAGGGATTGTTTCTTGAATCGGGTCCTTTCTCGAGGAAAAGTTTGTCTCGAAAAGTTGAGTGGGAGGATGGTGGAGACTTGATGAGGTTATTGAACCGTCACTTCAACTAGTGTGTAGCAAGGCACAGGAAGTTGTTCCTGTGGCACCTACACCAATTGAAGTAGAAGCTTATGATAGTGATCATGAAACTTCGGATCAAGTCACTACCGTACCTCGTAGGGTGACAAGGATGCGTACTACTTCAGAGTTGTACAGTAATCTTGTCTTGAAGGTCATGTTGCTAGACAACAATGAACCTACGAGCTATGGAGAAGCAATGGTGGTCCCAAATTCCAACAAATGGTTAGAAGCCATGAAATCCGAGATAGGATCCATGTATCGTAACAAAGCATGGACTTTGGTGGACTTGCCCGATGATCGGCAAGCCATTGAGATAAATGGATCTTTAAGAAGAAGACGGACGTGGACGGTAATGTCACCGTCTATGAAGCTCGACTTGTGGCGAAGAGTTTATTTTCACAAGTTCAAAGAGTTGACTACGATGAGATTTTCTCATCTGTAGCGATGCTTAAGTCCGTCGGAATCATGTTAGCATTAGCTGCATTTATGAAATCTGGCAGATGGATGTCAAAACGAGTTTCCTTACTAGTCTTCGTAAGGAAAGGTTGTATGTGATACAATCCGAAAGTTCTTGTCGATCCTAAGGATGCTAAAAGGTATGCTAGCTCTAGTAATCCTTCTAAGGACTGGAGTAAGCATCTCGGAGTTGGAATGTGCACTTTGATAAGATGATCAAAGATTTTGGGTTTATACAAATTTATGAGAAACTTGTATTTCCAAAGAAGTGAGTGGGAGCACTATGGAATTTCTGGTGAGTATATGTTATTGACATATTGTTGATCAGAAATGATGTAGAATTTCTGGAAAGCATATAGGGTTATTTGAAAAGTGTTTTTCAATGGAAAACCTGGATTAGGCTACTTGAGCAATAAGCATCAAGATCTATAAGATAGATCAAAATGCTTAATAGTACTTTTCAAATGAGCACGTACCTTGACATGATCTTGAAGGTGTTCAAGATGGATCAGTCAAAGAAGGAGTTCTTGCCTGAGATGTAAGGTATGAAGTTAAGACTTAAAAGCTCGACCACGGCAGAATAGAGAGAAAGGACGAAGGTCGTCCCCTATGATTAAGACGTAGGCTCTACAGTATGCTATCTTGTGTACCTTTGAAGTGTGCCTTGCCATGAGTCGGTCAAGGGTACAAGAATGATCCAGAATGGATCACAGGACAGTGGTCAAAGTTATCCTTAGTAACTAGTGTACTAAGGAATTTTCTCGATTATGGAGGTGGTAAAGAGTTAAATGCGTAAAGGGTTACGTCGGCGTAAGCTTTACACCTATCCGGATAGCTACGAGTAGAGATCTGGGATCGTATAATGGAGCAATTTTAGAATAGCTCCAAGTAGAACGATCATTTGGAATAGCTCCAAATAGGCGTGGTAGCTACATCTAGGAGATGACATAGAGATTTGTAAAACACTCACGGATCTGAAAGGTTCGGACCGTTGACTAAAACCTCTCTCACAAGCAACATGATCAAACCTAAAACTCATTGAGTGTTAATCACATAGTGATGTGAACTAGACTAATGACTCTAGTAAACTCTTGGGTGTTAGTCACATGGCGATGTGACACTGTGAGTGTTAATCACATGGTGATGTGAACTAGATTATTGACTCTAGTGCAAGTGGGAGACTGTTGGAAATATGCCTAGAGGCAATAATAAAAGTATTATTATATTTCCTTGTTCATGATAATTGTCTTTTATTCATGCTATAAGCTGTATTATCCGGAAATCGTAATACGTGTGAATACATAGACCACAATATGTCCCTAGTAAGCCTCTAGTTGACTAGCTCGTTGTGATCAGCAGATAGTCATGGTTTCTGACTATGGACATTGGATGTCGTTGATAACGGGATCACATCATTAGGAGAATGATGTGATGGACAAGACAATCCTAAGCATAGCACAAAGATCGTGTAGTTCGTTTGCTAGAGCTTTTCTAATGTCAAGTATCTCTTCCTTAGACCATGAGATCGTGTAACTCCGGATACCGTAGGAGTGCTTTGGGTGTATCAAGCGTCACAACATAGCTGGGTGACTATAAAGGTGCACTACGGTATCTCCGAAAGTGTCATTGGGTTGACACGGATCGAGGCTGGGATTTGTCACTCCGTAAAGCGGAGAGGTATCTCTGGGCCCACTCGGTAGGACATCATCATAATGTGCACAATGTGACCAAGGGGTTGATCACGGGATGATGTGTTACGGAACGAGTAAAGAGACTTGCCGTAGCGTGATTGAACAAGGTATCGGTATACCGACGATCGAATCTCGGGCAAGTAAAATACCGCTAGACAAAGGGAATTGTATACGGATCGATTGAGTCCTTGACATCGTGGTTCATCCGATGAGATCATCGTGGAACATGTAGGAGCCAACATGGGTATCCAGATCCGCTGTTGGTTATTGATGGGAGAACGTCTCGGTCATGTCTACATGTCTCCCGACCCGTAGGGTCTACACATAAGGTTCGATGGCGCTAGGGTTATAAAGGAAGCTTGTATGTGGTTACCGAATGTTGTTGAGTCCGGATGAGATCCCGGACGTCACGAGGAGTTCGGAATGGTCCGGAGGTAAAGATTTATATATGGGAAGTCTGTTTTGGTCAGGAAAAGTTTGGGGTTTATCGATAACGCATCTGGGACCCGGGAGGTCCGGGGTCCACCAAGTAGGGCCACCTGCCCCTGAAGGCTGCGTGGGCCAAGTGTGGGAGGGACCAGCCCCTAGGTGGGCTGGGGCGCCCCACCAAGGCCCAAGGCGTGGGAAATGAAGAGAGGGCAAAACCTAGGTCGAGATGGGCCTTAAGGCCCACCTAGTGGGCGCCTCCCCTCTCTCCCCTCCGCCGCCACCGGATGGGATCAGGGGGCTGGCCGCCGCCCCTGGGGTGGGAAACCCTACAGGGGCGCAGCCCTCCTCTCCCTATAAATAGTGAGGCCTAGGGGCTGCCCGAGACACCACAGAATACGTGATTCGGTCTCCGCCTTTGGTTGCAGCCCTCTCCTCTCTCCCAAGTACTCCTCCTCTCCCGTGGTGCTTAGCGAAGCCTGTTTGGATTGCCACACTCCTCCATCACCACCACGCCGTTGTGCTGCTGCTGGAGGAGTCTTCCTCAACCTCTCCCTCTCTCCTTCTTTGGATCAAGGCGGGGAGGCGTCACCGGCTGTACGTGTGTTGAGCAGCGGAGGTGCCGTCCGTTCGCACTTGATCATCGGTGATTTGAATCACGACGAGTACGACTCCATCAACCCCGTTCACTTGAACGCTTCCGCTCAGCGATCTACAAGGGTACGTAGATGCACTCTCTTACTACTCGTTGCTGGTTTCTCCATAGATAGATCTTGGTGACACGTAGGAAAATTTTTGAATTTCTGCTACGTTCCCCAACACCTCATAGTCCGGCTGTGGCCTGGAGAGGCCATGCCCGGAAGCTACTTTGGCCTAGTGCGGCGGCTGGTGAATGCATGCCCCAGGCTGGATGTAATCAAGCGCTCCGCCTGCATTGAAGGTGCTCGTCGGGCCCTTGCCCGCATAAAGGTGCAATGGGGCAAACTGGATGCGGAGAAGCTTCTCACGGATCCGCCGCCGCCGGGCAAGGAGCATCGTATGCCGAAGCGGTATTATAAAGTTGTCCTGAAGGGAGCCTGCAATATTGCAGATGAGTGCTCCCGAAATGTAATCTTTGAGTGAACTCGCTGTGTATTTATCCTGGGCGCTGAAAACTTCGTTTATATGCGCCATGAGCAACGCTTGTTTAATTTAAAATATTACCTTTTGTGCGGCCGTTTGTAAAATCCGAGAGATGGCAAGTCGTTGGCTTCAGCCCCCAAGCCACAAGTGCTGGGGTGTTCGGTGATAAACTTGAGCACTCTTGTTCCCATTATTGGGTCCATCTAGGGAGGCGCTCAACACGACGAACAAGGCAACCGGACTTATAATGCTTGAACACTCTCACTTAGCCATAGAATTCTATAATTTTAAATTTCGGCGAAGCCCCTGGTATTCGAAAGATGAATCGAGGCGCTATCCACGCCTTCGTCGGACATCATCCGGAACTTCGCTCGAAGCGGCATGAGTCTTTAAGGACCCGAAAGAACCTCTCGAACAGCGACCAGTCTCTCGCCTTATCATGCCAGTCAGTTTTAGCTTTCTCCACTGAGGCGTTAACCCGGCTCAACAAGGCGCAATCGCGATGGTTCTCCAGTGCTACCTTAGCCGACGGAGCGGGCGTAAGGCACCAAAACATGGGAGCCGGGCAAACCCAACTATTGACCCAAGACATGATTCGGAGCCGATTCATATAATGCTATAAGTTCGGGGTGCCGCACTTGTGAAAGTGTTCGGACTTAATCACACCATAATTTGGGGAACATAAGCCCCTGGCGTATTCGGCCGTACCAAAATGTACGGGTGCAAGATGTCATGTAATGAACATATATAAAAGATAACGCAATTGCAATAAAAAGGTGCTGCATTATTTATGAAAGAAGGTCTACTAATAAAGCGGACTGATACAAATAGTGCGGTAAGCAAGGGATTTGGACTAAATAAACATGTCCCCCTCCAGGGATGAGCTGCAGACTTGGTGTATGTAATTGAATTTAATGCTCGTAATTGAGACCACACGAATATTCGCGGCCTCCTTTAGTCCCTGACTGTTTGCATCGTGAGTTCGGCAAGTGCGCCGTCGAACAGGGCTTCTGATTAACAGAGTCCTGTATACAAAAAAAAGAAGAAAAGATGAAAATAAAACCAAGGGGGGGTGCTCGCGTGAGCCCCTGGTGTGGTCGAGCCGCACTCTTGGTCCCTTGTGATCGAGCCCCTTCCCCTGCGCCCATGGTATCTCCAAAGCGTAATGATGTACACGGAGTGTTATTCTTGTGATCATGCGTAGGCGAGGTTGGGGCCGCATTACTCTGGCGATGCTTTGATCGCGCCAGTGGTCTTAGTTAGTATTGCTCGGCGGCGCTTTGATGTATCCGGCTTTTAGCTGCGGACTTGAGAAGCTGTCGTGAAGGCTACTCGTACTTACGCCATGAGAGCGTATGTTCCTCCGTTCGGAGGGCGTTCAGTATTCCCATTGACCGTAATGACTCCACGAGGGCTGGCATCTTGAGCTTTAGGTATGCGTAATGCGCACGCGTTGAATTTTACAAGCAGCGGTTCGTCCGAAGTGGGCATGGTAGCCGCTACTGAGCAGGACTATATCAAAGATTAACTCTTCGCCGGAAATTATCAGGGATCCGAAGACCACTTCAGTGTGTTGAGCTGTCATGATTGGCTTCCACTCCTGGGATGACACCTTTAAAGGTTGTCTTTGTAGGTTTAATCCTGGATGGGTCTATGCCCATTTTGCGCACTGTATCCTGATAAAGCAGGTTCAGGCTGCTGCCGCCGTCCATCAGGACTCTTGTGAGGTGAAATCCATCGACGATTGGGTCTAAGACCAATGCGGCGAATCCGCCATGGCGTATGCTGGTCGGATGGTCTCTTCGATCGAAAGTGATCGGACAGGAGGACCATGGATTGAACTTTGGGGCGACTGGCTCCATCGCATAGACGTCCCCATAGTGCGCGCTTCCTCTCCCTCTTGGGTATATGGGTCGCGTATATCATATTCACCGTCCGCACTTGTGGGGGGAAACCCTTCATCCTCTATTGTTCGTGGCGGGTCTCTTCCTCGTCATCGCTATTTAGCCCCTTGTCATTGTTTTGCAATTAACTTGCCGACTGTGAACACCCAACAATCTCTATTGGTGTGATTAGGCGGCTTTTCGGAATGCCATGTATCGGCATGGCGGTCGAGTATTCGGTCCAAATTGACGGACCCGGAGTGGTTCTTTTAAATGGCTTCTTCCATTGACGGGTTTGGAGCCTCGAAATCTGGCATTGATTGCCGTATCCTCCTTATCGTCGCCGTTAACGCGGCGCTTTGTTTTGATTCGGCGTGACTGCCGTTGTTGTCCTTAGTATCCGGACTGCGAATTTTTACGGAGATTGTTGCTTCGGGCTAGCCGGCTGTCCTCTCCCGCACAAAAGCGGGTCATTAACGATGTGAGGCGGCCATGGATTTCGGCTTTTCCTGCCCCGGTGCGGGCTAGCCATTCGTCCGGATGTTATGCTTGAAGGCTGCTAGGGCCTCTGCATCCGGACGATCGACAATTTGATTTTCTTCGTCAAGAACCGAGTCGAAATTGTCCGGCGATTCGTCAGGCTGCTGAATGATGTGGCTTAGGTCATCGGCGTCTGGTGGTCGCACATATGTGCCTTGGAAGTTATCAAGGAATGCGGCCTCCATGTCTTCCCAACACCCAATTGACTCTGCGGGTAGGCTGTTAAGCCAATGCCGAGCTGGTCCTTTAAGCTTTAGTGGGAGGTACTTGATGGCGTGGAGATCATCGCCGCGGGCCATATGGATGTGGAGAAGATAGTCTTCGATCCACACCGCGGGGTCTGGTGTGCCATCGTAAGATTCGATGTTTACGGGTTTAAACCCTTCGGGGATCTGATGATCCATTACTTCATCAGTGAAGCATAGAGGGTGTGCGGCGCCCCTGTATTGAGCAATATCGCGACGCAGCTCGAGGGAGCGTTGTCTGCTATGTTCGGCCCGGCCGTTATGTCCGGCGCGACGGTATTCGTCGTGGGTCGTAGGGTGCCCACGTGATCCGTAGATGGATCTGGATTGCCTTGCCTTGTCCTCCAATATGTCTCGCAAGTCCGTAGCGTTCCTTTTGGCCCGTACTTTTGGAGCAATGCCGGGAATGCGTTCTTGGTGGGGGCTGGATGCCTCTGTCACGACCACGGGGTGGTCGGCCAGCCATATCGTCTTGTTGGTGAAGAAGGTATGTATGCTTCCTCCTCTAATCGGGGAGCAGCTTGCGTCTTAGGTAACTTTTGGAGGGGCGTTCGAGTTTATACTCTTGACGCGAGGACTTCGTCCATCGATCGGCTAGCAGGTCTGATCGGCTTGAAGTTCTTTGCTGCTTTTTCTTTAGGCTGTTTCTTTGTGGCGATAAGCTGCGCGCTTGAAGCGCTCTTGTTCGACGGGATCCTTAGGTCGACGAATTCGTCATCGTTGAGGCTTGCTTCATCTTCAGAGGGAGGCATATAGTTATCATCCTCAACCCCTTCGTTTGCCGCCTCTCGTGGGGCTTGTACGCATCCTCTGCGCTTGAGTCGTGCGGAGAGGGATTGTCTTCGGCGCTCTCTGGAGTGTTGTTGTCTCTGTGCGGAATCTCCATTCTTCTTTGTGGCGGGATTTGGGCGGCGCCGGCGCCGGCGTTTGGGCTGCTTCTTTAAAGAGTGCGCCTCCGGCGCTTCTTCGCCCTCCCTTCTTTCGGGTATCCACCATGTATCGTCATATGACGAGGTGGCCTTCGGTGCCACTGAGGCGCTGGTTCTGTCGTCTCGGCATCGTCGTCCATGGCGTCGATGTCATCGGAGTCGTAGTCTAGCATGTCGGTTACATCCTCGACAGTGGCTACAAAGTGGGTGGTGGGTGGGCTCTGAATTTCTTCATCGTCCGAACTCCAACCGTCCTGGCCATAGTTCGGCCAGGACTCTCTCGATAGCGAGAGACGCTTTAGTGAATTTAGGATATCGCCAAAAGGCGAGTGTTGGAATATGTCCGCGGCGGTGAATTCCATAACCGGCGCCCAATCCGGATTAATTGATAGGGGCGCGGGAGGTTCGGAGTCCGGCAAGGAGTCCGGCGCCTCGAAATCACGAGTCTCGCAGGGGACAAGGTCGGCGTTCGGCTCCATCGCCGTGCATGTTGAAGCCCCCGGGGCGGCGTCTATCCACCGACCCTCGATCTGGGCGATCGGCTCCGGGCTGACGGCCGAAGCGGATCCGAGTCACGGCCACCAAAGTGTCCGTGGCAGAGCTAGATCGTGCCCATCGTCCACGGTCTTGGGCGCTGCTTGGCTGCGGCTCGAGTCCGTCGAAGATCAAGTCTCCGCGGACATCGGCCGTGAAGTTTAAGCTTCGAATCTAACGACGGCCGGGCGTAGCTTCGATCTGCTCCGGATGGCCAAGAGAATTGGCCGCGATGCAAAGCCGTCGAATATGAAGATCTGTCCGGGAGAAAAGTCTCACCACGACAGCGTTCTTTGGTTGAAGATGCCATCAAGCCTATCGGTGGCGAAACAGAGGAACTCTCAATGAAAGCACCAATGTCGGTGTCAAAACCGGCGGATCTCGGGTAGGGGTCCCAAGCTGTGCGTCTAGGCGGATGGTAACAAGAGGCGAGGACACAATGTTTTTACCCGAGTTGAGGCCCTCTCGATGGAGGTAAAACCCTACGTCTGCTTGATTAATATTGATGATATGGGTAGTACAAGAGTAGATCTACCACGAGATCAAGGAGGCTAAACCCTAGAAGCTAGCCTATGGTATGATTGTTGAGATGTATCTTAGCCCCACGGACTAAGGCCCTCGGTTTATATAGACACCAAGAGGGCTAGGGTTACCTGAGTCGGTTACAATGGTAGGAGATCTACATATCCGTATTGCCAAGCTTGCCTTCCACGCCAAGGAAAGTACCATCCGGACACGAGCCGGAGTCTTCAATCTTGTATCTTCGTAGTCTGGGAGTCCGGCGGATATTGATAGTCCGGCTGTCCGGACACCCCCTAGTCCAGGACTCCCTCAATCCTCTACAGGCTTCTCTGAAGTCCTTGCAGAGTCTCGGGGGCTACTATATACACGGCCTATCCAAACTAAGGACTAAATCTGATTTATGAGAAACGAGCATTACTTGACTTACCTCAAAGCCTGTTAGTAGGCCTTGAACAGCGTTGTTCAGTCCGAAATGAAGGGACCAAACACCCTGTATAACCGCACTCATAAGAGTGTGGTGCTCGTCGTCGACGGCTGAGTTGTCCACCAACTCCGCCAGCACGTCCGGCCAGCTCACCTTCCCCAACACCTTCCCCATCGAAATGAGGTATTGGCTCCCTTAGGGGCTCGGGAGCCGAATTCGATAGGGGTTCGGATGATCCGAATCCCCTCCCCGCGTCAGCCAGGAGGGATGCATCCCCCTGGTCTCCAACGACCGAGGCGTTGGCCTCGGCCATGGTGGCGTCGACTTCCTCCCCTGAGTTTGGAGGAGGAGGGGTCTTTCGCAACAGCACCTCCCCGAGCTCTTCGGGGATTAGAGGAAGTGCGGAACGTGAGTCGTTGTCCGCCAGTTCGGTGGGCAGGGACGTCCCCTCTGAGGTCTCTTCGATGGGGTGGCCATGCGAAGAACTACACCGCCAAGAAAAAACAATCAATCTATGTTCTACCAGGGACTACTACAGATAAGGCAATTGAAAAGGCAACGATATATACCTGGTCGCATGGGCTTGACCCTGGGTCCCTTTTTTGGGAGCTCCTCGGACGCTTCGGACACCTCGTACGAGCTGTCAGATAGTGTAGGATCGAAAGTATGTCTAGAGGGGGGGTGATTAGACTACTTGACAATATAAAAATTCAGCCTTTTGACAAAGACAAGTTTTTGGCAGATTCACGATTGTGATCAAGTCAAGTATCACCCTACACATGCAATTCTAGAGTATAGGCAGCGGAAAGTAAATTGCACATGTAGTAAAGAGAGGCGGAGAAGAGCAAACGCAATTTGGAGACACAGAGATTTTTCTCGTGGTTCCGATAGGTGGTGCTATCGTCAATCCACGTTGATGGAGACTTCAACCCACGGAGGGTAACGGCTGCGAGAGTCCACGGAGGGCTCCACCCACGAAGGGTCCACGAAGAAGCAACCTTGTCTATGCCATCATGGCCTACGCCCACGGAGGGCTAGCCTTACTCGGGGTAGATCTTCACAGTAGGCGATCTCCTGGCCATTACAAACTTCTTGGTTCAACTCCACATCTCGGAGGCTCCCAAGCGACACCTAACCAATCTAGGAGGCACCACCCTCCAAAAGGTAATAGATGGTGTTGATGATGATGAACTCCTTGCTCTTGTGCTTCAAATGATAATCTCCCCAACACTCAACTCTCCTCACTGATTTGGCTGTGGTGGAAGAAAGGATTGAGTGGAAAGCAACTTGGGAAGGCTAGAGATCAAGCTTCATATGGTGGGAGTGGAGCAACTTGATCTCAACACAAGGGTAGGTAGTTCTCTTCTCGAAATGTAAGGTAGGAGTGGTAGTACTTTTCGATGGCTCTCTCCACGAGTGAAGAGGGGTGGAGGGTATTTATAGCCTCCACACAAAATCCAACCGTTACACACATTTGACCAATCTCGGTCAGACCGAAGTTGACAACTTGGTGAAACCGAAAGTTCAAATCATGTGAACGTTGGGATTTTCGGTGGGACCGAAAATACAAACTCGGTGAGTCCGATTCGTCCAAAAACAAGAGCTTGCCAATCTCGGTGGGACCGACTTCATCATCTCGGTGACACCGATTTGATGACGAAGTTCTGAAGCTTGGCAACTCAAGTTTGGTGAGACCGAGTTCGAATCGGAAAATCCGAGATTTCTAGGGTTTGGCTTTATGGTGAGGTGGTTCATCTCGGTGTGACTGGTTTGGAAAATCGGTGGGACCGAGATTACTTATGAGTGTATATTTGTAGTGAGAGTTGCGATAGTTTAGGAGATGTATCACTAAGCACTTTGAGCAACGGATCATCAACATAACCTCATCCCTTTTAATAGTATTGGCTTTCCTATGGACTCAATGTGATCTTGGATCACTAAACCAAAAATGGAGTCTTGAGCTTTTGCCAATGCTTGCCTTAGCATTTTGAGGGTCCACTTCTTGAGTCCTTGCCATACCCATATCAATCGAACTTTCGAAATGATTCTCAAGAAACTATTAGTTCAATGATATATATGTTGTTATTAATTACCAAAACCACCGGAGATTAGTTGCACTTTCAATCTCCCCTTTTGGTAATTGATGACAACATATAGATCAAAGCTTCGACAAAGGATATAATCAATGAATAATATCGTCGCTTTGAGAAGTATGTGATAAGCAAGAGCTCCCCCTAAATTTGTGCATTATTTAAGATTTGCGTTTGAATGCAAATGCACAATCGATTAGGATCATGGGTCACTCTTCCATGTCACATACATCTTGGTGGAGCGCACAAAATGATAAGAATGAATAGCATGCACCCAATCACCAAGACATGAGTAAATGGTCATACAAGATATGAATAGCATATGATAAGCATTAAGCACACATTAAGGCATAGTACGACCAAGCACTCATTAAGGTAGAATGAAACGTAGTATCAAACACACGGAATGTCTCGAAAATCAAAAGTATCTCAAAAAGACCGCAAAAGAACGAAAGAGCAAAAGCGCAAAAACAACAGCACTCTCTCTCTCGAAGTCCTATGATCTATACAATTTCTCCCCCTTTGGCAACAAGTTACCAAAAGTTCGAAAAGGCATAGAGCTAAGAGTCTTTGGGGACTCACTGGCGGCTCTATGCAGGTTGATGTTGGAGTTGATATGGCAGCATCTGCGAAGACTTGGTGATGTCTGTCTTTGGAGGAGTGGTCCTTGGAGCTGGAGCTGGAGCAAGCTGATGGAGCTGTGGGAGTCTTTGGCTGTAGTCTGGTGTCGATCCTTTGGAATAGCGGTGATCGGGTCTGTGGGAACCGGAGCGGTCTGTTGATAAGCATCTGGACTAGGTCATCTGCATCTCACGCATGAGCTCTTCCTTCTCCTCTTTGCTTCCTCGATATCGCCTCAAGCTTGTTGTGATTACTTGCACTTGATCGACTTCACGTCCAGGCGTGGATCTTGTCTTCAACAATCCTCTCTAGGCACTCCCGAGGCTGCACAATCTTGGCAGGCGTTGCTCAATCCTTTGGGTAGCTTCAAGTAGCTGTTCTCCAACACTCTTAGGTTTAGCTGCTGCTGCTGCTGCTTCCTTCTCACCTTTGGCTTTCTTGGCAGCTTCAATTTTTGCTTGACCTTCAACTGAAGTTGGATCCTCCTCATCCATCACAACAACATTATCCTCATGCTCAGGCTGCAGTGGTAAGTGTGGTCTATCCAACAAGTATGTGCCCGTGCCAAACTTGGCATTGATAAGCATCTGAATATGCGGGCAAATCCACACGACCTCTTCTGGTCAGCTGCAGTCCTCTTGATGGTTTCTACTATCAAGTCCATCACCTTGAAAGGTGCTTTCTCATCAAGTATATGCAGCATGTTGATAGAGTACCCTCGATCATGCGATGATCTCGGACTTGGGCATCAAGGTATGCCTCGAGAATAGTGTTTGTGGTAGGTAGACCTGCGGAGATAGTACTGCGAGCCGAGCTTCCAGTTGCCAAATCCTTAGCTGGAACCTCTTTGTACATATTCTTCATAGATTCATGGTTCGCTTGGGAATACCATAGACATCAACATCATCCTCTCGGCCTTTGGAGCATGCGAAGTTCGCCCATTCTTCTACTGATTGAAGAGAATCTTTGGCCTTCAGTCATCCATGTGATCTTTCCATCTGGATAGAAATGAGTTGTGGCATAGAATTGCATAATCATTTCATCATTCCAACTGGTCAACTTCTGACCTACAAAGTCTGCAACACCACATGCGGTGAAGCTCTCATGCACATGTGGAAAGAAGTCTCTGTGCTCTTCTTTGTCAATGTATTTCCAATCAACAAATCTTGTATGCGCCACAATGGGCTTCTTGTCCATCAAGACAGTCTCATAGAAGTCCTGCTGCTCTCTGGTGTGAAATCTGGGATCAACAGCAGTTCTTCTCCTCACAGCATATGGATCAGCTTGTCTCCACAGCCTGAGACCTCTATCTTTCCTTTCCTTCATGTTTTCAGCTTGAGGATGAGCATCATTGTGAAGTGGCAGTTTATGTCGAAGTTTCAGCAATACTGGTGCCTCATCATCTGAATCAGCTGGTGGCACATCATCTTTCTTCTTCTCGATCTTTGGAATGTTCTGTTGTTTTCTTGGGCTTGGCGGCGAGGCTTTCTTGGAGCTGCCTTGACCGGAGCAGATGGCTTGGACTTTGAAGTAGCTCTGCCTACGATGGCATAACCCATGAGCTTAGGCTTCGAGGAGGCTGGGGTGCTTCCTCATCCTCATCTTCCTCTGCTGCATCATCATGCACAATCCTCTTCCTCTTGGAAGTTTTCTTCACCTTGCTTGTAGTTTCCTCTTCCATACTCAGCTTCTTGGCAACAGTGGACTGCTTCACTTTTCTGGTGCCCTTCTTTGTCTGCTGATTTTGAGGCTCTTTGGCAACAACCTTTCTCTTGGGCTTGGAGGAGACCTCTTCCTCGACAATGAAATCAGAATCTTCTTCATCTGAGTTTCTCTTCTTCCTGGCCCTGGTGGCTGCAGGAGGCAAACCACTTGGTGTGCTCCTCTCACCATCATCTGATGAGCTGTTGGGATCGGGACTAGTGTCCGCCTCTGGAATATCTGCTATAGGTGACTCGGACCTGTTACGGCTATCACGGCATCGACATGGCCGACAACCTGTGAATGGATAAGGTGTAGGCGAGTAGAAGAGTTATCACAAAGCTGCGAAGATTTTGCAAACAAATGAGTTCAATTCTAGTATTAGGTTTTCACAGAAGACATTTGGTCGACCGAGTTTAAAATTCGGTGAATCCGAAGTGTTCAAACAGAAGCATTCACACCACTTTCGGTTGGACCGAAGTGGGTTTCGGTCCTGCCGAAAACACTAGGGTTTCACTAAATCCTCATTTCGGTCACACCGATTTGCACAACTCGGTTGGACCGAAAGGTGCAGTGCAATGGCCAGAGGCCAAATCGGTCATACCAAGAATGTAAAATCGGTCTCACCGAGATGTGTTCGGCGGAAACCTAACCCTAAAACTCTTACTCGAATCTCGTTCAAAGGAACTAATCTGGTGTTAAGGAAGATCTCAATCGTGGCAAGATTACAGGCAAACCAAACGTGCATTGAATCGGAGATGGGAGCACGAGTGGGATCGAAACTCACCCTAACTTGGTGGAGTTCCTCTACGGCGGCAACAGCACGGAGAAGATGTCCGTTGACGGCGACGGAGACCTGCGGCGAGGGCGCACAGGCGACGACGGAGACGATCCAGAGACCACGGCGACGGCAGCAAGGGGTGTGGGGGCAAAGCGTTTGAAGTAGAAATCAACTCGTGGCCCACGGAGTATATATACCCTTTTGCTGTCGGTGGGACCGAGTTGTAAAACTCGGTGGCACCGAGATGGATAACTCGCACGATTATACACTTGATCACGCCGAAAATCACAACTTCGGTTTCACCGAGGTGAAAACCTAGATCAATCCAAATGTTTTCGGTTTGACCGATTTTGAGTGGGTTGGTCTGACCGAAATCACTTAGAAGGTTTTGGAAGTTAGCCCTTGACGGATCGGTGGCTCCGAGTGCTCCTCACTCGGAGGGTCCGAAAATGACTTGTTCAAAGTTTGTGATGTAAGCATGAATAGAATTTGAGACAAGAAAGCATAGATAGCTAGGGGAAGTACTTAGGCATTCTTGTTCATCCATTTGGTTAGAAAAATCAGAAAGACCAAAGCAACAAATGGATGTCCTCGAATGGATAAAATCATGCATCCAACATGCTCACACAATAAGATAGCAAATGAAATATGTGTCAAACATGCACAATCAAAACTCTAGCTACTATCACACAATTTGTCGATGACTAGGTCATCTATATATGAGTATATTGACTTAGGAGTCAAATGAGAACATTTGATCATAGGTCATACTCATCGTTTAAGCACAAGTGGGGTTACCACTTTTACATAAAGCATTGATGTGTTCACATCATTTGAAGATGCTTTAGCTCATTCTTTAGAGCAAAGCTCCCCCTAGATGTGAGAACCCCTTTTAAAGGGTCAAACTAACCTTGGGTTGTCGTAGAAGACTTCATGTAGATGTTGAAGATGTGGATGCTCAATGTTGATGAAGATCATCAAGAGTTTGGAGCAATCCTTTGGATTCGGGCACTTTCAATACCTACATGGGTTAGTCCCACAAGGAACAAACAAAGATATCCATGGACATAGATTAAAGTACACAATAGATGATGTCCATGAAAACAATGATTACCTTGTCCCTTGACTTACCAACAAGAGGGTTTGTGACTCCATGAACTAGTGCAAGATGTGGAAGTTGATTGCACAAGTTTTTGCCAAAATGAATGTGAGTGAAGTATGTTGGCGGAGTCACCCTCAAGAACTCTCTAGTTCTTCTTCTTCGGGATCCACATCATCTTGATGGGAATCCTTGGGGTTGTAGTTGAGCTTGACGAAGTAGAACTTGACGTTTCCTTGGGAACCCATTTGACCATGGCTTTAGGTGCTTCAATAAATGCATCAATCTCCTCTTGAAGCTTGTCCTTGCCTTTTAGCTTGTGGTCTTGTGGTGGAAGGTCATCTTGTGCTTGTTCCTCATTGGAAGAAGTAGGATCGTACTTCTCCTTTTGAGAAACAAACTTTGGAGTGGGATATTGACCTTCTTCCCATTCAACACCCTCGGCGTTGAACTTTCTCTCAAAACCAATTCCTTGATTCTTCCGGTGCCTTCCTTGCTTGCGAACAATTTCCTCAAAGTTCTTGCTTCCGGCAAGGCTCTTGTAGACACCTTTCTCTATAATCCCTTTCAATAAACTATTTTCTTGCTCAAGTGTAACTTGGCTTGAAACATTGTTAGTGGAATCAAGAGAACTACTAGAAGCAACAATATTGGATTTAGCATGGTTATTGTTACTACTAGATGAAGAATTTTTCTTATGCTTGTCATGCTTAGTTTTAATGGGAGGCAAGAAATTAGACAAGAGAAGTCGTTTGGCAAGATATGAAGAACTCTTCTTTCGAAGATCGTCATTGATTGCTTTTAGAAACTCATGTTCTTGCTCTAGATTGAGCTTCTCGAGCGTAGCTTCTCATGAGATCTTAGGAGCTCTCTATGATCTTCTTGAGTTGTTTCATGAGCTAACTTAAGAGTGTTTAGTTCTTTAGTTAGGCGCTCAATCTCCTTCATAGCATTGTCATTCGACTCTTCTCGACTATAAAGACTACTAGCATGTTCATCATTACTAGGCTCACTAGATTTATCATGTAAGAGCTCATCTTCACCAAGCAAGTCATCCTCATCACTATCAAAGTCAATAAATTCAGGATGTGATACCTTGGGGCCTTTAGCCATGAAGCATCTTCCAATTCCCTCATTTGGTGAATCAAATAAGTCATAGGAGTTGGAGTTGGAGGACACGAGAGCAAGACCGCAACACCTTCATCTTGGCAGAATCGGAGTTGGAGTGATAGCTTCTTCGGAATGATTGTCGAGTCGGAGCGGAGACCCATTCACCTACATGAGCTTGATGTTTTCTTCTTGTGTAGCTCCTTGATGACTTGTCTTTCCTCTCCGAATCCTTGCTTCTCCGAGAGGGTCTTCGTTCATAACGATCATCTCTACTCCTTCTCTCTTTCCGAGGTGACTCTTCTCTTGAGCTTCTTCTTCTTGGAGATTCTTCTCTTCTCTTGTGGGGAGCCGAGCACTCATTTGAGTAGTGTCAGGGTCTTCCACAATGTAGCAGCTTCGATCACGACTAGAAGATCTCTTTTCATCATATGATCTAGACTTTGAGCTTCTCTCTTTGCTTCTACTCTTGTAGAATTTGTTGAAGTTCTTCACCATTAGGCTTATCTCTTCATTGGAAACTAGCTTGTCACTTGAGGTTGTGGGAGCATCACTTGTAGCTTTGTAAGCACCACTTGACTTGTTGTGAAGCTCTTCCTTATCTTTAAGTGTCATCTCATGAGCAACAATTCTTCCAATGACTTCGGTTGGCTTGAGATTCTTGTAGTTTGGCATCATTTGGATCAAAGTGCACACGGTGTCATACTTTCCATCCAAAGCTCTAAGAATCTTCTTGATGATGAATCGGTCGGTCATTTCTTCGCTTCCTAAGCCGGCAATCTCATTTGTGATGAGAGCAAGCCTAGAGTACATTTCAGCGACTCCTTCACCTTCCTTCATCTTGAACTTGTCAAGTTGACCTTGAAGAACATCTAGCTTTGATTCCTTCACGGACTCGGTACCTTCGTGCATTTCGACCAAAGTATCCCAAATCTCTTTTGCATTCTCAAGGCGGCTGATTTTGTTGAACTCCTCGGGACACAAAGCATTGAAGAGAATGTCACAAGCTTGAGCATTGTTTTGTAACATCCATAATTCATCCGTTGTAGCCGCGATCGGAACTTTTCCTTCCTCGAAGAATTCACCTTGCAAACCAACACAAATAATGCCCCATGCGGCTGGGTTATGGCCAAGAATATGCATTTTCATTTTATGCTTCCAACTAGCAAAGTTTGAACCATCAAAGTAAGGACCTCTACGAAAATTACCCTCACTAGACGCCATACTCTCCTAGGTTGTGAAACCAAGCTTATGGAGTCCAATGCAATGGAAACCAATACAATGGAGACCAAAGCTCTGATACCACTTGTAGGATCGAAAGTATGTCTAGAGGGGGGGTGATAAGACAAGTTTTTGGCAGATTCACGATTGTGATCAAGTCAAGTATCACCCTACACATGCAATTCTAGAGTATAGGCAGCGGAAAGTAAATTGCACATGTAGTAAAGAGAGGCGGAGAAGAGCAAACGCAATTTGGAGACACAGAGATTTTTCTCGTGGTTCCGATAGGTGGTGCTATCGTCAATCCACGTTGATGGAGACTTCAACCCACGGAGGGTAGCGGCTGCGAGAGTCCACGGAGGCTCCACCCACGAAGGGTCCACGAAGAAGCAACCTTGTCTATGCCATCATGGCCACGCCCACGGAGGCTAGCCTTACTCGGGGTAGATCTTCACGAAGTAGGCGATCTCCTTGCCCTTACAAACTTCTTGGTTCAACTCCACATCTCGTGAAGGCTCCCAAGCGACACCTAACCAATCTAGGAGGCACCACCCTCCAAAAGGTAATAGATGGTGTTGATGATGATGAACTCCTTGCTCTTGTGCTTCAAATGATAATCTCCCCAACACTCAACTCTCCTCACTGATTTGGCTGTGGTGGAAGAAAGGATTGAGTGGAAAGCAACTTGGGAAGGCTAGAGATCAAGCTTCATATGGTGGGAGTGGAGCAACTTGATCTCAACACAAGGGTAGGTAGTTCTCTTCTCAGAAATGTAAGGTAGGAGTGGTAGTACTTTCTGATGGCTCTCTCCACGAGTGAAGAGGGGGTGGAGGGGTATTTATAGCCTCCACACAAAATCCAACCGTTACACACATTTGACCAATCTCGGTCAGACCGAAGTTGACAACTCGGTGAAACCGAAAGTTCAAATCATGTGAACGTTGGGATTTTCGGTGGGACCGAAAATACAAACTCGGTGAGTCCGATTCGTCCAAAGACAAGAGCTTGCCAATCTCGGTGGGACCGACTTCATCATCTCGGTGACACCGATTTGATGACAGAAGGTTACAGAAGCTTGGCAACTCAAGTTTCGGTGAGACCGAGTTCAGAATCGGAAAATCCGAGATTTCTAGGGTTTGGCTTTATGGCTGAGGTGGTTCATCTCGGTGTGACTGGGTTTGGAAAATCGGTGGGACCGAGATTACTTATGAGTGTATATTTGTAGTGAGAGTTGCTGATAGTTTAGGAGATGTATCACTAAGCACTTTGAGCAACCAGATCATCAACATAACCTCATCCCCTTTTAATAGTATTGGCTTTCCTATGGACTCAATGTGATCTTGGATCACTAAACCAAAAATGGAGTCTTGAGCTTTTGCCAATGCTTGCCTTAGCATTTTGAGGGGTCCACTTCTTGGTCCTTGCCATACCCATATCACTGAACTTTCTGAAATGATTCTCAAGAAACTATTAGTTCAATGATATATATGTTGTTATTAATTACCAAAACCACCCGGGGATTAGTTGCACTTTCAGATAGGACTAGCTTGGGCCAGCACCGCCTCTTCAGGGCCGGAGAAGTTTGAACCTCCTCGACGTCACCAGACGCCGCCCTCTTCTTAGAGTGCGAGGAGGAACTTTCCTCCTTGTCCCCATCCTGTACAGATGAGGCCGCAGCGTCCTTGGACCGGTTACCCGACCAAGCCCTGTGGCAGAGCCCCTCCCTGGCCCCTGGTACCTCCGTCCTCTTGCCCTTCTTGACGGGCACCTTGTAAGGCACCATGACTAACAACTTCTAGCTGTTCGGATCGGGGCCCCTCTGGCAGCAGCGCCGGGCCGCTGATCTTCTCAACCTTGGCAAGCCAGCCCTGCAAAATCCACATAAAGAGGTTCGGATCAAATCATATGATGCGAATATTCGAACTCATGTTGAGACAAGTGCCACTCACCTTCCTCGTAGGGTTCGCAGCGTCGAGGCCGATGTCCTCCCCCTCAACCGGCCAATCCTTCTCTGGTTTGAATAGCAGACTCCACACTTTCTTGTGGGTCGTGCTGAAGAGATGTTTCACGGTGGCCGGATCCTCGGGATCATATTCCCACATTGGCTTGGCCCTCTCCTGGCAGGGGAGGAGTTGACGATGGAGCATGATCTGAATCACGTCGACTAGCCTTGCACTGTCTCCATTACGCTGACGACACGCTTCTGCAGCGCCTTGTAGTCATCGGCAGACCCCTAGTCCGGGCTCTTGGTGGTCCATGAGGCTAGCCTGGTAGGGGGTCCGGATCTAAATGCGGGAGCCACCGCCCAGCCGGCTCCCCTTGGCTCGGTGATACAGAACCACTCCTTCTGCCACATTTTGACGGTGTTGACAAAATGGCCCGCCGGCCACTGGACCCGCGTCAGTTTACTGATCATGGCCCCGCCGCAGTACGCATGTTCCCGCCAACTACCTTGGGCTTGACGTTGAACACCTTTAGCCACAGGCCGAAGTGTGGCTGGACTCGGAGGAAGGCCTCGCAGAAGATGATGAAGGACGAGATGTGGAGAAGGGAGTTTGGGGCTACATCATGAAAATCTAGCCTGTATAAGAACACCAACCCTCTCGCAAAGGGGTGCAGGGGAAATCGAAGCCCCCTAAGGAAATGAGGGAGGAAAATGACCCTTTCGCCCGGCTGGGGCGTAGGGATGATTTGGCCGTCTTCGGGGGGCCGATGGGCAATGTCAGCCGACAAGTAGCCGGCCTGCCTCAGCTTCAGGATGTCACCCTCGATGATGATGGAGGCCTCCCACTTCCCATTGGCGTCGGATCTAGTCATGGCTGAAGGAGATGGGTGGGATTTGCTGAGGAAGCAGAGAAAAGGGGCGCTGGAGCTCTAAGGATCTGCGTGAGCAGAAGGTGGAAGAAGGCGTGGGATGCTTACTGCTGTAGCTCCCCCTTTATAGGCTATTGACAAGCCAGTGGCTCCTTTTTTCACGCCGTTGGCTTCTCCACTTCCCGATACGCTCGCAACATTATGTGCGGGGAGGGGGATCAAAATCATTGATCATATCCCCCGAAAGGCGGGGCACGATCTCCACATTAATGAGACGTGTTAGACGTGGCATCGGCCTTGAGCCGCGCTTCGAGAAACACTAACCGCTCGGCGTTATGAGCGGGTGTGACTCTTCGTTGGAGAGGAAAAGTTGTCAGGCGAAGGCATTGTTTACGCTTGAACAATTTTTTTTATTTTTTGCCTTCGTTGCTAAGGAAAACTGCCATTTCAGATTCTGGACATCACTTGGCTTCGAACATGAACAAAGCACACTGAAGAACTCGCCTCGCAAGCCGAATACTGTTGGGTGAGCGGATGCCAGATACAAGCCTTGGCGTTGGAGGCAAGTTCGGGGGCTACTAAGGGAGTTATGGACTAAGGGGTCCTCAAGACGTTGGCCCATCGAATATGGGCTGAACTGGTGAAGTCGTACAGCGGCAGGAGATCATTGAAGCCGTGGTGTGCCCTCTAAGTCAAGGATAGGCATGATCTCTTTATCCCTTATTGTAATCTATCTCCGGTAACCCTAACCCTACTGGTGTCTATATAAACCGAGGGTTGTAGTCTTTAGGGCTAGAGCCATATTCACCACCTCATCGCCTTAGGGTTAGCTCATGCTGATCTCGAGGTAGATCTACTCTGTAAACCATACTATACATCTAATACAATCAAGCAGGACATGGGGTATTACCTCTTCGAGAGGGACTGAACCTAGGTAAACATTGTGTTCGTCGTCCCTTGTTACCCATCGAACCTAGATCCACAACTCAGGACCCCCTACCCCTATCGGTTTTGACACCGACACCCATTGCTCCTAGCGTTCGGGATATTGTCTCGTGTGTACATCTTCACCTTCTTTTCCTAGGGAAGTACTTCATAAATGGATTCTTTGACGGAAGGTCAAATCTCACATTTTCGTCAAAAACGTTAATGGTAGCTTTGATGGTCTTAAGAACGGTCTACCTAGTATAATTGGTGCTTGGTGCAGCAAAGTAAATTGGGTCGCCCCGAAATATCAGATCGCCCCCACTTCGCTTGACTGGGCGACACGGGCGGCCTCCCATCCAATCTCCAGCGCCTCCTCCTCCATTATTCCTCCCTATCACCGCCGTCAGCGGCGGCAGGCCCTCAACTTTCTTCTTCTTCTTCTTCTTCTTCTTCTTCTTCTTCTTCTTCTTCTTCTTCTTCTTCTTCTTCTTCTTCTTCTTCTTCTTCTTCTTTGACTCTTCCTAGCGGGGGCATCTCTGCCAAGCGGCTAGTCAGATCACCATATGTAATATTAGATGGCCAAATCGCACTTGTTACGTCCTCTCCCCATTGTCTCCCATTAGAGCCAGCCATGGAGCGTTCACCATCCCCAAGTGGTGTAAGGTGAGGCGGACATGACGTCTTCAACTCCAGCATGAGATGCCATCATCCAGCGGTGCATCGGTCTGATCTATGGCTTCCCTGTAGAGGATTCATGTGATGGCTTGCGTGCGATGCTATCATTGGGGTACGTGATTTAGCCTACCGGCTTTGTGTTCTCTAACATCATGACTTCAATGGTGTGCTGGATTGTTCGGCTGGTCCGCTGGTGCTTGGTGGTAGTGGTGCAGTGATTAGTGACAGATCTAGCGGCTTCATCATCTACACCACTTCGGCCAGCGGTGCCGGACTCGCCGTGACCACCGAAAGGTCTTCGCCAGGGATTCTCTCTTCAGATCCGGTGGTTGTGTTCAACAGGGAGATGCAAACTATGGCGATGATTTGACGCAGAGGGATGGTTGTGGAGCGGTGGTGGTCTGGCATGCAGCTGCTGGGCCTGGGATCGCGAGAAAGTGGCGGCGACAATACATAAGTGACGTCGATGGTGGTGCTACTCGAGCATCTGGTCTCGAGCTGCGGGGTGAAAGCCAAGGTCTGACATGTGTCAGTTATACCTGGCAATGGTGATGGCTTTCCGTCGTTACCTTGTTGAAGACATTGCTTAGATATGTTCAGACTGGTTCTTCAGGGTGAAAAGTAGATTCTGACGTTGGCTGGTTGTATCCGGTGACAGCGGCGATTGAGCGCCGCGCCCTTCCTAAAGACGTTGTTGTTGAAGAACCTCGGTGTCTGTGTGATGTCATAAGATGGTTGGTGTGAATATGGTCATTGTTGTAGTTTGCGGATTGCGGATCCAAGCTAGGTTTTTTTTTTCATTTTTCCTCGTTTACATATAGCTTTGGTCTTACATGACTTTGTTATTTGTCAGCGCGTTTTGTGTGTGTGTGTGTGTTGATGTTGGCTATGTGCATCCTAGCCATGCAGAGGTCGGA
Source organism: Aegilops speltoides (assembly GCA_021437245.1). NCBI lineage: Eukaryota > Viridiplantae > Streptophyta > Magnoliopsida > Poales > Poaceae > Aegilops > Aegilops speltoides. Next base: position 328,967,337 of record CM038146.1, on the reverse strand, counting down.
TGTGTGCTCATTATATTTGTATAATTGGTGTAATGAGATCTTCAGGCATATCAACAATACGTCTCCTCCCTTTGTCCCTCCTCCAAGAAAAGGCGGTTAGGATTTCTGCCTCCCGTCGGCGGCGCCGCCGATCTCCCACGTCTCCAATGGCCTTAGGGCCATGGGTGCGCGGTGGATCCCGGCCCTTGTCGACGGGAGGGCTCCGTTTTCAGGTGCTTCTTCAAGTTTTGTTAGGGTTTGTGTCCTGCTCAAGAAGATGAGACGGCGACAACTTCTTGAAGATGGAATAAAGTTCTCCCCGCCTAGCCCCCCGTCCCAATGGCGTGTCTAGCATCGTCGGAGGGCGTGTGGAGGTGTGTCTCCGGCGAATCTCGCGAGATTTGGTTGGTGGTTGTTTTTGGTGGATCCGGTCTTTGTTCGTCTTTGTTCATGTGTCTTCAGGTTGGATCCTTCCGATCTAAAATTCTCTTCATCGATGGCGGTTGCTGTTCTGGGGCGTTGGCCCTATGGGACCTTAGCACGACGACTTTTCTGACTGTCTGCGACAACAAGTTATACCCGCTCCGGTGTTCGTTGTACTGCCATGATTGAAGATGAGTAGATCGACAATTTCCCGCAAAAAACAAAAACAAAAACATATCATAACAGAGCAATCATCAATTTGAAGGACTACAAGTTGTTTCTATAGTCGGTTGAACTTGTAAACACACTTTATGTTTTTCAAAACAAAAAAGTATCGAGCTCAGAACCGAAAGTATATTTACCACAGCTGAGACTGCTACAGTTCGTCGGAGGGGGTGAGATCTTCAGTCTCAGTTTGCCGCGTAACGAATTTCGGACGAGTCTCTCCGACCGCCACACAGCAACTTTTTCCAGTCACAGAAATCACACCAACTTCTTCCCCAGTTCAGCTCACATCTCCTTCAGTCCATTCTGAGGGGCGTCTCTACCCAACTCCAATGCCTTCCAAACCCTAGCTCTCACCCCTCGGCCCCTCGCTGCCATGCCAGATCTGAGCACCGTCTGCCCCGAACTGTCTGCCGACGCCGCCGTGGACCTAGTGGGCGGGGATGCGGCCGCTGACCCCGCGACGGCAGCGGCGGCGGCGGCGACGGAATCCTCCTCCGGCGGCGATGGCGCTCCCATTATCCCTGTGGAGTGCCGTTGGAGCGGCCGCGTGCGCGCCTTTGACGTCCAGGGCGCGGTCCCTGTGACCGCCTGCCCCGAGGCGCGCCGCGGCGGCGAGAGGAAGTCGTCCTCTGTTCCGCCCCCTTCGTCCGCGGCGGCCTTACTTGCCCCGGTATCGGGTCGGGTGCTGGAGGACTATGTGAACGAGGGCGTGATCGCTGTCACTGCCGGCGCAGAGGCGCGCAGAGGAGGCGGCCGGAAGAACTCGTCCTATGCCCCGCTGCCTCCGTCCGCAGCGGCACCAGCGCCGGCATCTGGTCGGGCACTCGAGGAATATGTGAACGCCGACGTGGCCTCTCTCGCCGCCTCTCCTGAAGCACACCACGGCGGCGGTAAGGACTCCTCTGCCCCGTTGCATTCTGCCGCCACGGCCGTACATGCGCCAGCACCGGGTGTGAAGCTCGAAGATTATGTGAACGTGTGCGCGGTCTCTGCCACTCCATATCTTGAGGCGCGCCGCAGTGGCGGAAAGAAGCCGTCCTCTGCCCCGCTACCTTCGGCCGTGGCGCTGCTGCCAGCAGCAGCGTCGGCACCGGATCTGATGCTAGAGGACTATGTGAACAAGGGTGTGGTTTCTATCACAGCCCACCATGAGGTGCGCCGCGGCAGCGGGAAGAGGTCGTCTTCGACTCGTTCGCCTTTATCTCCGGCAGCAACGGTGCTGGCGCTGGCATCGGGTCGGTCACTCAAGGACTATGTGAAGGAGTGGGCGGCGAGGAAGGTGGCGTCAGGTGCCCCCGAGCATCATTGTGTGCTGCCATTCCTCACTGGTGCGCCCAAGGCGGTAAGGGTTTCTGCTCCTAATGACTGAATCGCCGGTGGCTGATTCAGCATTACTTAGAATTGCTGTTCTACCGAAATTTATGTTAAGGTGATTTACTCTGTGCATCATCAAACTTAACTATAAAATATCTCCACAACTGCATATTGTACCAAAATGCAACCCATACATCTCAATTGGTAATACACCGTCACAACTAAGATCAACCAATGCTCGAGCAGTTTGTCAACAGATGTAAACAAGCAAAGCCTTGATTATAAAACCATCACATTTGTCCTTGTGATGCACAGATTTACTTTCTCTATCCACAGCTCACATATTTTCAACAGCATGCTGTCATAATTTCTAGTCATGTAGAGAACTTAGATTGATCACAGGTAGGCAGAGACTTATATAAAGTTTGCAATCAGCTGGCTAGCAAGCCGTCTGATCTGTTCTCAGGATCAGCCGACTGATGCTGTAACGCCCCGGCCAAACCCACCGGTTCCTGGCCGTTGCGCCTGGCTACCACCTAGGATCTAGACTAGCCCCACAGACCAACACTAGTCTTTCCTGCGCACATTGTCCTCGTGCGCACCCGGGATCAACTTCGTAGTCAGTCACCCATCCTCAAATTGCTCCAAGCCAAGCACACTTAACTTTGAGGTTCCGGGAGCCGGAAAAGAAGGTGCACCTTGTTGATAAGAGTAGTTTATCATTTGACGTCGGCCCAGCAGGAACGTTCCCTCCTGGCACACGTCTGCGCGTCCAGCCCGGCACATGTGCCATGCCGTGTGCCATGACAGGTCACACGCGCCATACGCCACATGCCCGCGCACCTGACCCACACACACCTGTGTAACCGCGAGCGTCGCCTCTGATACCAATTGTAACGCCCCGGCTGAAACCCATCGGTTCCTGGCCGTTGCGCCTGGCTACCACCTAGGGTATAGGCTGGTCTTTCCTGCGCACTTTGTCCTCACTCGTGCGGACCCGGGATCAACTTCCTAGTCGGTCATCCATCCTTAAATTGCTCCAAGCCAAGCATGCTTAACTTTGAGGTTCCTTTTGGATGGGCTCCTGGAAAAGAAGGTGCACCTTGTTGATACAAGTAGTATATCACTCCATTAAGCCGGGATCTCACTGATGCCTAACGCGCCTCAACATTGTTTGGGGTCAAAGTTACGACCCTTCTTCTTCCAGTTGCGTGACTTAAGGCGCCAGCTCGTCCTGGCACCTAGGTGGCGGCCTAGGTGGTGATTAGATAATAACATATACTCCCTCCGTTCCAAAATAGATGACTCAACTTTGTACTAACTTTAGTACAAAGTTGGGTCATCTATTTTGGAACGGAGGGAGTATTAGTCAAATCATAACAAACAACAATCATACAACAGAGAGAAAAATCAGAACAAATGACACTCATATGACATACATCCCACAACATCTCTCAAGCAAAAACACATTAAATTATCTAGTCCTTTCTCCCAGTGTTCTAATACCACCTGTCAGGTCCACTGCTTACCAATTCAATCCTTGTCCTCCTATTTCTAACTCTCTACTCTTATACTTGTACAATTCTATGTGAGTAGAGGAGAGCAAGCAGAATCCAGCACCGCTAGCCGCAGAGCTGACAGCTGAGAGGCAAGCAGCGGGGCAGAGGATGGATATGGGCAACGAGCTGCAAAGTAGAGTGGGGAGGGGGAGGAACAAAGAAGAAAGGGAATGAAAAAAGAGTACCTGTGAGACGACGGCGGAAGACAGGGAGGCGACACCATGCTATGGACGGTGGCAACAGATGTGGGCTGGAGACGGTCAACAACTGGCATCAGTGGCTATGGTTCCTTCCCAGTTCTGAACCCTCTCTCCACTTCCTTTCTCCTAGCAAGCTGAAGACAAGATCTGAGCTCCCCTTTCCCTCCTAGATATCAGTCAGTTTAAGCGAGCAGCCACACTACCCAACTGGCCAACATGTTAATATGTTATCAACTACACTGCACAGTGGTGAGCTGGCATGAACAATGTGGTTGTTCTTTGATCAATGTGGGATCTGAGAAAAGTTGTTTTATGCAGTATTAGTTCCAGTGCTGCCTTTGACCCCCTCTCCATTTTCACTCTACGAGTAGACCAAAGACCAGATCTCACCCCCCCTTCCTTCCTAGATATCTGCCAGTTCAGGCGAGCAGCCACACTGTTTGTTGCTTGCTGATCATGTTATTGACTACACATCACAGTGGCAAGCTGCCATGAGCAATGTAAAGTTGTTCTTTGATTAACGTGAGAACTGAGAGATTTTGTTTCCTTAAGTTCCACTGCCACCTTTCGAATTGCTTGATGCTTAATTACATATTTCTCAGCATACACCTCATCAAACTTCATATACGCCTCTGCCTACCTGTTGAAAGTTAAAACTGCAGCTCATACATGATACCGTGATAAGTTTTCGTAATTAAATCAACATCGGGACCAAGTTTCAGTTTTGATCAATTTTTATTGGCTTTGTATCTGATGGTTCTTCGTATGTGCACAGGTTGAATGTCGTGTATGCTATAAGATTATCCATCCCTCGGAAGAAATAAAATGTTCAGTTAGCCGTTGTGAACAAATGTTTCATCTGACCTGTGTGGTGGAATATACTGCAAATTTCACTGCTGAAAGCTTCAGGTGCCCTCAGCATGTAAGTTGAAATGTTATTAAATGGGATATGTTTAATATTGCAAGTGCTGTGCATTGGCAAAAACATGAGATTTTCCTAAAAATGCAAGTTATGTAGCTTAAAGAACTTTTGTTGTGAAGTTGTTGGACTTGTCCAGTTGTCATACTTGAGTATGCCTACCCTGTTTTGATATGCAGTATTCGGTCCACATGGATAATTGTTGCATTCAACATACAATTATGCTATACTTGATGGTTTGGAAACTATAAATAGACACACTTATGGGTTATGTTAAGTAACACAATATATTTGCAAATGACTCAAATATATTTTGAGTCTTTGACAGGCTGATAGTTCATAGTTATGGTTGTCGATGTATGACCAATTCATGACCTGCACATGGCTTACTATTTGTGAAGGAATAAGTAAACGAAATAACACAGTACTCCCTCCATATCACAAATGCATGTCCTTTTGGACATGTCTTAACTTTGACTATGAATATTGTTCTAAATATTTAGATTGAGAACTTGTAAATCATATGTTTAGATTTGTGTCGAAAAGTATATTCATAATATAATAATTTTATATTTTTCTTGTGTATAATGCCGTAAGAATTAATGGTCAAAGGTAAATCGTGAAGACTGGGTCAGTATCCAAAACGACATGTATTTATGATATGGAGGGAGTACATTTTTTTTGCATTTTGTACAGAGAATATTTTTTAAAAGGTATTTAAAAGGCCAATTCCTGTAGTTCCGAATATTTTTGTAAGGTCATACTTAATTTTGATACACATTAATTGGACTTTCTTTCTCTATAATCAGGGTTGCATGGTTTGTAAGCAAAAGATGTTTTTTTGGCGCTGTGGACGTTGTACAGTTGCAGCACATACAAAATGTGCACCATGGCCTCTAATTCATCTAAAAGATGACCAAGGAAGTGCAATTTGCTGGAGGCACCCTTCCAATTGGCTCCTTCAAAATGAGGTCTATCCTTTATCCCTTACAATTCCTCAATTCATATTGTTATGCGTGAACAGGGTAACTACTTTGCCTTCTAATTTACTAGTCCCTCTTTCATGAATAGATGAGGTTTTGGACATGGACACTCTCCACTCGCAACTTTGACCATTACTTTTCATATGAACATGTTAGTAAAAAATGTTACAATCATAATATTTTCATGAAAATCTGGTGATACTAATCTCACTTGACCGATCTGAATGTTCTTTCATGTTTCTGGTAAAAGTTAGAGATGTTTGAGTGCAAACTTTCTAGGGCGTCATTTATTTACAGCTGGAGGTTGAATCGTTAAGTATTTCCACAAGAAGAAAAACCCAGCGCAAGTATTTTTAAGCATTTTTTCTAGGAATATGGTTTTCGGTTCCCTCGCGTCTGACTTGCATCTTTGTATTCTGTTTGTGCAACTATGCTGAAAGCTACAAATCTTCTAATGCATTTCATTTAAATTAAGCCACTTCTTCCTTGAATATCAAATCGGTGGCACAGTCTTTTGTTCTCAGTTTGGCCATAGCAAACAGGATACCTACCTTTTCAAGTTTCTTTTTTGAGCTTCCGTCCCTCTTAAGTTTTAGCCCAGTTTTTCCCGCTAATGTAAGTTTCTTTGATCATACCAGAAGTTCATCATTGGAAAAGTTGTTTTTGGTTTTCATATATGTTCACAGAAGAGTCTTGGTTCCAGATCTTGCTTCATAATTGCTCTATACGGATGCATGAACAACACTAATCTCTATCTCTATGCCATACCTTGCATACATGGTAGTTGATACAAGTATCCATGAATGCGTAAACATAACACATATTATCAATGCACCTCGAGAATTTGCCCATACTCCATGTGGTCTTTAGAGTTCTCTTAATGTTTCACCATTTGTATATCTGTAAAATGACCATTGCTCCGCGGTTCTTCTTTTTTCTGTTAATAACAATCACAAATTCATATTTTCCAAGTCCTAATGAAAAATGATTAATTTTATGGAGTTCATTCTTAATAAAACCAGAACTCTCTGCCATGAGGAGCATTTAGTTTTCTGCTGGTTCTGTTCCAACTATAGCTAAGCTTGATTCATGGTTTCGTGCACTGCTGATCCTTACATTACTTTCTTTTACCTCTAGATTATTAATTTATATTATCAGAAAAAGTTAACTGCATTCCATACCTTTTTGTTAATATTTGTAATGCTTGAGGTGTCTGACAGGAGTACTTTGTTTGATGGTGACAGAATGCTGACCTGACAAACAACATAGAGGTTAGTGCTGGCATAATATAACTGTATGTTGCCACCTCCCTTTTTATATTTGCTTCTTTTAAGTTGTGTTGCGCTATTTTCGTAAATAGTTCATTTTCAAGGGTTCCTTACTTGTTCTTGCAGTGTTAATGCTCTGTAGGCTTTAGGATGCTTTTATCCGGTACTCCAGTCTTTAAGCAGACCAATATTGTTGTCTTGTGCTCCCTCTGCATGATAAAATAGCTGATGTTTTGGGATGGGTTTGGTCAGTTGTTTTAGAATGGCCACATGCAAAAAATATTTTCATATGCTTTTTTGGTTTAATTATACATACTACTATGGCTGAAAATGTACAATGGAGACTGAAAATAAGTGAAAATCGTCACTTTAGAATGGGAGGGTTACAGTCTTTGAAATCCATGAAGATTTGCGAGGAACCTATTTAGTTTATTAATGCTGGAATGCTGCAGAAACAAGTTAAATGATTGTCTTGTTCCAGAAAAGTAATATTTTGTCAAGAAAATTTATCTGTCTTGCCTACCAGGCTTTTGTGCATAACTAATGCTAACAATGCTTGTTTGACAGGAAGTCTTCTGCCGACTACCTCTTCCATATGTTAATGAAGAATTCAATATTGATTCAACCATTAGGAATTTCACGGCAATTGTTTGTAAACCGCCCTCCTACACACATATCAGGCGCAGTATCCTAAAGTAATACTTGCTGTAGTTATTCGATCGAGATATCTGGAGCTATTTACTTCCATTTGACTTCTTTATTGTGGAATGAGTTTCGTGTTCTTATGCCTTACACCTCTACACGTCATCATTGTTTTCTTAATGTTGTAAAAGATGTATATTTAGTCAAGAAGAAACGCGCCGATTCGAGTGCCGAGACTGGGTGCACAAATTGCAAATCGGATTCTGTTTGCAAAGATGATTGTGAATGCAGGTATTCTTTCTAACTCTATTAATGCATTTTAGATGCATACATTAATAATGAAGTTTTGGCAAAACTATCTCTCATGGCATTCTGGCAAAAGAGCAAGCATATGCATTCGTGGGTACTTATAAAATTGCCTCGATACTCAACTATTGTACTGACCATTCTAAGTTTCTAACCGAGACTGTGGGTCAGGAGCGATACAATGAGAGAGCTCAGGGAGAAGAGAGGAGATTTGGGCTGCCAGATGGGCCTGACTATACATTGTAATTTGTTTTTTCTGTTTAGTAAATGTACTGCTAACTGGAATACCACATCATCCATGTTAGTTCACATTTGCTGATTAGGAGTCCATGCCGCTTACCTGGCAAAACTACCACGATCACCAGCATCAAGGTTGATTTGATATGGTTTAGATAGGAAAATAAATCGATGTTGGAGTTGTGCTGAAAATTACTTGGACCTAAATAGAACTTCACCATCAGTTTAAAAAAATGATTATTTAGTTTTTGTATATTACTGTTTTGCACCATGTATTATCTGTCTTCCCCTCCTGTAGCTCGGAAAAGTATACAATAATAATTTTGACAATATTGGCAAAAGATCAATCTGTTTCAAATCCAGATTTGATCAATACAAAGAGAAACAAAAAAAAAGAGGTGAATTCTGTCTATTGTCGATCCAGATTTGATCAATACAAAGATGAACAATAGCTTTATGTTAAAATGGAGAAAAGTAAAATATGAGCTCCTATTCAGTCACCACAGAATATGGATTTGAATGCGCACCGCAGATTCATCTATTGTCAATCCTGCAACTATGGTAGTACGGTAGCACCAAAATGCGCAATAGTATTGGATTATTTCTTTCTACTATAGCAAATGGAGTAATGTATTTTCTTGTTCTTTGAACATTAATGCTGGATTACTGTTACGTGTGCATATTACTAATCACCGAATAAGTTAGCTTGATTGTACAGATTTTGTACATGTGTACGATGTAGATATTTACCCTAGCAACCATACTTGTATTTATTTGACATATTGAAATTTGGTTGTCCTTTATCAGGGGTCTTTCTATGAGTTGTTCCAAGAGTTGCCACTGTTCAGATCTGTGTAGCAACAAGCCATTCCGCAAGGATAAGAAAATTAAAATTGTCAAGGTAGTCCTGTCTTTCAAATGATGTGCTTGTATACATTTGGACTTCGCTTGCCAATTTATTCACAAACCTGTGTAGCGACAAGCCATTTCGCAAGGATATGTTTAAACTACTCTTCTAATTTTTCAAGGTCAACTCTTTTCCCCTTCGAGAGTTTGTGTGTGCCATGAGTTGTACTGCTGGGAAACAGCTAAATGAAGGGGCACATTGTTTATACATGGGCCACTTGCATAAGCACTTCACCTAATTGCTACACAATGCAAATGAATGCACTAGTTCTGTTTTCCTCGGTGGCTGCCAAAGTACCCACTGCCTTCACAAATCCCCTTTCTTGTACTATTGGATGCAAAATGACATGTGGCAATGATAGGGGTGCGTTTTGGAGAATCGGTTGTGGTGTTATGCTTAATGAAAGATGTTTATTCTACTTCTTTGACTACAATAAACAACAGCCTTTTCCCTTTACAGTCAGAAGGCTGTGGATGGGGTGCTGTTGCATTGGAGCCATTGGAGAAAGGTGATTTCATAATCGAGTATGTGGGTGAAGGTACAAATTATTCTGCTACGTTACATATTTGTCTAATAGAAATAGCAAAAAGTTTCTAGATGACTGCACATATGCAATGGGGGAAATGACATTTTGCTTGTGCCCTCATTTTCACTGGCTTTAATTCATGTAATTTCGTTTATGCTTACTTGTGCCAAATAAATTCTTGAGTTACATTTACGATTGCTCTTTGTTTAAGGGCGGTTGTTAGAGTTGAGAACCCGCTGCCCTAACGCCACATTACCACGTCAAGTTATGAGGAACACTCAAAGTAATGTATTGCAAGAGCCCAAAGGGCATACCTACAGAGCACAAGGGACACAACCCTGGACTTATGCCATTGAATGTAGAGCTCATGTTTTGTAAATTAAGGAAATAGAAACTAGTTTGGTTTTAGTCCTGAGTTATCTTCCGTAAATCTGCTGTGGCGACTTAATGATATCCTTATGTATTTTCATTTTAAACCTTATTTCAGTCATCAATGATGCAACATGTGAACAACGGCTTTGGGACATGAAGCGGCGTGGGGACAAAAATTTCTACATGTGTGAAATCAGCAAAGATTTTACAATAGATGCAACTTTTAAAGGAAACACTTCACGTTTTCTAAACCATAGTTGTGATCCCAACTGTAAACTAGAAAAGTGGTAATGATTTCTGGAACAGAAAGCTTGTTTTGCATTCAGTGATTATAATTTTTGTTTTAAATGATGATGTTCCTCATTGTCTATTACTCTATATGGTTCATCAGGCAAGTTGAGGGTGAGACAAGAGTCGGTGTTTTTGCCTCTCGTTTCATTGAAGTTGGAGAGCCCTTAACTTACGACTACAGGTATTTACAGTCATTTTTTTCTTCAAAAGAGTACATATATTTCTTAATCTGATTAGGCGGAAATGAGTACATTATAGCAATATGGAGGGACAACGAATATATTGCATCAAGTGGCCTGCTGCAATCAGCTCTAGTTGCTGATGAGTTTGTGATATTTGTAGTCAATCTAGTAACATTCCGATCCGGGTATGTACCACCAAAGTGACCAAATTAGCATTTAACTACAAATATTGTTACGGTGAGCCAGCAACTTGTCCATCTGAGCTTGGGATCTTAGATCAGTAGGTCACTTGCCTTGGATTGTGATTTTCCAGAGAATAAACCGGTAGTAGCATTCTTGAGTTCCTGTTTGCCAATTTGCGTGCATTACTGTAAGCCAGGATATGCTGTTTAACTTCGCTTTAGTACAAACCAGGTTTAGTTGTTCCTAGTGTTCCCTGGTCTCAGTTAGTTGTTCAAACCTAGGTCATATGGTCAGACCCAAACACTTCTCTACCAAACTTGTGTTATATTATCTGGGCCAAACCACTCTGTGCAGCATGGACTGAAATGGGACATGCCTGCGATGAAGAAGTACAGCGTGCTTCCTTACCTATTTCAGATGGGCTAACAAAACCCTTTTTGAACAGCCCAAGTCCTAGCTATCCTGATTGCAGGGCATTTCGCTGGTTTTGATAGATTTATTCATTACGCAGAGAGGATATAGTAATTCTGCATGGTTTAATGTATGCTAATCAGGGGAGCAAATGAAATGAGATTCTTTCCACCTTTACATCCATATTTCCCAAGACTGGTTATTTCTTTGAACAATTACAGTCTACTGCTTTCTTCCAGGTTTGTGCATTTTGGAGAGAAGGTTAAGTGCCATTGCGGAGCAAAGAGTTGCCAAGGATACTTGGGCAGCCAACTAAAGAATCCAACACAGAATGCTCTTGCGGCTGCGGCGCTTGAGAATAAGTTGCTCGTGCAACAGGGCGGCTGTTCTCCTTCAAGGGTGAAAACAGAGACTCGCCTGTTACCCTGGACCAACTGTATAGAGGTTCCCTTTAACTTGAGGAGCAAAACGAAGATAGACCGGATATGTTGGGGACAGAAGCGGCAGCGGACGTCCCTTTTAGATCCATCGTCATCTTCAGCTAGCGTGCAGCCATCAGATATTGAAGCTGGTGCATTCATTCTATAGAGCTTTTCGGCTAAGCTGAAGTCCTGAGTCGATTCTGTATAAATATATCATGATGATACACTCGTATATGAGTTCATTTGAAACGATTCTTTCACATTTGCTGATTCAGGACTTTTACGTTGTTGTAAGTTGTAACATTTTCTTCATCCCATAGTCAATTTTATAGTTGAAGTTGGAGAGAACATTCTGATCTTTTGCAAGTTGTAAGCAGGCTCGAGCTGATTGTGTTTATTAACCTCCCGTTCATGCGAATGACCTGGTGTCGGCCATGTTGAGCTTGTTTTCCCAAAGTTGCATGCAACCCATGACAGGCGGTTGCATCATCGAAGGCCTCTTTTGGTTTAGAGGACAGAAAAGCATAGGAAGTGAAATGACATTTACTATTTCAGATACCATTTGATTCATAGGATTTGTTGAGTCTGGATTAATGTAATTTTCCTTTGAAATGTTAAGGATTTGTTCTTATTCTGGATAGGAATAGGAGTCCATTTCTACAGGTCAAAAAGCTTCGAAGAATTCTTTCCTACAGATTCATATCCTTTAGAATTCCTACAAAACTCGTGTGAATCAAAGGAGGCCTAAAATTCTACTGACATGCCATGCAGTTCTGATATGGTCGTTGAGGTTTGGTGACAATTCAGCCAGGGAGAGAATGCAGAAAAGAAGAGGATTTGATATACTCGTACATGCCTAATTCTTGCTCCGTGGAGCATACTGAAAGAGCGGAACAGTAGTGGTCAACAATGCCAACACTCTAGTTCACACTCTAATTAGGGAAGTATCAAGAGACCTTCAAGGACGACCCTAGTACCCTGTTTTGAGAAGATCGAGAGGGCCTTTCTTTGGGCGCAGACCAAAAAGACTTGATGGCTTGGGGGTTCTCAACATCCTCAAAATATGCCAGAGCTTTGGTTAATTTGGGCAAGTCTTGCAATAACACTCGCATGGATTTCATATATGCGGCCACCCCCAAAACCTGCATGGCCATGTTTTGGCACTCACCTTGGCTCAATGGGTGGAAGCCGACCGCCATATTCCTCATCTCAAAAAGGAAGAATTCAACGATGCGTGATGCTCTCTGGGACCTTGCTTGGATTGCTAGGATCGACATGTCGAACGGGCTCCATCAACCAATATCCAGCAGTTATACACTGTATGGGCCGAACTTGACTGATGCTATTACTTGCAATGTCACCACCAAACGGGTAATTCTTTGCGTGCATATCTTTCTTATCGAGCATCGACAACTCCAAGAGATAGATTATTACCGAATAATCACCACAAGCGGTACTAGTACCCGAACCTCGGCACCCAGAATTGAATCAGATTCGCCACAGAATTCAATAGGTCCACGACAGACCAGAATGACTTCTAACAAAACTTTCAGGAAATAACAAAATAACATTTGCTCAATACAAGGCTTATTCTTATATTCATAAACCATGCAGCCAGATACAGGCATTTCCATACATTCGCTCACCCTGGCAGAAAACGCTAACCATTTTCACGTCACTTGTCCATAACAAAGTAATAGGGCAGGAACAGGAAATCTAAGAACAAACTGACGCAACACAAGCTCATTCAAACCAGCTAGCATCACCATCAAGAGCTCTTCATCTTCTTACCAGCCCCCCTCTCATCCTTCTCCTGCGCAGCATCGTCTTCCCAGCAAAGGAAAGCATCCATCTTGGAGCCACTCTTTAAATTGCCATCAACATAGCAATTCAGGACAGATCTTGGCGACCCAGTGGAGTCTTCACCGACAGCAGTGAAGCTCTGGTAGATGAGCGAGCCCCCACCAGCCAGCTCCTGGACGACCATGTTGGTACTATCATAGACCCCAACATTCAGCCTCTCGCCCCAGGTGCCAGCAAGGCTGCGGCCGCCAAAGATGGTCACAGCAACAGAGAATTCAGACGGGCCAAAGGATCTCAGCACCCTCTTGACCAGGTCACCATAGGCCACAGAGGCAGGGTCCAACCCCATGACCTCATAGCTAGCATAGCTGAAGCCGTCCTCGGGGGTGACATGAATGGTGGAGAAAGCAGAGCCATGGATGGCGTTCATGGAGTAGCCACATGGCTCAAAATCAAAGTCGCAGATCTCCATCTCTGGGATTATGTCAGAGATGCCAGAGAGCTTGGTCATCTCCTTGGCACAAGATGTGTGGCCATCAGCAGAGGTCTTGAAGAAGACAGAAGCTTTCTTCTTGTCCAGACCAGTCATGCACATCTCAAGGTTAACCACAGGCTGCTCAGGCTGCTGGGTGGCATAGTAGACATGCCACTTCTGGCCTGGCTTTGCAGGATCACCAATGACATAGGCATTGCCGCCAGACTTGAGTCCACCAAAGTAGCCATTCAGGAAGGCAACCTCGTCAGAGAAGTTCTTGTGTGGAGAAGGCTGTGCTTCAGGGAATATGAACGTCCCACGGGAGTACTTCACAGCAGCAAGTGGCAGGGACAGCTCCTCAGCAAGCTCAAGAACCCTTGGAATGGCCATCAGGAGCTTGGTGGTACCGCAGGTCTTGATCACAACCTTGTACGGGTACACGAAGAGGCTTGATTCAGAAAGGACATACGAGTCAAACTTCTCATTGGAGAGCTCAGATACAATGGTGCACTTGGCAAGATCAAGGACCGAGTCGATCTGGGCACGAGAGAGAGCACGCAATCCCCTGCCATTGGGGTCAGTGAAGACTGGCGCTTCAGAGAAAGTGATCTCCAGGCGCTTCTCATATCCCTCGAACCCAATCGCAGACACGGCCATTGTTTCAGAAGGTTGGTAGAGGGAGAAAAGGCTTTGCTGGTCAGAGAAAAGCAGCTAGCCAGAGAAATTTTAGGAAGATGAATTGAAAAAAGAGGGAATTCTAAGCAATTAGGATGGGGCGCGAGAGGGATTATCAGGATGGCTTCCTGGAGCACTGCAAAACAGAAGCAATTGGAAGTAGAAACTGTGAGCATCTAATCATCAACAAGATATGCAACGAAAAGAAAGGAGGAGCTCAATTGATCGGATACATACGTTTGAGTAGGCAGCGGAGCGGAACTTCTCAATGCCGCCTGCAGGGCGGACGTCCTCGATGCTGTAGCCGAGGGGAGCTTCGTACATGAGGGAGGAACGACTACTGCTGGACTTTTTACCACCCTTGGATTCCATAGCACATCAAATTCTGCAGTGGGTAGGTATGGGTTAGAAACGATGAAGTACAGAACATGTTGCGAGGTAAAAAGTACTACTAATATCCCTCTGGGATTCCCCGTTTCACCAGGTACATAAAGTACAGGGATATTTCGGTAATCTCAAATGAATTATTAGTCTACATGATATTCGACCTGATTTGAAGATGACTACTTCCAGGGATAACAGAAAGGGAGGAAAGTACCATGAAATAGAAACGAATTGACATAAAGCAATATTCAGGTAAGCCAAAATCTACCACAAATTGATGTACCGAACAGCATATTCGTACAGTAACACGGATAATTCCTGACTGCGTTGTATATAATTTCATAGAGTCTGTGAAATTACAGATAATCTAGACAACGATGTTTATTTACTTTTCATATCCAGCGTATTAATTAACGGGACGAAAAGGACTATGATCCCTACTAGGCACAGGAAACAATTTTTTGCCACGGATCGAAGATGCCTACCAAATAGAAAGAACATGAGCTGATGGAGAGAAATCTTACAGTTCCTGGAAGAACTTCGGAGGCGCTCGTCGAATCTGCTGCTCCTCCTCGTCACAAACCTCGAACAGGGAGCAAGCGACGGATCTGTTTGTCCCCCCTCCTCACGGATCTCGAAAAAACGAAAGCAAACGGACGAACACAATCTCACTCCGAATTTCTAGGTTTTCGACGGGATGGTGGTGGGGAACGAGCGGAGTTTGCGTTTGTGCTAAACAAATGAGGCGACTTGCAAGATGAGAAAGTCACCCCGGCCTGGGCAGCCTATTTATAAGGGGCCGAGCGAGCCCTGAAAAAGGACCAGGTCCACTGGACCGATCGGATAGAGGCTCACGGGCGCTCCGCGGCTGGCGGGTGCCGAGTCACGGTGGACCGCGTTCTGGCGCTTTTGCGTGCGGACTTCGCGGCGCGGGCGGGATAATGCTTGGCTGGGAGGGCTCCTCGCGTTTGCTTGGCCCAGGAGGCTTCGCCTGGGAATATTTGGGAGGCGTCCAGCTGTCCAGGAAGGGTCTCGGCTCGACGCGTGAGCCGGTTGCATGCACTGTACGTTTTTTTTTTTTGAGACACTCATGCACTGTACGTGTGATGTGTGGATGGTCTTCCCTTTTGAAAGGAAAAAGTCCATTTTAAACCTTAAACTTGTAGAGGTCGGACGAAATGAACCCTCAAGTCGAAATCCCGGTCGATTGAACCCTGAACTCTGCAATCCCGGTCTAAATCAAACCCTGACATCGTTTCAGCTGGGATTCGTCTGGTGGGCCGGCCCGTTACAGTTTTTTTCGTTCAAAAACAAAAATTCCAAAGGCGCACAGCGGGGCAGATCCTATTTGACGCCCGCAGGCGTCAAAAGGACGTGGCTTCCCTGAAGCCTGCACACCCGACGCCTCATTTGGGCCAGCCCACGGTCGCGATGCTTTTCTTCTTTTTCCTGTTTTTTCATTTCTTTTTTGTTTCTATTTCTTTTCTTTTCATTTTCTTATTTTTATTTTTTCTTCTTTCTCGTATATTTCTGTTCAGCATATATTTAAGAAAATGTTCAACATCTTTAGGAAAATGTTCAGTATGTATTTAAAACTGTTCAACGTATATCAGGTGATGTAAATGTTCAGTATGTATTTAACATTTTTCAACGTTAAAAATGTTCAGTATGTATTTAACATTTTTTAAGGAAAATCATTCTTTTTTCCCAATAAATTTTCAAAAAAGAAAGGGATCTGCCATTGTACATAGTAGTTTTACTTATCAGGTGATGTAAATTGCTTCTTAAAGTCAAGCGCCTCAAATTTAACACTAGAAGACGTCATGTCTGTTGGTTTGGAAGATGTATCCACTAGCGGCAGATCTCGAGTTCGAGCTTTACTATCGTAACAATAACAATTTTCTGGCGAAATTTTTTCATGTGCCTGGATTTTGTAATATCCATTGAACATTGGATTTTGTAATATCCATTGAACATTTTCTTAATGCACGATGAACATTTTAAATTATACACAATGAACATTTTGGGAAAACTATAAATATATGTGTTGAACAATTTTCAAATATGCATTGAACATTTGTAATATACGTTGAACAATTTTCGAATACACATTAAAAATTTGTGTAATATACACTGGACAGATTTTAAAAACATAGGGTACAATTTATATTCTTTGAGCAATTTTATAATGCATGATGAACTTTTTGTAATATATCGTGAATATTCCTAAATATACAATGAAACTAATATAAAATGAACATTTTATAATGCATGATGAACTTTTTTGTAATATACCGTGAACATTCCTAAATATACAATGAACATTTTGTAACACTATAGGAAAACAAACAGTAAAAATAAAAAAAATAAAAGATTATAAATATAAATATAAAAAGAAAAAAAGAACCAGGAAAGGAAAACCGAAAAAAAACAAATAACGAACGAAAAAACAGAAGCAACGACGCGCAGCACGGGCTGCCACGAACTGGCCGGCCCACCTGCTGGGCGCATGGGCGCTTCCTCCCAATCCCGGTCATTCTTTGCAATCCCTGTTTGGAAAATGACCCGAAGGTTTGATTTAGACCGGGATTGCAGAGTTCAGGGTCCAATCGACCGGGATTTCGACTTGAGGGTTTGTTTCGCCCGACCTCTACAAATTCAAGGTTTAAAATGAACTTTTTCCCTTTTGAAAAGGAGGTGGGGTTTTTGTTTCGTGTGGAGGAGCGGCTCCGTTGCGCTTTTTTTATTCTGTGGCGTGGTGGTGGAATCGCCTGCCCCCTCCGGATACCGTGGCACGTCACTGTCGTGGACAAGTGGTGATTTAGCGGCTGAGGTTTCCACCATCTCAGGATGTGGCACACGAAATTAAAAAACTTGGCCCGTGGATAGAATCATTTTCATAATTTTCAACTGGGCATATAAAAACATAGATGCTTATTGTTTCGCCTCCAACCGTATTCACCTCAAGGATGATGTCAACGATAATAACTCATGTCTACTCATATCCAACTGGATATATGTGTATAGATCTTTCCTCTCCACATGATGCTTGCAAAAAGGGAAATAAAAAGGAATAGGAAAGAATACTTTTTGACTCCTGCATAAAAGTAAATAACGTCACATTATATTGCCCTTTATGATAGCAACCTTTATTGTGCAGTCTGTCGCTTTTATTCTTTGCAATCACAAGTTCGTACACCGCTCAATTTTCTTACACTAAATGATACATTTAGAAGCAATTTTTATTGCCTTATTGCACCGATGACAACTTACTTGAAGGATCTTACTCAATCCATAGGTAGGTATGGTGGACTCCCAAAATAAGATTTGGGTTAAGGGTTTTTGGATGCACAAGTAGTATCTCTACTTAGTGCGGAATTTTTTGCTAGAAAAGATATAAGCAAGCACCACATGTTAAAGGATTTATGACAATATAACTTCATATGAACAAACATAAATCATTACGTTGTCTTCCTTGTCCAATGTCAATTATTTTGACACAAAATATTTAATGAGGGCTCACAATCATAAAAGATATCCAAGATAGTGTATTTGCATGTGAATTTTCTCTTCACTTATTAATTCTTTCATGAGTTGCATCATTGACCAATGCTATGTTTGTCAATCTTCAATAAATTTTACCACTTATACTTTTCATTATGTGATGTCATTACTTACCATTAGATTAGCATATGATCTTATTCATTCATTTTTTTCTTTTATTGAAACATTAAAAAAAGAAACAAGACTCAAACTACTCTTTATTATATTTCTCACACACGATTATATCGATAGATAGATCACTAAGCAAACACTTGAAAAGAAAAGATCGAACTAAACTTTTATTCAACTAAATCATAGGATAACTAAAGATCAAACTAAAATAGATAAAAACAAAGATAGTGGTGGTGATACGATACCGGGACATCTCTCCCAAGCTTGGCACAAGCCAAGGGGAGTGCCATACCATGAACTCAAGTCTCCTTTGGTGATGAAGATGATGGTGGTGGAGATGAGGTAGTAGCGAGCTTATCCTTTTTCTCCAGCTTGCGTCGGAGAGTAAAACTATCTTTCCTCAACTCTTCGTTCTCCACCTCAAGCTTTATTTTTCTCTTGAATAATGCTTCCTTGCTTTCTTGCTCGAACCGAGGAGGGACTGGCTCATCTTCATCTTCCTCATCGGTGAACCATATATAGGGATAGGTGTCCTTGAAGATATTTTTATCCAAAGGCTGGTAAGAAATAGGGTTCTCCTCCTCTGAATCTTCAGATGACATATTTTTAGATCTGCCAGAAAACAACAAGAAAGAAGAACGGAAGATTTCTCCGTGATACAGTGTTTAATACGTTCGGGGGGTATATAAAGAATCTTTATCTTAGGAAACAAGCAAACGGGAGGACAACGGAGTCAGGAAGGTTCCCGAGGTGGGCACAACCCACCTGGGCGCGCCAAGGGGACCAGGCGCGCCTGGTGTCTTGTGCCCCCCTCGGGTGCCTTCCTGGTTGTTCCTTATTTTTCTAATTCTAAAATATTCCAAAATTGATAGAAAATATTTTTGCGGATTTTTCGGAGTCCATTTACTTATCGTATCACGTACCTCCTGTTTTTCAGTTATTCTGGAGTGTTCTGGAAGGTTTCTTTTATGTGTTCCTCAGGTGTCATGGTTTGAATAATACTACTTTCAACATTAATAGGTGTACATAAGATATAGTGTTTTGCCCATTGACCACCTTCAGGTTAGTACCTTCGGCATTATTTATTTTAATAGCTCCATAGCGATAAACCTCCTCGATGATATATGGTCCTTCCCATTTAGAGAGAAGTTTTCCTGCAAACAATTTGAAACGAGAGTTGTATAGTGATACGTCCATTTTGCATCATGCTTTTATATAGATATTTATTGCATTATGGGCTGTTATTACACGTTATGTCACAATACTTATGGCTATTTTCTCTTATTTTAAAAGGTTTACATGAAGAGGGAGAATGCCGGCAGCTGGGATTCTGGGCTGGAAAAGGAGCAAATATTAGAGACCTATTCTACACAACTCCAAAAGTCCTGAAACTCCATGAAAGTAATTTTTGGATTTAATAAAAAATATTGAGCGAAAGAAGTTCCAGAGGGGGGCCACCCACCATCCACGAGGGTGGGGGCGCGCCCCCTGCCTCATGGGCCCCCTGGCAGGCCTTCGGTGACCATCTTCTGCTATATGAAGTCTTTTACCCTAGAAAAAACATAAGCAAGCTTTCGGGACGAAACTCCGCTGCCACGAGGCGGAACCTTGGTGGAACTAATCTAGGGCTCCGGCGGAGCTGTTCTGCCTGGGAAACTTCCCTCCGGGAGGGGGAAGTCATCACCATCGATCCTCTCATCGGGAGGGGGTCAATTTCCATCAACATCTTCACCAGCACCATCTCCTCTCAAACCCTAGTTCATCTCTTGTATCCAATCTTTGTCCCAAAACCTCAGATTGGTACCTGTGGGTTGCTAGTAGTGTTGATTACTCCTTGTAGTTGATGCTAGTTGGTTTATTCGGTGGAAGATCATTTGTTCAGATCCTTAATGCATATTAATACCCCTCTGATCATGAACATGAATATGATTCGTGAGTAGTTACGTTTGTTCCTGAGGACATGGGTTAAGTCTTGCTATTAGTAGTCATGTGAATTTGGTATTCGTTCGATAGTTTGATGAGATGTATGTTGTCTCTCCTCTAGTGGTGTTATGTGAATGTCGACTACATGACACTTGACCATTATTTGGGCCTAGAGAAAGGCATTGGGAAGTAATAAGTAGATGATGGGTTGCTAGAGTGACAGAAGCTTAAACCCTAGTTTATGCATTGCTTCGTAAGGGGCTAATTT
This sequence comes from Aegilops speltoides, assembly GCA_021437245.1. Classification (NCBI taxonomy): domain Eukaryota; kingdom Viridiplantae; phylum Streptophyta; class Magnoliopsida; order Poales; family Poaceae; genus Aegilops; species Aegilops speltoides. Next base: position 328,946,782 of record CM038146.1, on the reverse strand, counting down.
GGATCCACTTGTTTCATGCTATGGTTAGGTTTACCTTAATACTTCTTTTGTAGTTGCGGAGGCTTGCGATAGGGGTTAATCATAAGTGGGATGCTTGTCCAAGAAAGGGCAGTACCCAAGCACCGGTCCACCCACATATCAAATTATCAAAGTAACGAACGCAAATCATATGAGCGTGATGAAAACTAGCTTGACGATAATTCCCATGTGTCCTCGGGAGCGCTTTTCACCATATAAGAACTTGTCCAGGCTTGTCCTTTGCTACAAAAAGGATTGGGCCATCTTGCTGCACCTTATTTACTTTCGTTGCTTGTTACCCGTTACAAATTACCGTATCACAAAATTATCTGTTACCGATAATTTCAGTGTTTGCAGAGAATACCTTACTGAAAACCGCTTGTTGTTTCCTTCTGCTCCTCGTTGGGTTCGACACTCTTACTTATCGAAAGGACTACGATAGATCCCCTACACTTGTGGGTCATCATATAGAAGAACATATTCTCCAACCTTGAATTCTCTCTTTTCGATTCTTTTGTCATGCCATCTTTTAACTTTTTCTTTGAATAATTTGACATTTTCATAAGCTTGGGTTCTCCATTCATCTAGTGAGCTAATATCAAATAACCTCTTTTCTCCAGCAAGTTTGAAATCATAGTTGAGTTATTTTATTACCCAATATGCTTTATGTTCTAACTCTAGTGGCAAATGACAAGCTTTTCCATAAACCATTTTATAAGGAGACATACCCATTGGATTTTTATAAGCTGTTCTGTAGGCCCAAAGTGCATCATCTAATTTTTTAGACCAATTCTTTCGGGACCTATTAACGGTTTTCTGTAATGTTAGTTTTATTTCTCTATTGCTAAGTTCAACTTGACCACTAGATTGAGGATGATAGGGTGATGCAATTCTATGGTTAACATCGTATTTAGCAAGCATTTTACGGAAAAGCACCATGAATAAAGTGTGAACCACCATCAGTCATTAAGTATCTAGGGACTCCAAACCTTGGGAAAATAACTTCTTTAAGCATTTTAATGGAGGTGTTATTATCAGCACTACTAGTTGGAATAGCTTCTACCCACTTAGTAATGTAATCAACAACAACCAAAATATGTGTATACCCATTAGAGGAAGGAAAAGGTCTCATATAATCAAAACCCATCAAATGGTTCAACAGAAAGTGAATAATTCATAGGCACATTTCTTGACCCTAACAATATTACCAATTCGTTGACATTCATCACAAGATAATACAAACTTACGGGCATCCTTGATGAGAGTAGGCCAATAAAAACCAGATTGCAATACCTCGTGAGCAATTCTATCTCCCGCATGATGCCCTTCATGGGCTTCGGAGTGACATTTCCGTAGGATTAGTTCTTGTTCATGCTCAGGTACACAACCTCTAATAATACCATCTACTCCTTCTTTATAAAGATGCAGGTCATCCCAAAAGTAATGTCTTACATCGTAGAAGAATTTTTTTTCTTTTGTTGGTATGTGAAACTAGGTGGTATGTATTTAGCAACAATATAATTAGCATCGTTAGCATACCAAGGAGTGTTATGAGAAACGTTTATTGCAGCTAATTGCTCATTAGGAAAGCTATCATCAATAGGTAGTGGGTCATCAAGGATATTCTCTAACCTAGACAAGTTATCAGCTACGGGGTTCTCAACTCCTTTCCTATCGGTGATATGTAAATCAAATTCTTGTAGCAAGAGAACCCGCCTAATGAGTCTAGGTTTAGCATCTTTCTTTTCCATAAGATATTTAATAGCGGCATGATCGGTGTGAACAATAACTTTGGAATCAACAATGTAAGATCTGAATTTCTCACAAGCAAACACAACTACTAAAAATTCTTTCTCAGTAGTAGCGTAATTTCTTTGGGCACTGTCTAGAGTTTTGCTAGCATAATGAATAACATTTAGTTTCTTACGAACTCTTTGTCCTAGAACAACACCAACAACATAATCACTAGCATCACACATAATTTCAAAAGGTAGGTTCCAATCAGGGGTTGAATAATAGGTGCAGAAGTTAAGGCTTTCTTAAGTGTTTCAAAGGCTTCTACATAATCATCATAAAAAACAAATGGAACATCCTTTTGTAAAAGATTTGTAAGAGGCTAGAAATTTTAGAGAAGTCTTTAATAAACCTCCTATAGAAACCAGCGTGACCAAGGAAACTTCGAATACCTTTGATATCTGTGGGACATGGCATTTTCTCAATTGCATCAACTTTAGCTTTATCCACCTCAATACCTCATTTAGAAATTTTATGCCCCAAAACAATACCTTCATTAACCATAAAGTGGCACTTCTCCCAATTCAAGACAAGATTAGTCTGCTCACATCTCTGCAAAACTCGATCAAGGTTGCTTAAGCAATCATCAAAAGAAGTTCCATAAACAAAATAATCATCCATGAAAACCTCAACAATCTTTTCACAAAAATCAAAGAATATAGGAGTCATGCATCTTTGAAAAGTAGCAGGTGCATTGCATAAACCAAAAGGCATTCATCTATAAGCATAAGTTCCAAAAGGGCAAGTAAAAGTGGTTTTCTCTTGATTAGGCTGCGAGACAGGTATTTGAGAAAAACCATAATATCCATCAAGAAAGAAAAAGTGTGTGTGCTTAGGAAAGGGCAAAGGGAATATCTTTTCTAGTAGCTTTATTTAATTTTCTGAAATCAATTACCATTCTGTAGCCAGTAACAATTCTTTGTGGAATAAGTTCATTTTTACCATTTGGAATGACAGTGTTACCTCCTTTCTTCGGGACACAATGAACAGGACTTATCCATCTACTATCAGCTATGGGATAGATTATACCTGCTTCCAGAAGTTTTAGTATATCCGTCGTTACCACTTCTTTCATTTTGGGATTCAAACATCGTTGATGATCAAGAACAGGTTTAGCATCATGTTCCATATTAATCTTGTGCTGACAGAGAGTGGGACTAATGCCCTTAAGATCAAGAGTATACTGACACGTCTCCAACGTATCGGCTTTTTCTCATGCTTTTCCTCTTGTTTTGGACTCTAATTTGCGTGATTTGAATGAAACTAACCCCGGACTGATGTTGTTTTCAGCAGAACCACCATGGTGTTGTTTTTGTGCAAAAATAAAAGTTCTCGGAATGGAACGAAACTTTGCGAGGAATTTTTATGGAATAAAAGAGGAATTTTGGAGCCAAGACCCATGAGAGAGGGCTCCCTGGGTGGGCACAACCCACCAGGGCGCGCCCCCCTCTCCTGGCGCGCCCAGGTGGGTTGTACCCACCTAGTGGCCCCGCTGACGACCCCCGTGATACTATAAAATCACATTATTCCAGGAAAAAATCAGGGAAAAAGAATTATCGCAATCCACGAGACGGAGCCACCGCCAAGCCTTGTTCTTCCTCGGGAGGGCAGACCTGGAGTCCGTTTGGTGCTCCGGAGAGGGGGGATCTTTGTTCTTCGCCATCACCAACCCATCTCCATCGCCAATTCCATGATGCTCCCCATCGGGAGTAAGTAATTCCTTCGTAGGCTCGCTGGTCGGTGAGGAGTTGGATGAGATTCATCATGTAGTCGAGTTAGTTTTGTTAGGGCCTGATCCCTAGTATCCACTATGTTCTTAGATTGATGTTGCTATGACTTTGCTATGCTTAATGCCTGTCACTTTGGGCCCGGGTGCCATGATTTCAGACCTAAACTATTTATGAATTCATCATTATATCTATGTGTTAGATCTGATCTTGCAAGTTATAGTCACCTACTACGGTTATGATCCGACAACCCCGGAGTGACAACAGGGCCCACTCTCTGTGATGACCGTAGTTTGAGGAGTTCATGTATTCACTATGTGTTAATGCTTTGTTCCAATTCTCTATTAAAAGGAGGCCTTAATATCCTTGGTTTCCAATATGGACCCCGCTGCCACGGGAGGGTAGGACAAAAGATGTCATGCAAGTTCTTTTAATAAAGCACGTATGACTATTTACAGAATACATGCCTACATTATATCGATGAACTGGAGCTAGTGCCATATCGCCCTAGGTTATAACTGTACACATGATGAATATCCTCCAACAAGTCAGCGATCCAATGCCTACGAATTTATCTTATATTGTTCTTGCTAAGTTACTACTATTGCTACTGCTATCGTTACTGTTACAATATCACTGCTATATTGTCACCGTTACCGTTGCTGCTGTCACTACTGTCAAAACTATCAAACTACTTTGCTGTAGATAATTAATCTCCAGGTGTGGTTGAATTGACAACTCAGCTGCTAATACCTTCAAATATTCTTTGGCTCCCCCTGTGTCGAATCTAAAAATTTGGGTTAAATACTTACCCTCAAAAACTGTGGCGACACCCTATACTTGTGGGTTATCATATACCCAATAGCAGCTCGGTGCTTCTTCAGAATTTTCAATAATCTCTCTTCTTCATGTTCTAAAAGGTTAGCACTAATAATAACATGGTATATCTTTTTCTCATCAAGATAAGCATATTTCAAAGTGTCAGTCAATTGTTTCAATTCAAACACAAGATCACCCTTAGGTGGAGGATGGCCTCCTAGAGTTTCAATAGGCAAATTATGTTGGAGCGGAGGTCATTGTTCAAACAATTTTTATCTATTTCATTTCTTTCATGCATATGCATATCATTTTCATGGTCTAGCAAATATTGTTCTAGTGGATCAGTAGGAGGCACAACAATAGAAGCAAGACCAATTATTTCATCCTTACTAGGCAATTCTTTCTTTTGATGTTGTCTATTAAACTTGAAAAATAAATTAAATTCATGAGACTCATCACCAAAGCGAACACTGACCATTTGTTTATGACAATCTATAGTAGCATTGACAGTGTTCAAGAAAGGTCTACCAAAGATAATGGGACAAAAGTCATCTTGTGGGGAACCAAGAAATAGAAAATCAGTAGGGTATTTTATATTTCCACACAAGACTTCAACATCTCTAGCAATCCCAAGTGGTGTGATGGTGTCTCTATTAGCTACTTTAATAGTAACATCTATGTCTTCAATTTCAACGGGTGGTATGTCATTCATAATTTCTTGGTATAAGGTAAAAAGAATAGCACTCACGCTAGCACCTAAATCACATAAGCCATGATAACAATGATCTCCTATTTTGACTGAGACAACGAACATGCCAACAACAGGTCTATGTTTATCTTTTTCATCGGGTTTGGCAATTCTAGCAGCTTCATCACAGAAGTAAATAACATGCCCATCAATATTTTCTACCAGGGGATCTTTAACCATAGCAACACTAGGTTCTACTTTAATTTGTTCAGCAGGTTTAGGTGCTCTAATATGACTTTTGTGAACCGTAGTTGAAACCTTAGCATGTTCCTTTATCCTAACAGGGAAAGGTGGTTTTTCAATATAAGCAGTATGAACAACTGGGTCAACATTGTAAATAATCATTTCATCTTTAACTATGACCGGTTCTTTAACATCCTCTTTAATAGGTGGGTGATATTTAAACCACTTCTCCTTAGGGAGATCAACATGTGTATCAAATGATTCACAGAAAGAGGCTACTATCTCAGAGTCAAAGTCCATATTTTAGTGCTACATTTTCTGAAAAGCTTTGATATTCATAAAACATTTAACACAATCAAACTTAAGCTTAATACCTGACTCTTTACCTTCGCCAAGTTCCCAATCTTCAGAGTTGCATTTAATTCTTTCTAAGAGATCCCACTTGAATTCCATAGTCTCATCATAAAAGAACCGGTACAAGAAGTATCGAGCATGGATTGATCATTATGAGAAAGCCAGGCATAAAAATTCTGAATGATAATGTCTCTTGAGAGCTCATGATTGGGGCATGAATATAACATTGACTTAAGCCTCCCCCGAGCTAGAGCAATACTTTCTTCTTCACGAGGTAAGAAAATTATGTATATAATTCCGATCAAGATGAACTAGATGCATAGGATAATTTTTTGGGTGAAATTCCGATTTTAATCGATTCTAGTTCCAAGATCCAATATCATCGCATAGCATATAGCATGCCAATCCTTTTCCATTCAAAGATAAAGGGAAAACTTATTCTTAGCTTCATCCCCGGGCAAACCTGCAACCTTAAATAATCCACAAATTTTATCCACATATATCTAGTGCATATCAGGATGTTCGGTTCCATCTCCTGCATAAGGATTAGCTAGCAGTTGTTCTATCATACCCGAAGGAATTTCATAAACAATATTTTCAGTAGGTGCAGTAGGTTGAGGGGCAACTAATTGTGGTTCCGGTCGAGGTGAAGATACCCAGAACAATCCCCTCAAAGGATGGTTCTCCATAGTAGCAAGTGACAATAAATTTTAGCACGTAGTAATAATTTTTCCTTACCGATTTCCACTTACCAAGAGCGCTTCACTCCCCGACAACAGCACCAGAAAAGAGCCTTGATGACCCACAAGTATAGGGGATCAATCATAGTCCTTTCGATAAGTAAGAGTGTCGAACCCAACGAGGACCAGAAGGAAATGACAATTGGTTTTCAGCAAGGTAATGTGTGCAAGCACTGAATTGTAGGTAACAAGTTGTTTGACAGCAAGATAATTTGTAACACGTAGGTAAGGGTAATGGTAACAAAAGTGCATGAAGGCATCCCAATCATTTTGAGGCAAAGGACATGCCAAAACGGTCTCTTATAATAAGCAAAGCGTTCTCGAGGGTACACAAGAATTTCATCATGTTGGTTGGTTCATGTTCGCTACTTTGATAATTTAATATGTGGGTGGATTGGTGCTTAGGTGCTGTTCTTAATTGAACAAACCTCCTACTTATCATTAACCCCCTCACAAGTATCTGCAACTAAGAGAAAAGTATTAAGATAAAATCTAACCATAGCATTAAACTTTTGGATCCAAATCGGTCCCTTACGAAGTAGTGCATAAACTAGGGTTTAAGCTTATGTCACTCTAGCAACCCATCATCTAATAACTACTCCACAATGCATTCCCTTAGGCCCAAACATGGTGAAGTGTCATGTAGTCGACGTTCACATGACACCACTAAGGGAATCACAACATACATACCATCAAACAACATGACTTCTCCCGTGACCTCAAGAACAAAAGTAAATACTCACAAATAATAATCATGCTCAAGATCAGAGGGGCATTAAATAGCATAATGGATCTAAACATATAATCTTCCACCAAATAAACCATATAGTAATCAACTACAAGATGTAATCAACACTACTAGTCACCCACAAACACTGACGTCTCCAACGTATCTATAATTTTTGATTGCTCCATGCTACTTTATCTACTGTTTTGGACTATATTGGCTTTATTTTCCACTTTTATATTACTGTTGGGACTAACCTACTAGCCGGAGGCCCAGCCCAGAATTGCTATTTTTTTGCCTTTTTCAGTATTTTGAAGAAACAGAATATCAAACGGAGTCCAAACGGAATGAAACCTTCGGGATCGTGATTTTCCAACCGAACGTGATCCAGAAGACTTGGACCCTACTCCAAGCGGTGCGAGGAGGTCAAGAGGGTGGAGGCGCGCCCTACCTCGTGGGCCTTGGAGCTCCACCGACGTACTCCTTCCTCCTATATATACCTATGTATCCCGAACGATCGAACAGGAGCCAAAACCTAATTCCACCGCCGCAACCTTCTCAGATCCACGAGATCCCATCTTAGGGCCTGTTAGGAGCTCACGGGGGGCATCCACCATGGAGGGCTTCTACATCATCACCATAGCCCCTCCGATGAAGTGTGAGTAGTTTACTTCAGACCTTCGGGTCCATAGCTAGTAGCTAGATGGCTTGTTCTCTCTTTTTGGATCTCAATATAATGTTCTCCCCCTCTCTCGTGGAGATCGATTCGATGTAATCTACTTTCTGCGGTGTGTTTGTTGAGACCGATGAATTCTAGGTTTACGATCCTGTATTATCTATTGAAAATATTTGATTCTTCTCTGAATTCTTTTATGTATGATTGAGTTATCTTTGCAAGTCTCTTAGAATTATCCTTTTTGTTTGGCCAACTAGATTGGTAGTTCTTGCAATGGGAGAAGTGCTTAGCTTTGTGTTCAATCTTGCGGTGTCCTTACCAAAGGATGTAAGAAAGCAAAGGCACGTATTGTATTGTTGCCATCGAGGATAACAAGATGGGTTTTTTATCATATTGCATGAATTTATCCCTCTACATCATGTCATCTTGCTTACGACGTTACTCTATTTTTAACTTAATACTCTAGATGCCTGCTGGATAACGGTCGATGAGTGGAGTAATAGTAGTAGATACAGAATCGTTTCGATCTACTTGTTTTGGACGTGATGCCTATATACATGATCATTGCCTAGATATACTCATAACTATGCTCAATTCTGTCAATTGCTCAACAGTAATTTGTTAACCCACCGTAGAATACTTATGCTTTTGAGAGAAGCCTCTAGTGAAACCTATGGCCCCCGGGTCTATTCTCATCATATCAATCTATATCACTTTATTTACTTGCTTTGTTTTTACCTTGCTTTTATTTTTTACTTTGCATCTATCTATCAAAAATACCAAAAATATTATCTCTATCAGATCTCACTCTCGTAAATGACCGTGAAGGGATTGACAACCCCTAAGCGTTGGTTGCGAGTTGCTATCGTTTTGTGTAGGTACGAGGGACTTGTGCGTGGTCTCCTACTGGATTGATACCTTGGTTCTCAAAAACTGAGGGAAATACTTACGCTACTTTGCTGCATCATCCTCTCCTCTTCGGGGAAATCCAACGCAGTGCTCAAGAGGTAGCAAGAAGAATTTCTGGCGCCGTTGCCGGGGAGGCTCACGCAAGCAAGTCAACCATACCAACTACCCATCGCAATCCCTATCTCTTGCATTACATTATTTGCCATTTGCCTCTCGTTTTCCTCTCCCCCACTTCGCCCTTGCCGTTTTATTCGCCCTCTCTTTCCCAATCTCCTCCTCTCTTTCCCGTTTGCCTTTTCCCCGTTGCCTTTCTGCTTGCTCGTGTGTTAGTTTGCCTATTTGTTGCGATGGCTCTACCTAGATTTGGTGACCTTCACCTTAAAAGGCTAGAGGAGATCGAAAGCAATGTTAGAAAGTTTATGGTTTTGCAATTTGAGAACAATAATTTCTTTAGAAACGAACTTAAGGAACAAAAAGTTTTATGAGCTTTATGAATAAAGAACTTGATGATATGTCTAAAGAATTTGATAGTATAAGGGCCCAAATTGCTCGTCTTGAAAAGATGACCACTGAAATTTTGGATATGCAAGCTACCTTAGTCAATAAGATGGCCGCTAAACCGAATTCCTATGAAAATCAAGATGAAGATCTAAAAGTTATTGATGTGTCCCCCATTAAATCTTTGTTTTGCAATTTGAATCTTGATGAATCTGAATATGATCTTCCTTTACCTAGAAGGCGTTTTAAGAATTCGGAGTTTCTAGATCTTGATGATGAAATTGATGAAAGTGGGATTGAAATAAATAAAAACCGTGATGTTGCTAAACCCACTATTTTGGATCTCAAGGAATTTAATTATGAAAATTGCTCTTTGATTGGTTGTATTTCCTTGTTGCAATCCGTGCTAGATTCTCCTCATGCTTATAGTCAAAATAAAGCCTTTACCGAACACATTGTTGATGCCTTGATGCAATCTTATGAAGAAAAACTTGAGTTGAAAGTTTCTATCCCTAGAAAACTCTATGATGAATGGGAACCTACTATTAAAATTAAGATTAAATATTTTGAGTTTCATGCTTTGTGTGATTTGGGTGCTAGTGTCTCTACTATTCCCAAAACTTTATGTGATTTGCTAGATTTCCGTGATTTTAATGATTGCTCTCTAAACTTGCATCTTGCGGATTCCACTATTAAAAAACCTATGGGAAGAATTAATGATGTTCTTATTGTTGCAAATAGGAATTATGTGCCCGTAGATTTTATCGTTCTTGATATAGATTGCAAGCCTTCATGTCCTATTATTCTTGGTAGACCTTTCCTTGGAACGATTGGTGCAATTATTGATATGAAGGAAGGGAATATTAGATTCCAATTTACCTTAAAGAAGGGTATGGAACACTTCCCTAGAAAGAAAATAAAATTACCATATGAATCTATCATGAGAGCCACTTATGGATTGCCTACCAAAGATGGCAATACCTAGATCTATCCTTGCTTTTATGCTTAGCTAGGGGCGTTAAACAATAGCGCTTGTTGGGAGGCAACCCAATTTTATTTTGTGTTTTTTATTTTTGCTTCTTTTTAGGAATAAATAATCCATCTACCTTCTGTTTGGATGTGGTTTTATGTTTTAATTAGTGTTTGTGCCAAGTAGAACCTATAGGATAACCTACGATGATAGTTGATTTGATTCTGCTGAAAAACAGAAACTTTGCACGCACGAATTTAGTTATGATAAATCACAGGAACGTGCTTTTGCGTTGATTCTTTTTGCTGCTGATCAATAAACAAATTGCACAGGACTTCCTATTTTTTTAGAATTTGTAGAGTTCCAGAAGTTTGCATTAGTTACAGATTGCTACAGACTGTTCTGTTTTTGACAGATTCTGTTTTTCGTGTGTTGTTTGCTTATTTTGATGAATCTATGGCTAGTAAATTAGTTTATAAACCATAGAGAAGTTGGAATAAAGTAGGTTTAACACCAATATAAATAAAGAATGAGTTCATTACAGTACCTTGAAGTAGTCTTTTGTTTTCTTTCTCTAACGGAGCTCACGAGATTTCTGTTGAGTTTTGTGTTGTGAAGTTTTCAAGTTTTGGGTGAATTCTTTTGATGGATTATGGAACAAGGAGTGGAAAGAGCCTAAGCTTGGGGATGCCCATGGCACCCCAAGATAATCAAGGACACCAAAAGTAAAGCTTGGGGATGCCCCGGAAGGCATCCCCTCCTTCGTCCACTTCCATCGGCAATTTACTTGGAGCTATATTTTTATTCATCAACATGATATGTGTTTTGCTTGGAGCGTCTTGTATTATTGGTGTCTTTGCTTGTTAATCTACCACAATCATCCTTGCTGTACACATCTTTTGAGAGAGCCATACATGAATTAGAATTTGTTAGAATACTCTATGTGCTTCACTTATATCTTTTGAGTTTGATAGTTTTGCTCATAGTGCTTCACTTATATCTTTTGAGCGTGATAATTTTTGCTCTAGTACTTCACTTAGATCTTTTAGAGCACGGTGGTGGATTTATTTTAAAGAAACTATTGATATCTCATACTTCACTTAGATTATTTTGATAGTCTTTAATAGCATGGTAATTTGCTTAATGTTAATATACTTGGTATTCAAGATATGTGAAACTTTCTTTTGAGTGAATTGAATACTAAGATAAGTTTGATGCTTGATAATTGTTTTGAGATATGGAGGTGATAATATCAAAGTCGTGCTAGTTGGGTGATTATGAATTTGAGAAATACTTGTGTTGAAGTTTGCAAGTCCCGTAGCATGCACGTATGGTTAAAGTTGTGTAATAAATTTGAAACATGAAGTGTACCTGGCTTGTGCATCCTTATGAGTGGCGGTCGGGGACGAGCGATGGTCTTTTCCTACCAATCTATCCCCCTAGGAGCATGCGCGTAGTACTTGAATTTTTTATGACTTCTAAATTTTTGCAATAAGTATATGAGTTCTTTTGACTAATGTTGAGTCCATGGATTATACGCACTCTCACCTTTCCACCTTTGCTAGCCTCTTCGGTACCGTGCATTGCCCTTTCTCACCTTGAGAGTTGGTGCAAACTTCGCCGGTGCATCCAAACCCCATGACACGATATACTCTATCACACATAGACCTCCTTATATCTTCCTCAAAACAGCCACCATACCTACCTATCATGGCATTTCCATAGCCATTCCGAGATATATTGCCATGCAACTTCCACCATCATCATCATGACATACATTACTTTTGTCATATTGCCATTGCATGATCTTGTAGTTGACATCGTATTTGTGGCAAAGCCACCTTGCATTATTTCCATACATGCCACTCTTGATTCATTGCACCATCCCGGTACACCGCCGGAGGCATTCATATAGAGTCATATCTTGTTCTAAGTTTCGAGTTGTAATCCTTATGTTGTAGTCAATAGAAGTGTGATGATCATCATTATTAGAGCATTGCCCAAATAAAAAAAGAGAAAGGGCAAAAAAAGGCCCCCAAAAAAATAAAATAAAAAAATAAAAATAAAAAGGGCAATGATACTATCTCTTTTTCCACACTTGTGCTTCAAAGTAGCACCTTGTTCTTCATGTAGTGAGTCTCATATATTGTGCTTCAAAGTAGCACCTTGTTCCTCATATAGTGAGTCTCGTAAGTTGTCTTTTTATACTAGTGGGAATTTTTCATTATATAACTTGGCTTGTATATTCCTACGATGGGCTTCCTCAAATGCCCTAGGTCTTCGTGAGCAAGCGAGTTGGATGCACACCCACTAGTTTTCTTTTGTTGAGCATTTGTAGCTCTAGTGCATCCGTTGCATGGCAATCCCTACTCACTCACATCGATATCTATTGATCGGCATCTCCATAGCCCGTTGATACGCCTAGTTGATATGAGACTTTCTCCTTTTTTGTCTTCTCCACACAATCCCCATCATCATTCTATTCCACCCATAGTGCTATATCCATGGCTCACGCTCATGTATTGCGTGAAGGTTGAAAAAGTTTGAGATTATTTAAGTATGAAACAATTTCTTGGCTTGTCATCGGGGGTATAGAAGTTGGGAACATCTTTGTGTGACGAAAATGAAGCATAGCCTAACTATATGATTTTGTAGGGATGAACTTTCTTTTGCCATGTTATTTTGAGAAGACATGATTGCTTTGATTAGTATGCTTGAAGTATTATTATTTTTGTGTCAATATGAACTTTTGTCTTGAATCTTTCGGATCTGAATATTCATATCACAATTAAGAAGATTTACATTGAAATTATGCCAAAGTATCACCCCGCATCAAAAATTCTGTTTTATCATTTACCTACTCGAGGACGAGCATGAATTAAGTTTGGGGATGCCTGATACGTCTCCAACGTATCTATAATTTTTGATTGCTCCATGCTACTTTATCTACTGTTTTGGACTATATTTGGCTTTATTTTCCACTTTTATATTACTTTTGGGACTAACTCACTAACCGGAGGCCCAACCTGCAATGCTTGTTTTTGCCTTTTTCAAGATTTCAAGAAAGCAGAATATCAAGCGGAGTCCAAACGGAATGAAACCTTCGGGATCGTGATTTTCCAACCGAACGTGATCCAGGAGACTTGGACCCTACTCCAAGCAGTGCCCGAGGAGGTCACGAGGGTGGAGGGCGCGCCCCCTCCTGGGCACGCCCCTACCTCGTGGGCCCCTCGGAGCTCCACCGACGTACTCCTTCCTCCTACATATACCTACGTATCCCCGAACGATCAGAACAGGAGCAAAAAACCTAATTCCACCGCCGAAACCTTCTGTATCCACGAGATCCCATCTTAGGGCCTGTTTCTGAGCTCCATCGGAGGGGGCATCCACCACAGAGGGCTTCTACATCATCACCATAGCCCCTCCGATGAAGTGTGAGTAGTTTACTTCATACCTTCGGGTCCATAGCTAGTAGCTAGATGGCTTCTTCTCTCTTTTTGGATCTCAATACAATGTTCTCCCCCTCTCTCGTGGAGATATATTCGATGTAATCTTCTTTTTGTGGTGTGTTTGTTGAGACCGATGAATAGTGGGTTTATGATCCAGTATTATCTATGGAAAATATTTGACTCTTCTCTGAATTCTTTTATGTATGATTAAGTTATGTTTGCAAGTCTCTTCGAATTATCCTTTTTGGTTTGGCCAACTAGATTGGTAGTTCTTGCAATGGGAGAAGTGCTTAGCTTTGGGTTCAATCTTGCGGTGTCCTTACCCAGTGACAGAAGGGGCAGCAAGGCACGTATTTTATTGTTGCCATCGAGGATAACAAGATGTTTTTTATCATATTGCATGAATTTATCCCACTACATCATGTCATCTTGCTTACGGCGTTACTCTGTTTTTAACTTAATACTCTAGATGTATGCTGGATAGCGGTCGATGAGTGGAGTAATAGTAGTAGATGCAGAATCGTTTCGATCTACTTGTTTTGGACGTGATGCCTATATACATGATCATTGCCTAGATATACTCATAACTATGCTCAATTTTGTCAATTTCTCAACAGTAATTTGTTCACCCACCGTAGAATACTTATGCTTTTGAGAGAAGCCTCTAGTGAAACCTATGGCCCCCGGGTCTATTCTCATCATATCAATCTATTCACTTTATTTACTTGCCTTGTTTTTACCTTGCTTTTATTTTTACTTTGCATCTATCTATCAAAAATACCAAAAATATTATCTCTATCAGATCTCACTCTCGTAAGTGACCGTGAAGGGATTGACAACCCCTAAGCGTTGGTTGCGAGTTGCTATTGTTTTGTGTAGGTACGAGGGACTTGTGCGTGGTCTCCTACTGGATTGATACCTTGGTTCACAAAAACTAAGGGAAATACTTACACTAATTTGCTGCATCATCCTCTCCTCTTCGGGGAAATCCAACGCAGTGCTCAAGAGGTAGCAAGCACCAACCTAAGGTTCCAGTACAAAGATTGAACACAAGAGATGGAATAGGGTTTGAGAGAAGATGGTGCTATTGAAGATGTTGATGGAGATAGCCCTCCCAAAGATGGAAGAGTTGTTGGTGATGACGATGACGATGATTTCCCCCTCCGGAAGGGAAGTTCCCTTGGCGGAATCGCTCCGCCGGAGGGCAAAAGTGCTCCTGCCCAAGTTCCGCCTCGAGACTGTGGTGCCTCATCCCGAAAGTCCTCCCCTTATTTTTTCTAGGTCAAAATGACTTATATACCAGAAGAGGGGCACCAGAGGTGGGGCCGAGGAGGGCACAACCCACCAGGGCGCGCTTGGGCTCCATGGCGCGCCCAAGTGCGTTGTGCCCACCTGGTGGGCCACCTTTGGTAGTTATTTGCTCCAATATTTCTTAAATATTCCATAAAAAACCTCCGTGAAATTTCAGCTTATTTGGAGATGTGCAGAATAGGTAACTCTGACGTAGCTTTTCCAGGTCCAGAATTCTAGCTGCCGGTATTCTCCCTATTTGTGTAAACCTTGCATATTATGAGAGAAAAGGCATTAAAATTATTCCCAAAAGCATTATTATGCATAAAAATATATAAATAATAGTAGGAAAACATGATGCAAAATGGACTGGTTTGCGCTAGAGCATGAGGAGGAGCGTCGCCTCGACGTCCACATCGACCTTCCACTGCCGCCCCAGCGGGTAAAGCCGGGGAAGAGGAGGCGGATGCAGAGTACCAAGTGAAGGAAATATTCCCTAGAGGCAATAATAAAGTTATTATTTATTTCCTTATTTCATGATAAATGTTTATTATTCATGCTAGAATTGTATTAACCGGAAACTTAGTACATGTGTGAATACATAGACAAAACATATTGTCCCTAGTATGCCTCTACTTGACTAGCTCGTTAATCAAAGATGGTTATGTTTCCTAACCATAGACATGTGTTGTCATTTGATAAACGTGATCACATCATTAGGAGAATGATGTGATGGACATGACCCATCTGTTAGCTTAGCATTATGATCGTTACAGTTTCATTGCTACTGCTCTCTTCATGACTTATACATGTTCCTCAGACTATGAGATTATGCAACTCCGAATACGGAGGAACACTTTGTGTGCTACCAAGCGTCACTGGCGTAAAGGGTGATTATAAAGGTGCTCTCAGGTGTCTCCAAAGGTGTTTATTGGGTTGGCATAGATCGAGATTAGGATTTGTCACTCCGTGTTTCGGAGAGGTATCTCTGGGCCCTCTCGGTAATGCTCATCACTATGAGACTTGCAAGCAATGTAAATAATGAGTTAGTTGCGGGATGAAGTATTACAGAACGAGTAAAGAGACTTGTCGGTAACGAGATTGAACTAGGTATGATGATACCAACGTTCGAATCTCGGGGAAGTAACATACCGATGACAAAGGGAACAATGTATGTTGTTATGCGGTTTGACTGATAAAGATCTTCATAGAATATGTAGGAGCCAATATGAGCATACAGGTTCCGCTATTGGTTATTGACCGGAGATTTGTCTCCGTCATGTCTACATAGTTCTCGAACCCGTAGGGTCCGCACGCTTAACGTTCGATGACGATATGTATTATGAGTTATGTGTTTTTGATGACCGAAGTTTGTTTGGAGTCCTGGATGAGATCACAGACATGACGAGGAGTCTCGAAATGTTTGAGACATAAAGATTGATATATTGGACGGCTATATCCGGACATCGGAAGTGTTCCGGAAAGATTCGGATAAAACCGGAGTGCCAGAGGGGTTACCGGAACCCCCCAGGGAACTAATGGGCCACATTGGGCCTTGGTGATGAGAGAGAGGGGCGGCCAATGCAGGCCGCGTGCCCCTCCCCTTGGGTCGAAATTGGACCATGGAAGGGGTGCGGCTCCCCCCTTTCCTTCTCCCTCTCCCTCTCCTTCCTTCCCCCTCTCTCCCTCTTGGTGGAATCCAACTAGGACTAGTAGTCCTTGTAGGACTCCCCTCTTGGGGGTGCGCCCTAGGGGCTGGCCGGCCTCCCCCTTGCTCCTTTATATACTGGGGCAGGGGGCACCCTAGAACACACAAGTTTCTCTCCCAACTGTTTGCGATGCCCCCCTCCACAGTTACACACCTCAATCATACCATCGTAGTGCTTAGGCAAAGCCCTGCACCGATAGCATCGTCATCACCGTCACCACGCCGTCGTGCTGACGGAACTCACCCTCATCCTCAACTAGATCAAGAGCACGAGGGACGTCATCAAGCTGAACGTGTCCTGAACGTGAAGGTGCCGTACGTTCGGTACTTGTTCGGTTGGATCGCGAAGAAGTTCGACTACATCAACCACATTATTGAAACGCTTCCGCTTTCGGTCTACGAGGGTACGTGGACACACTCTCCCCTCTCGTTGCTATGCATTACCTAGATAGATCTTGCGTGATCGTAGGATTATTCTTGAAATTACCGCGTTCCCCAACAGTGGCATCCGAGCCAGGTCTGTGCGTAGATGTTATATGCACGAGTAGAACACAAAGAGTTGTGGGCGATAATAGTCATGCTGCTTACCACCAACGTCTTACTTTGATTCAGCGGTATTGTTGGATGAAGCGGACCGAACCGACATTACATGACCGCGTTCATGAGACTGGTTCTACCGACGTGCTTTTGCACAAAGGTGGCTGGCAGGTGTCTGTTTCTCCAACTTTAGTTGAATTGAGTTTGACTACGGCCGGTCCTTGTTGAAGGTTAAAACATCACACTTGACAAAAAATCGTTGTGGTTTTGATGCTTAGGTAAGAACGGTTCTAGCTAGAAGCCCGTAACAGCCATGTAAAACTTGCAACAACAAAGTAGAGGACGTCTAACTTGTTTTTGCAGGGCTTGCTGTGATGTGATATGGTCAAGGCATGATGTGTGATACGTCCATTTTGCATCATGCTTTTATATCGATATTTATTGCATTATGGGATGTTATTATACGTTATGTCACAATACTTATGGCTATTCTCTCTTATTTTACAAGGTTTACCATGAAGGGGGAGAATGCCGACAGCTGGGATTCTGGGCTGGAAAAGGAGCAAATATTGGAAACCTATTCTACACAGCTCCAAAAGTCCTGAAACTCCACGAAAGTCAATTTTGGAATTAATAAGAATTATTGAGCAAAGAAAGTACCAGAGGGGGCCCACACCCTGGCCATGAGGGTGGGGGGCGCGCCCACCCCTACTGGGCGCGCCCCCTATCTCGTGGGCCCCCTTGTGGCCCTCCGGTGCCCATCTTCTGCTATATGAAGCCTCTTACCCTGAAAAAATCATAAGCAAGCTGACGGGACGAAACTCCGCAGCCACGAGGCGGAACCTTGGCAGAACCAATCTAGGGCTTCGGCGGAGCTGTTCTGCCGGGGAAACTTCCCTCCAGGAGGGGGAAATCATCACCATCATCATCACCAACGATCCTCTCATCGGAAGTCAATCTCCATCAACATCTTCACCAGCACCATCTCCTCCCAAAACCCTAGTTCATCTCTTGTATCCAATCTTGTATCAAAACCACAAATTGGTACCTGTGGGTTGCTAGTAGTGTTGATTACTCCTTGTAGTTGATGCTAGTTGGTCTATTTGGTGGAAGATCATATGTTCAGATCCTTAATGCATATTAATATCCCTGTGATCATGAACATGGATATGCTTTGTGAGTAGTTACGTT
The DNA here is from genome assembly GCA_021437245.1 of Aegilops speltoides. NCBI lineage: Eukaryota > Viridiplantae > Streptophyta > Magnoliopsida > Poales > Poaceae > Aegilops > Aegilops speltoides. Next base: position 328,928,444 of record CM038146.1, on the reverse strand, counting down.
TGTTCCCGAGGACATGGGTGAAGTCTTGCTATTAGTAGTCATGTGAATTTGGTATTCGTTCGATATTTTGATGAGATGTATGTTGTCTCTCCTCTAGTGGTGTTATGTGAATGTCGACTACATGACACTTAACCATTATTTGGGCCTAGAGGAAGGCATTGGGAAGTAATAAGTAGATGATGGGTTGCTAGAGTGACAGAAGCTTAAACCCTAGTTTATGCATTGCTTCGTAAGGGGCTAATTTGGATCCACTTGTTTCATGCTATGGTTAGGTTTACCTTAATACTTCTTTTGTAGTTGCGGAGGCTTGCAATAGGGGTTAATCATAAGTGGGATTCTTGTCCAAGAAAGGGCAGTACCCAAGCACCGGTCCACCCACATATTAAATTATCAAAGTAACGAACGCGAATCATATGAGCGTGATGAAAACTAGGTTGACGATAATTCCCATGTGTCCTCGGGAGCGCTTTTCACCATATAAGAACTTGTCCAGGCTTGTCCTTTACTACAAAAAGGATTGGGCCATCTTGCTGCACCTTATTTACTTTCATTGCTTGTTACCCGTTACAAATTACCTTATCACAAAACTATCTGTTACCGATAATTTCAGTGTTTGCAGAGAATACCTTACGGAAAACCGCTTGTCATTTCCTTCTGCTCCTCGTTGGGTTCGACACTCTTACTTATCGAAAGGACTAAGATAGATCCCCGATACTTGTGGGTTATCAAGACTCTTTTCTGGCGCCGTTGCCGGGGAGTGAAGCGCCTTTGGTGAGTGGAACTTGGTAAGGAAACATTTATATAGTGTGTTGAAATTTTCTGTTACTTGTTACTATGGAAACTAATCCTTTGAGGGGCTTGTTCGGGGCATCTTCACCCCGACCAGTAGAGCAAAGAGTTGCTCCTCAACCTACTGAACCTACTGAAAATGTTTACTTTGAAATTCCTTTGGGTATGATAGAGAAACTGCTAGCTAATCCCTTTGCAAGAGATGGAACATTGCATCCTGATTTACACCTTATCTATGTGGATGAAGTTTGTGGATTATTTAAGCTTGCAGGTATTCCCGATGATGTTGTTAAGAGGAAGGTCTTCCCTTTATCTTTGAAGGGAGATGCATTGACATGGTATAGGCTATGTGATGATACGGGATCTTGGGACTATAAACGATTGAAATTGGAATTTCAACGGAAGTTCTATCCTATGCATCTTGTTCATCGTGATCGTAATTACATATATAATTTCTGGCCTCGTGAAGGAGAAAGCATCGCTCAAGCTTGGGGGAGGCTTAAGTCAATGTTATATTCATGCCCCAATCATGAGCTCTCAAGAGATATGATTATTCAAAAAAATTATGCTCGGCTTTCTCTCAATGATCGCACCATGCTCGATACTTCTGTCTTTGGTTCTTATATCTGTCAAGACTATTGAATTCAAGTGGGACTTATTGGAAAGAATTAAATGCAACTCTGAAGATTGGGGTTCCGACGATGGTAAGGAGTCAGGTATGACACCTAAGTTTGATTGTGTTAAATCTTTTATGGATACCGATGCTTTTCGTGGATTTAGAGCTAAATATGGACTTGACTCTGAGATTGTAGCTTCTTTCTGTGAATCTTTTGCTACTCACGTTGATCTCCCTAAGGAGAAGTGGTTTAAATATAATCCTCCCACTGAAGTCAAAGTAGTTGCACCTATTACAATTGAAGAAAAGATTATCACTTATAATGATCCTATTGTTCCTACTACTTATGTTGAGAAACCACCTTTCCCTGTTAGGATAAAGGATCATGCTAAAGCTTCAACTGTGGTTCGTAAGAGTAATACTAGAACATATACACCCCCTGAACAAATCAAAGTTGAACCTAGTATTGCTATGGTTAAAGATCTCTTGGCTGATAATATAGATGGACATGTTATTTACTTCTAAGGAAGCTGCCAACATTGCTAAACCCGATGCTAAGATACATAGACCTGTTGTAGGCATGCCTGTTATTCTGTTAAAATAGGAGATCATTGTTATCATGGATTATGTGATATGGGTGCTAGTGCTAGTGCAATACCTCATTCCTTATATGAAGAAATTATGCATGATATCGCACCCGCTGAAATAGAAGATATTGATGTTACTATTAAGCTTGCAAATAGAGATACTATTTCACCAATTGGGATTGTTAGAGATGTTGAAGTCTTGTGTGGGAAAGTTAAATATCCTGCTGATTTTCTTGTTCTTGGTTCCCAACAAGATAGCTTTTGTCCCATTATATTTGGTAGACCCTTCTTGAATACTGTCAATGCTAGGATATATTGCAAAAAGGATGTTGTTACGATTGGCTTAGGAGATATGTCTCATGAGTTTAATTTTGCTAAATTTCATAGACAACCCCATGATAAAGAATTGCCTAGTAAAGATGAAATTATTTGTCTTGCTTCTATTGCCGTGCATCCTACTGGCCCTTTAGAATAGTATTTGCTAGACCATGAAAATGATATGTTTATGAATGAAAGAAGGGAGATAGATGAGTATTCTTTCAACAGGGTCCTATTCTGAAACACAACTTGCCTGTTGAAATCCTAGGGGATCCTCCTCCACCCAAGGGTGATCCCGTGTTTGAACTCAAACCTTTACCTGATAATCTTAAATATGCTTATCTTGATGAAAAGAAGATATATCCTGTTATTATTAGTGCTAAGCTTTCAGAGCAGGAAGAGGAAAGATTATTGAAAACTCTGAAGAAGCACCGTGCTGCTATTGGATATACTCTCGATGATCTTAAGGGCATTAGTCCCACTCTATGCCAACACAAAATTAAATTGGACGAAGGTTCCAAACCAGTTAGAGATCATCAACGGCATTTAAATCCTAAGATGAAAGAAGTGGTAAGAAAGGACATACTAAAGCTCCTTGAGGCAGGTATAATTTATCCCGTTGCTGATAGTGATTGGGTAAGTCCTGTCCATTGCGTCCCTAAGAAGGGAGGTATTACTGTTGTTTCTAATGATAAAGATGAATTGATTCCGCAAAGAATTATTACAGGTTATAGGATGGTAATTGATTTCCGTAAATTAAATAAAGCTACTAAGAAAGATCATTACCCTTTACCTTTTATTGATCAAATGCTAGAAAGACTATCCAAACACACACATTTCTGCTTTCTAGATGGTTATTCTGGTTTCTCTCAAATACCTGTGTCAGCGGACGATCAATCAAAGACTACTTTTACTTGCCCTTTCGGTACTTTTGCTTATAGACGTATGCCTTTTGGTTTATGTAATGCACCTGCTACCTTTCAAAGATGCATGATGGCTATATTCTCTGACTTCTGTGAAAAGATTTGTGAGGTATTCATGGATGATTTCTCTGTTTATGGATCCTCCTTTGATGATTGCTTGAGCAACCTTGATCGAGTTTTGCAGAGATGCGAAGACACCAATCTCATCTTGAATTGGGAGAAGTGTCACTTTATGGTTAATGAAGGCATTGTCTTGGGGCATAAAATTTCTGAAAGAGGTATTGAAGTTGATAAAGCTAAAGTTGATGCTATTGAAAAGATGCCATGTCCCAGGGACATTAAAGGTATACGAAGTTTCCTTGGTCATGCCGGTTTTTATAGGAAGTTCATTAAGGACTTTTCTAAGATCTCTAGGCCTCTGACTAATTTATTGCAAAAAGATATTCCTTTTGTCTTTGATGATGATTGTGTAGAAGCATTTGAAATACTTAAGAAAGCTTTGATCACCGCACCTATTGTTCAGCCACCTGATTGGAATTTACCCTTTGAAATTATGTGTGATGCTAGTGATTATGCTGTAGGTGCTGTTCTAGGGCAAAGAGTTGATAAGAAACTAAATGTTATTCAATATGCTAGTAGGACTCTAGACAGTGCCCAAAGAAATTATGCTACTACTGAAAAGGAGTTCTTAGCAGTTGCATTTGCCTGTGATAAGTTTAGACCTTATTTTGTTGATTCTAAAGTAACTATTCACACTGATCAAGCTGCTATTAAATATCTTATGGAAAAGAAAGATGCTAAACCTAGACTTATTAGATGGGTTCTCTTGCTCCAAGAATTTGATTTGCATAATATTGATTGAAAGGGAGCTGAGAACCCCGTTGCAGACAACTTGTCTAGGTTAGAGAATGTTCTTGATGACCCACTACCTATTGATGATAGCTTTCCTGATGAACAATTAGCGGTCATTAATGCTTCTCGTACTGCTCCTTGGTATGCTGATTATGCTAATTACATTGTTTCTAAATTCATACCACCTAGTTTCACATACCAGCAAAAGAAAAAGTTCTTTTATGATTTAAGATATTACTTATGGGATGACCCACACCTTTATAAAGAAGGAGTAGATGGTGTTATTAGAGGTTGTGTACCTGAGCATGAACATGAACAGATCCTACGCAAGTGTCACTCTGAACCATATGGAGGACACCACGCTGGAGATAGAACTGCACATAAGGTATTGCAATCCAGTTTTTATTGGCCTACTCTATTCAAAGATGCCCGTAAGTTTGTCTTGTCTTGTGATGAATGTCAACGAATTGGTAATATTAGTAGACGTCAAGAAATGCCTATGAATTATTCTCTTGTTATTGAACCATTTTATGTTTGGGGCTTTGATTATATGGGACCTTTTCCTGCCTCTAATGGATATACACATGTTTTAGTTGCTGTTGATTACGTTACTAAGTGGGTAGAAGCTATTCCAACTAGTAGTGTTGATCATAACACCTCTATTAAGATGCTTAAAGAAGTTATTTTTCCGAGGATTGGAGTCCCTAGATATCTCATGACTGATGGTGGTTCACATTTTATTCATGGTGCTTTCCGTAAGATGCTTGCTAAGTATGATGTTAATCATAGAATTGCATCTCCTTATCACCCCCAGTCTAGTGGTCAAGTAGAATTGAGTAATAGAGAGCTCAAATTAATTTTGCAAAAGATTGTTAAAGATCTAGAAATAATTGGTCCAATAAACTTGATGATGCATTATGGGCCTATAGAACTGCATATAAAAATCCTATGGGTATGTCTTCGTATAAGATGGTTTATGGAAAAGCATGTCACTTACCTCTCGAACTTGAACATAAGGCATACTGGGCTATTAAAGAGCTCAACTATGATTTCAAACTTGCTGGTGAGAAGAGGTTATTTGACATTAGCTCACTTGATGAATGGAGAACCCAAGCCTACGAGAATGCCAAGCTGTTTAAGGAAAAAGTTAAAAGATGGCATGACAAAAGGATACAAAAGCATGAGTTTAACGTAGGTGATTATGTGTTGCTATTCAACTCTTGTTTAAGATTTTTTGTAGGAAAACTTCTCTCTAAGTGGGAAGGTCCTTACGTTATCGAGGAGGTCTATCGTTCCGGTGCCATAAAAATCAACAACTTCGAAGGCACAAACCCGAAGGTGGTGAACGGTCAAAGAATCAAACATTATATCTCAAGTAATCCCATAAATGTTGAAACTAATATTATTGAAACCGTAACCCCGGAGGAATACATAAGGGACACTTTCCAGAACGTTTCAGACTCCGAAAAGGAATAGGTATGTGGTACGGTAAGTAAACCAACTCCAAAACAATTCTAATGGCAATTTTTCTCCGTTTTGGAATATTTAAGAATTTAGGAAAATAAGTAGTTCGGGAAGGACACGAGGCCTCCACGAGGGTGGAGGGCGCGCCCACCCTTACTGGGCGCGCCCCCTGCCTCGTGGGCACCTCGTGTGCCCTCCGGACTCCGTTTTCTTGCACGTTACTTATTTTGGTCGGTAAAAATTCATTATATAATCTCCCGAAGGTTTTGACCACGCAAAAATCTTCTGTTTTCGTTTTGAGCTGTTTTTTGACAGATCTAGAGCACCATGACGTCTCCAAGTGCTCCCAAGGACAAGTTTTTCGAGAGGGTTATCAACCCCTATATCACGGAGGTGCTGCAACACCCTCAAACCATTGAGATGCGTGAGGGGGTGCTGCACATCCGTGATGTGGAGGGACCAAGGCGTACCGGAAGCGTGGAGACAAGGCTCAAAGTTATATATGGAACAACAAGTTTTCAAGTGCCAAGGGATGGTGGAGCATGGACTCAACACTAACCAGATGATGATCGCGAAATTCACCAACAACCACAAGCTAGACGCCAAGAACATTGGGGATACCATCTTCAAGCTTCATGAGAAAATCGAGCACCTCCAAGCCCAGATCTATGACCTGCAAAACCAAAACTGTGAGTATGAATATAGATTCAAGAGGATGAGTTTGGCTGCAGATTTGAGGATCCTGGAGACTCGATCATCCTTCTATCACCACCTTCATCACCTCCAAGGGCATAATCACATGGGTATGGGCACTCCCCTTGGCAACTGCCAAGCTTGGGGGAGGTGCCCCGGTATCGTATCACCATCACACTCCTATCTTTACCGTTTTACTTAGTTCGATCCTTTTAGTAATATCTTGGTCTAGTAGAATAAAGTTTTGGTATGAATTAGTTTTGAGTTTTTGCTTTATGATCTCTCTATGTAATCGAGTCCGTGAGCTATATATAATAAAGATTAGTGTTGAGTCAAGGGCTTTGCTATCTTGCTATGATCTTGAGGGCACAAAAGAATAAAAAGAATAAAAGAGTTCATATTGATCTTATGGATAGTAATGACTTCACACATAAAGAGTATGAGGCTTAAAAGTTGTTGAGAGTTGACAAACATAGTTTTGGTCATCGTCGCAATTAATAGGAAGTAATAAAGAAAGAGAGGTTCTTACATATAAATATACTATCTTGGACATCTTTTATGATTGTGAGCACTCATTAAGTATGACATGCTAAAGAGTTGATGTTGGACAAGGAAGACAACGTGATGGGTTATGTTTTCTCACGTCTCAGTTAAAGTATATTGTCATGGATCGTCCAACATGTTGAGCTTGCCTTTCCCCCTCATGCTAGCCAAATTCCTTGCACCAAGTAGAGATACTACTTGTGCTTCCAAATATCCTTAAACCCAGTTTTTGCCATGAGAGTCACCGTACCTACCTATGGATTGAGTAAGATCCTTCAAGTAAGTTGTCATGTTGCAAGCAATAAAAATTGCTCTCTAAATATGTATGACTTATTAGTGCAGAGAAAATAAGCTTTATACGATCGCGTGATATGGAAGTAATAAAAGCAATAGACTGCATAATAAAGGTTCATATCACAAGTGGCAATATAAAGTGACGTTCTTTTGCATTAAGATTTTGTGCATCCAACCCTAAAAGCACATGACAACCTCTGCTTCCCTCTATGAAGGGCCTATCTTTTATTTTATGTCTTTACATTATGCAAGAGTAAGGTGATCCTCACCTTTCCCTTTTTCATTTTATCCTTTGGCAAGCACCTCATGTTGGAAAGATCCTAATATATATATATCCAACTGGATGTAAGTTAGAATGAACTATTATTGTTGACATCACCCAAAGGTGAATATGTTGGGAGGCAACATTATAAGCCCCTATCTTTCTCAGTGTCTGATTAAAACTCCAGAACCATAAGTATTGCATGAGTGTTAGCAATTGTAGAAGACTAAATAATAGTTCAGTATGTGGACTTGCTGAAAAGCTCTATTTTTGACTCTTTTCGATGTTATGATAAATTGCAATTGCTTCAATGACTGAGATTATAGTTTGTCAGTTCTCAGTGAAGTTTCTGAACCATACTTGACATTGTGAATAGTTTTTTTACTTGAGCATAAGAAATCATATGACAAAATCTATATATGTTGCTGTTATAAGAATGATCATGATGCCCTCATGTCCGTATTTTATTTTTATCGACACCTCTATCTCTAGACATGTGGATATATTTTTTGATTTTGGCTTCTGCTTGAGGACAAGCGAGGTCTAAGCTTGGGGGAGTTGATACGTCCATTTTGCATCATGCTTTTATATCGATATTTATTGCATTATGGGTTGTTATTATACGTTATGTCACAATACTTATGGCTATTCTCTCTTATTTTACAAGGTTTATCATGAAGAGGGAGAATGCCGACAGTTGGGATTCTGGGCTGGAAAAGGAGCAAATATTGGAAACCTATTCTGCATAGCTCCAAAAGTCTTGAAACTCCACGAAAGTCATTTTTGGAATTAATAAGAATTAATGAGCAAAGAAAGTACCAGAGGGGGCCCACATCCTGGGCACGAGTGTGGGGGCACGCCCACCCCTACTGGGCGCGCCCCCTGTCTCGTGGGCCCCTTGGTGGCCCTTCGGTGCCCATCTTCTGCTCTATGAAGCCTCTTACCCTGAAAAAACCATAAGCAAGCTTACGGGACGAAACTCCGCCACCACGAGGCGGAACCAATCTATGGCTCCGGCGGAGCTGTTCTGCCTGGGAAACTTCCCTCCAGGAGGGGGAAATCATCACCATCGTCATCACAACGATCCTCTCGTTGGGAGGGGGTCAATCTCCATCAACATCTTCACCAGCACCATCTCCTCTCAAAACCCTAGTTCATCTCTTGTATCCAATCTTGTATCAAAACCACAAATTGGTACCTGTGGGTTGCTAGTAGTGTTGATTACTCCTTGTAGTTGATGCTAGTTGGTTTATTTGGTGGAAGATCATATGTTCAGATCCTTAATGCATATTAATATCCCTCTGATCATGAACATGAATATGCTTTGTGAGTAGTTACGTTTGTTCCTGAGGACATGGGTGAAGTCTTGCTATTAGTAGTCATGTGAATTTGGTATTCGTTCAATATTTTGATGAGATGTATGTTGTCTCTCCTCTAATGGTGTTATGTGAACGTCGACTACATGACACTTCGCCATTATTTGGGCCTAGAGGAAGGCACTGGGAAGTAATAAGTAGATGATGGGTTGCTAGAGTGACATAAGCTTAAACCCTAGTTTATGCGTTGCTTCGTAAGGGGCTGATTTGGATCCACTAGTTTCATGCTATGGTTAGGTTTGCCTTAATACTTCTTTTGTAGTTGCGGATGCTTGCAATAGGGGTTAATCATAAGTGGGATGCTTGTCCAAGAAAGGGCAGTACCCAAGCACGGTCCACCCACATATCAAATTATCAAAATCTTGAACGCGAATCATATGGCGTGATGAAAACTAACAGCGATAATTCCCATGTGTCCTCGGGGCGCTTTTCTCATTATAAGAAATTGTCCAGGCTTGTCCTTTGCTACAAAAAGGATTGGGCCACCTTGCTGCACTTTATTTACTTTCATTGCTTGTTACCCGTTACAAATTCTCTTATCACAAAACTATCTGTTACCTACAATTTCAGTGCTTGCAGAGAATACCTTACTGAAAACCGCTTGTCATTTCCTTCTGCTCCTTGTTGGGTTCGACACTCTTACTTATCGGAAGGACTACGATAGATCCCCTATACTTGTGGGTCATCAATGTGATATAAATTGTTATAGATGATCATGTTATGTAACAAAGTTATCGGCAACTGGCAGGAGCCATATGGTTGTCGCTTTATTGTATGCAATGCAATCACCATGTAATTGTTTTACTTTATCACTAAGCGGTGGCGATAGTCGCAGAAGCAATAGTTGGCGAGACAACAACGATGCTACGATGGACATCAAGGTTTCATGCCGGTGACGATGGGGATCATGACGATGCTTCGGTGATGGAGATCATGAGCACAAGACGACGATGGCCATATCATGTCACATATTTTGATTGCATGTGATGTTTGAAAGGATCGATATAGTTTACTAGAGAGGGGGGGGGTGAATAGGCAACTAACAATTTTTAGCTTTTCTTTACCAAATTAAACTTTGCATCAAAGTAGGTTGTCTAGATATGCAACTAGTTGAGCAACCTATATGATGCAACAATCAACAAGAGCACAAGCAAGCAAGGGAAATAACACAAATAAGTTTGCACAAGTAAAGGCACGAGATAACCAAGAGTGGAGCTGATGGAGACGAGGATGTGTTACCGAAGTTCCTTCCTTTTGAGGGGAAGTACGTCTCCGTTAGAGCAGTGTGGAGGCACAATGCTTCCCAAGAAGCCACTAGGGCCACCGTATTCTCCTCACGCCCTCACACAATGCGAGATGCCGTGATTCCACTATTGGTGCCCTTGAAGGCGGCGACCGAACCTTTACAAACAAGGTTGGGGCTATCTCCACAACTTAATTGGAGGCTCCCAACGACACCACGAAGCTTCACCACAATGGACTATGGCTCTGCGGTGACCTCAACTGTCTAGGGTGCTCAAACACCCAAGAGTAACAAGATACGCTAGGGATTAGTGGGGGAATCAAATTTCTCTTGGTGGAAGTGTAGATCGGGGCCTTCTCAACCAATCCTGAGCAAATCAACAAGTTTGATTGGCTAGGGAGAGAGATCGGGCGAAAATGGAGCTTGGAGCAACAATGGAGCTTTTGGGGGAAGAGGTAGGTCAACTTTGGGGAAGAAGACCCCCTTATATAGTGGGGGGAACAATCCAACCGTTACCCCCCAAAGCTGCCCCGTAGAGAGCGGTACTACCGCCGGGGAGGGCGGTACTACCGCTATGGCCAGCGGTACTATTGTTCCTCCTCGTGGTACTGCCGCGCAGAAGAGGGGAGCGAGGAGCAAAGGGAGGACCTGGACCCAGAGCGGTACTACTGCGGTGGTAAGGGCGCCGCTTAGGAGAGGTACTACCGCCTCTACTGCCTCAACTAGTGTTGCAAAACCCGACACGAAAAACGAGCCCTCAAGTCGAGGCGGTAGGAGCACAGAGCCGCGACAGTACTATGACGGAGGGCTCCAAGCGGTACTCCCGCTTGGTGCACTCGGGCGGTACTACCGCTGTGGCCCGCGATACTATAGCTGGGTCCAAGAGATGCTCAAGAGAAGGGGAAATAACTCTCCATTGAAGCAGAAAGGCTCAGAGGGTGTGACAAGGATGTGTACGTGTTGATTCCACCCTAGCCTTACCAAAGCGGACCCCCTCTTGATAGTACGGTGACTCCTACGAAACTAGTCCACCAACATAGAAACGAATGAGCTGCACCGTCTTGAATAACACTCCGAGGGGAGGGAATCGTCTCGTGCCAAAGGATGAATCTCTGAAAACTCAACGCACACGATTAGTCCGCATTAGCATTGTCATCAATCACCAAAACACTTTAGGGATAGATATGCCCTTACAATCTCCCCCCTTTTGGTGGATTCATGACAATACGGGATTTGCACAAACGGGAAAAGACATAGGACATAAGCAAACCCCACAACTCTAAAATATAGATGGGCTCCCCCTAGATATGTGCTTTCTATATATAGTGCTTTGGACTGCACGGCACACATACTAGGATCAATACTCCCCCTATATTTTAGATACCAACAACCTAAGCAGGATATATGAGAGCAGAGTATATAACAGGATAAGCATGCAACTCATAAGATACCAAAGGACTAGATAGACATAGACAATGATAATATAAAGATAAGGTAGCATATGTCTCACACCATATGTCTGGAACTTAGGTCTCACTGGCACAAAACCAAACAAAGCAAACGGCGAGAAAACACAACGACACCACAAAGACACACTCGCAAATCAAACAACGACACAAATCCCTAAACTCTCTCCGCCTTTGGCATCGAGACACCAAAAAGGGCAAAGAGTGTTGCTACGGCTCCAGGTGATAGCAAGCAAGGATCTCGAATATCATATCCCAGCGGGATCGTCTGCACTGCCGTCATCGTTCGAAAACTGCTCGGCGTCTGAATCTGTCCACGGGCAGTGCTGCTGAATCCACTCCTCCTCCTCAGTTATCTGGCCCTCAGAACCGCTGTTAATGGTCGCACCCAACTAACGCATGAGCTCCTTGTGACATCCCCTGGCCTTCTTCTCAGCCACATGATTCATGTACTGACCGTGAGACTCCATGCAGAAAAGTTTCTTCATCTAGAGCTGGAGCTTCTTTGCCCAAGAGGGCTCTGCTCTAGAAGGCTCATAGTCAGCATCATCATTAGCATCAGCCTCATCCTCGGTCTCCATGGCAGCAGCAGAAGATGTACTCCCAATTTTAGGGACCGGGGTGCCCCAGTTGTCCTTCTTCCTCAGACGCTTGATCTCATGAGAAATCAAATCTCCAGTTTCCAGCATGACCCTGGGATAGGAATGCTCCCAGGCCTTCTCAATGAAACATGATGAACGGTCCATATATTGGGCACTTGCGCTCAGAGATAGCAGATAGAAGTTCAGACCACATAACATGAGAAATGTCCAGGGACTTGATACGTCTCCAACGTATCTATAATTTTTGATTGCTCCATGCTACTTTATCTACTGTTTTAGGCAATATTGGGCTTTATTATCCACTTTTATATTAATTTTTGGACTAACCTATTAACCGAAGGCCCAACCCAGATTTGCTGTTTTATGCCTATTTGGTGTTTGAGGAAAAGGAATATCGACGGAGTAAAAGCGGAGCGAAATCAACTGGAAAAGTTATTTTTGGAAGGAAACCCACGATGGACTTGGACCCCACGTCAAAGATCGGGAGGTGCTCACGAGGTGGGGTGCGCCCCCCCTGGGCGCGCCCTGCCTCATGGGCCCCCATAGCTCCATCGGCGTTCTCCCTGCACCCATATATACCTCGTGCCCTAAAACTTCCAGAACAGAAGATAGATCGGGAGTTCCGCCGCCGCAAGCCTCTGTAGCCACCAAAAACCAATCGAGACCTGTTAGGCATTTCTGCTGGGAGGGATCCCATCACCGGAGGCCATCTTCATCATTCCGGTGCTATCCATGACGAGGAGGGAGTAGTTCACCCTCGGGGCTGAGGGTATGTACCAGTAGCTATGTGTTTGATCTCTTTCTCTCTCGTGTTCTCTCTCGTGTTCCATCTATGGCACGATCTTGATATATCCCGAGCTTTGCTATTGTAGTTGGATCTTATGATGTTTCTCTCCCTCTACTCTCTTGTGATGAATTGAGTTTCCCCTTTTGAAGTTATCTTATTGGATTGAGTCTTTTATGAACACTTGATGTATGTCTTGCGTGGGATAACCGTGGTGACAATGGGCTATTCTATTGATCCACTTGATGTATGTTTTGGTGATCAACTTGCGGGTTTCGTGACACTTGGGAACCTATGCATAGGGGTTGGCACATGTTCTTGACTCTCCGGTAGAAACTTTGGGGCACTCTTTGAAGTACTTTTATGTTGGTTGGATGAATCTGAGATTGTGTGATGCATATCCTATAATCATGCCCACGGATACTTGAGGTGACAATGGAGTATCTAGGTGACATTAGGGTTTTGGTTGATTTGTATCTTAAGGTGTTATTCTAGTACGAACTCTTTTATAGATTGATCCGAAAGAATAGCTTTGTGGTGGTTTCGTACCCGACCATATTTCTAACGTTTGTTCTCCGCTATTAGTGGCTTTGGAGTTACTCTTTGTTGCATGTTGAGGGCTTGTCATATGTTCTATCTATGTTATTATTGTTGAGAGAACTTGCACTAGTGAAAGTATGAACCCTAGGCCTTGTTTCCTATCATTGCAATACCGTTTACGCTCACTTTTACCGCTTGTTACCTTGCTGTTTTTATTATTTCAGATTACAAAAACCTATATCTACTATCTATTTTGCACTTGTATCATCATCTCTTCGCCGAACTAGTGAACCTATACAATTTGCCATTGTATTGGGTGTGTTGGGGACACAAGAGACTTTTTGTTATTTGGTTGCAGGGTTGCTTGAGAGAGACCATCTTCATCCTACGCCTCCCATAGATTGATAAACCTTAGGTCATCCACTTGAGGGAAATTTGCTACTGTCCTACAAACCTGTACACTTGTAGGCCCAACAACGTCTACAAGAAGAAGGTTGTGTAGTAGACATCAAGCTCTTTTCTGGCGCCGTTGCCGGGGAGGTTAGCCCTTGAAGGTATATCTTTAGATCTTGCAATTGAATCTTTTTGTTTCTTGTTTTAGCACTAGTTTATTTTATAAAAGAAAATTACAAAAAAAAATGGAATTGATTTTGGCTCATACGCTTCACCTTTTTAATATCTTCCGTGAGTATGATGGAAAGGATAATTTTGCTCAAGTGCTAGAGTAAGAAATCTATAGAATGTTTGGTACTAAATCTTTGAATGATGAGCATGATTGCAATGTTGTTAGTATGAATTCCTTGAATATCCATGATGCTAATGATATGCAAAGCCACAAGCTTGGGGAATCTATGTTTGATGAAGATGATATTTTTTGTCCCCCAAGCTTTGATGAGCAAATTTACTATGATGAAAGCATGCCTCCTATCTATGATGATTATTGTGATGATACGTATGCTATAAAGAAGAATTTTGCTTATGAGGAGAGTAGTAAATTTTCTATGCTAGTAGATCATGAAAAGAATGTTTTAGGTGCTGGTTATATTGTTGAATTCATTCATGATGCTACTGAAAATTATTATGAGGGAGAAACATATGCTTGTAGGATTTGCAATAATGTCAAGTTTCCTCTCTATGTGCTTAAAATCTTGAATTTATGCTTGTTTTACCTTCCTATGCAAGTTGATTATTGTTCCCATAAGTTGTTTGCTCACAAAATCCCTATGAATAGGAAGTGGGTTAGACTTAAATGTGCTAGTCATATGCTTCATGATGCTCCCGTTATGTTTCAGTTCTTATCTTTTATGTGAGCATCATTATCATCATCATGCCTAGCTAAAAGGCATTAAAGAAAAGCGCTTGTTGGGAGACAACCCAATATTTATCCTTACTGTTTTTGTGTGTCCACATGATTATGCTACTGTAGTAATCATGTTTTATAGCTTTTGTTTCAATAAAGTGCCAAGTAGAACCTTTGGGAAGACTTGGGTGAAGTTTATGTGATCTTGCTGTGAAAAACAGAAACTTTAGCGCTCACGAGATTAGCTGCCATTTTTTTACTAGAGAGTGCTTTTAGGTTGATTCTTTTTAAAGATGATTAATAGACAAATTACTCAGGTCCAGCTATTTATTTCATAATTTTTGGGGTTCCAGAAGTATACGTTTGATACAGATTACTACAGACTGTTCTGTTTTTGACAGATTCTGTTTTCTATGTGTTGTTTGCTTATTTGGATGAATCTATGAGTAGTATCGGAGGGTATGAACCATATATAAGTTGGAGTACAGTAGATATTACACCAATATGAATTTATAATGAGTTCATTACAGTACCTAAGTGGTGGTTTTATTTTCTTATACTAACGGAGCTTACGAGTTTTGTTTTGAGTTTTGTGTGGTTGAAGTTTTCAAGTTTGGGTAACGATTCGATGGACTATGGAATAAGGAGTGGCAAGAGCCTAAGCTTGGGGATGCCCAAGGCACCCCAAGGTAATATTCAAGGACAACCAAGCAACTAAGCTTGGGATGCCCGGAAGGCATCCCTCTTTAAATCTCTTCGTTCATCGGTAATTTTACTTGGAGCTATATTTTTATTCACCACATGATATGTGTTTTGCTTGGAGCGTCAATTTCTATTGTTAGTGTTTGCTTGATGTTAGTGAGAATATTGTTTTGCCTTTTTAGTTTCAATAAAAAAGTCAAGGATAGCCTTTTCCATGCTTATTTTGCTAATTTGCATGTTGCTGTTTGAAAACAGAAAGTTTACCGCTGTTGCAAAAATTCCCTAGAAAAGTCAGAGAGTGGTATAATGTTGAATCTTTTTGCATATTGAGCTCTGATAAATTTATTAGAGTGATAATTTTAGTTCATAATTTTTGGAGTCAGGGAAGTATTGATACTCTTGCATTCTTTACAGACTGTACTGTTTTGGCAGATTGCTGTTATGGTTGCATTGTTTGCATATGTTTGCTTGTTTAATGATTCTATTTGAAGATAGGAGTATTAAATATGCAGAGGCATTTAGTATTAAATTTTGAATAATAATTTTAGTGACTTGTTACAGTATAAAATGATAAGGTTTTGCATTGGTTTATACTAACCTATCTCACGAGTCCTTGTTGAGTTTGTAGTGAATGAAGCTTTTGATAAAAAGAGAAACCATGATATGAGATGAATTAAGGAGACACAAAAGTTCAAGCTTGGGGATGCCCAAGGCATCCCAAGATAATATTTCAAGAAGTCTCAAGCATCTAAGCTTGGGGATGCCCCGGTAGGCATCCCACCTTTCTTCTTTAACAACTATCGGTTAGTATCGGTTGAGCCTAAGTTTTTGCTTCTTCACATGAGTTGTGCTATCCTTGCATTGTAGTTTTCTTTAGCTTTGCTTGCTGTTTGAATGAAGTATCAAGATCTGAATCCTTTAATGATAGAGATCCATACAAAAATTTGAATTTGCTAGAATACTCTATGTGCTTCACTTATATCCTTTGAGTGTGATAATTTTTGCTCTAGTGCTTCACTTATATCTTTTAGAGCGTGGTGGTGGATTTATTTTATAGAAACTAGATGAACTCTCATGCTTCACTTAGATTATTTTGAGAGTCTTTAATAGCATGGTAATTTGCTTAATGTTAATATACTTGGTGTTCAAGATATGTGAAACTTTCTTTTGAGTGAATTGAATACTAAGATAAGTTTGATGCTTGATAATTGTTTTGAGATATGGAGGTGATAATATCAAAGTCGTGCTAGTTGGCTAATTGTGAATTTGAGAAATGCTTGTGTTGAAGTTTGCAAGTCCCGTAGCATGCACGTATGGTTAAAGTTGTGTAACAAATTTGAAACATGAAGTGTACCTGGCTTGTGCATCCTTATGAGTGGCGGTCGGGGACGAGCGATGGTCTTTTCCTACCAATCTATCCCCTAGGAGCATGAACGTAGTACTTGATTTTTGATGACTTCTAAATTTTTGCAATAAGTATATGAGTTCTTTTGACTAATGTTGAGTCCATGGATTATACGCACTCTCACCTTTCCGCCATTGCTAGCCTCTTCGGTACCGTGCATTGCCCTTTCTCACCTTGAGAGTTGGTGCAAACTTCGCCGGTGCATCCAAACCCCATGATACGATACGCTCTATCACACATAAACATCCTTATATCTTCCTCAAAACAGCCACCATACCTACCTATTATGGCATTTCCATAGCCATTCCGAGATATATTGCCATGCAACTTCCACCATCATCATCATGACATACATTACTTTTGTCATATTGCCATTGCATGATCATGTAGTTGACATCGTATTTGTGGCAAAGCCACCATTCATAATTTTTCATACATGTCACTCTTGATTCATTGCACCATCCCGGTACACCGCCGGAGGCATTCATATAGAGTCATATCTTGTTCTAGTTTTGAGTTGTAATTCATACGTTGTAATTCATACGTTGTAATGAAAGTGTGATGATCATCATTATTAGAGCATTGCCCAAATAAAAAAAAGAAAGGCCAAAAAAAAGAAGAGAAAGGCCCAAAAAAAGAGGAAAGGCCAAAAAAAAGAAAGGCCCAAAAAATATATATAAAAAAATTAAAAAAATAAAAAGGGCAATGCTACTATCTCTTTTTCCACACTTGTGCTTCAAAGTAACACCTTGTTCTTCATGTAGTGAGTCTCATATTTTGTGCTTCAAAGTAGCACCTTGTTCCTCATGTAGTGAGTCTCATAAGTTGTCCTTTTCATACTAGTGGGAATTTTTCATTATATAACTTGGCTTGTATATTCCTACGACAGGCTTCCTCAAATGCCCTAGGTCTTCATGAGCAAGCAAGTTGGATGCACACCCACTAGTTTTCTTTTGTTGAGCATTCATAGCTCTAGTGCATCAGTTGCATGGCAATCCCTACTCCTCATGTTGACATCAATTGATGGGCATCTCCATAGCCAGTTGATTAGCCTCGTCAACGTGAGACTTTCTCCTTTTTTGTCTTCTCCACACAATCCCCATCATCATATTCTATTCCACCCATAGTGCTATATACATGGCTCACGCTCATTTATTGCGTGAAGGTTGAAAAAGTTTGAGATTATTTAAGTATGAAACAATTTCTTGGCTTGTCATCGGGGGTATTGAAGTTGGGAACATCTTTGTGTGACGAAAATGAAGCATAGCCTAACTATATGATTTTGTAGGGATGAACTTTCTTTTGCCATGCTAATTTGAGAAGACATGATTGTTTTGATTAGTATGCTTGAAGTATTATTATTTTTGTGTCAATATGAACTTTTGTCTTGAATCTTTTAGATCTGAATATTCATATCACAATTAAGAAGATTTACATTGAAATTATGCCAAAGTATCACTCCGCATCAAAAATTCTTTTTTATCATTTACCTACTCGAGGACGAGCATGAATTAAGCTTGGGGATGCTTGATACGTCTCCAACGTATCTATAATTTTTGATTGCTCCATGCTACTTTATCTACTGTTTTAGGCAATATTGGGCTTTATTATCCACTTCTATATTATTTTGGGACTAACCTATTAACCGGAGGCCCAGCCCAGATTTGCTATTTTATGCCTATTTGGTGTTTGAGGAAAAGGAATATCGACGGAGTCAAAACGAACGAAATCAACTAGAGAAGTTATTTTGGAAGGAAACCCACGATGGACTTGGACCCCACGTCGGAAGATACAGGAGGTGCTCACGAGGGTGGGGGCGCGCCCCCCAGGCGCGCCCCCGCCTCGTGGGGCCCCGTAGCTCCACCGACGTTCTCCTGCACCCATATATACCTCGCACCCTAAAACTTCCGAGCAGAAGATAGATCGGGAGTTCCGCCGCCGCAAGCCTCTCAGAGCCACCAAAACCAATCGGGACCCTATTAGGCACCTGCTGAGGGGGATCCCATCACCGGAGGCCATCTTCATCATCCGGCGCTATCCATGACGAGGAGGAGTAGTTCACCCTCGGGCTGAGGGTATGTACCAATAGCTATGTGTTTGATCTCTCTCTCTCGTGTTCTCTCTCGTGTTCCATCTATGGCACGATCTTGATGTATCCCGAGCTTTGCTATTGTAGTTGGATCTTATGATGTTTCTCCCCCTCTACTCTCTTGTGATGAATTGAGTTTCCCCTTTTGAAGTTATCTTATTGGATTGAGTCTTTTATGAACACTTGATGTATGTCTTGCGTGGGATAACCGTGGTGACAATGGGTTATTCTATTGATCCACTTGATGTATGTTTTGGTGATCAACTTGCGGGTTTCGTGACACTTGGGAACCTATGCATAGGGGTTGGCACACGTTCTTGACTCTCCGGTAGAAACTTTGGGGCACTCTTTGAAGTACTTTTATGTTGGTTGGATGAATCTGAGATTGTGTGATGCATATCGTATAATCATGCCCACGGATACTTGAGGTGACAATGGAGTATCTAGGTGACATTAGGGTTTTGGTTGATTTGTATCTTAAGGTGTTATTCTAGTACGAACTCTTTTATAGATCGATCCGAAAGAATAGCTTTGTGGTGGTTTCGTACCCGACCATAATCTCTACGTTTGTTCTCCGCTATTAGTGGCTTTGGAGTGACTCTTTGTTGCATGTTGAGGGCTTGTCATATGTTCTATCTATGTTATTATTGTTGAGAGAACTTGCACTAGTGAAAGTATGAACCCTAGGCCTTGTTTCCTATCATTGCAATACCATTTACGCTCACTTTTACCGCTTGTTACCTTGCTGTTTTTATTATTTCAGATTACAAAAACCTATATCTACTATCTATTTTGCACTTGTATCACCATCTCTTCGCCGAACTAGTGCACCTATACAATTTGCCATTGTATTGGGTGTGTTGGGGACACAAGAGACTTTTTGTTATTTGGTTGCAGGGTTGCTTGAGAGAGACCATCTTCATCCTACGCCTCCCACGGATTGATAAACCTTAGGTCATCCACTTGAGGGAAATTTGCTACTGTCCTACAAACTTGTGCACTTGTAGGCCCAACAACGTCTACAAGAAGAAGGTTGTGTAGTAGACATCAAGCTCTTTTTTCGGCGCGCTGTCTGGGAGGTTAGGCAAGTGAAGGTATATCTTTAGATCTTGCAATTGAATCTTTTTGTTTCTTGTTTTAGCACTAGTTTATTTTATAAAACAAAATTACAAAAGAAATGGAATTGAGTTTGGCTCATACGCTTCACCTTTTTAATATCTTCCGTGAGTATGATGGAAAGGATAATTGTGCTCAAGTGCTAGAGGAAGAAATCTATAGAATGTTTGGTACTAAATCTTTGAATGATGAGCATGACTGCAATGTTGTTAGTATGAATTCCTTGAATATCCATGATGCTAATGATATGCAAAGCCACAAGCTTGGGGAATCTATGTTTGATGAAGATGATATTTTTTGTCCCCCAAGCTTTGATGAGCAAGTTTACTATGATGAAAGCATGCCTCCTATCTATGATGATTATTGTGATGATACGTATGCTATAAAGAAGAATTTTGCTTATGAGGAGAGTAGTAAATTTTCTATGCTAGTAGATCATGAAAAGAATGTTTTAGGTGCTGTTTATATTGTTGAATTCATTCATGATGCTACTGAAAATTATTATGAGGGAGGAACATATGCTTGTAGGATTTGCAATAATGTCAAGTTTCCTCTCTATGTGCTTAAAATCTTGAATTTATGCTTGTTTTACCTTCCTATGCAAGTTGATTATTGTTCCCATAAGTTGTTTGCTCACAAAATCCCTATGCATAGGAAGTGGGTTAGACTTAAATGTGCTAGCCATATGCTTCATGATGCTCCCGTTATGTTTCAATTCTTATCTTTTATGTGAGCATCATTATCATCATCATGCCTAGCTAAAAGGCATTAAAGAAAAGCGCTTGTTGGGAGACAACCCAATATTTATCCTTACTGTTTTTGTGTGTCCACATGATTATGCTACTGTAGTAATCATGTTTTATAGCTTTTGTTTCAATAAAGTGCCAAGTAGAACCTTTGGGAAGACTTGGGTGAAGTTTATGTGATCTTGCTGTGAAAAACAGAAACTTTAGCGCTCACGAGATTAGCTGCCATTTTTTTACTGGAGAGTGCTTTTAGGTTGATTCTTTTTGAAGATGATTAATAGACAAATTACTCAGGTCCAGCAATTTATTTCACAATTTTTGGGGTTCCAGAAGTATACGTTTGATACAGATTACTACAGACTGTTCTGTTTTTGACAGATTCTGTTTTCTATGTGTTGTTTGCTTATTTTGATGAATCTATGAGTAGTATCGGAGGGTATGAACCGTATATAAGTTGGATTACAGTATATGTTACACCAATATGAATTTATAATGAGTTCATTACAGTACCTAAGTGGTGATTTTATTTTCTTATACTAACGGAGCTTACGAGTTTTGTTTTGAGTTTTGTGTGGTTGAAGTTTTCAAGTTTTGGGTAACGATTCGATGGACTATGGAACAAGGAGTGGCAAGAGCCTAAGCTTGGGGATGCCCAAGGAACCCTAAGGTAATATTCAAGGACAACCAAGCAACTAATCTTGGGGATGCCCCGGAAGGCATCCCCTCTTTCGTCTTCGTTCATCGGTAATTTTACTTGGAGCTATATTTTTATTCACCACATGAAATGTGTTTTTCTTGGAGCGTCAATTTCTATTGTTAGTGTTTGCTTGATGTTAGTTAGAATATTGTTTTGCCTCTTTAGTTTCAATAAAAAAGTCAAGGATAGCCTTTGCCATGCTTCTTTTGCTAGTTTGCATGTTGCTGTTTGAAAACAGAAAGTTTACCGCTGTTGCAAAAATTCCCTAGAAAAGTCAGAGAGTGGTATAATGTTGAATATTTTTGCATATTGAGCTATGATAAATTTATTAGAGTGAGAATTTTAGTTCATAATTTTTGGAGTCAGGGAAGTATTGATACTCTTGCATTCTTTACAGACTGTACTGTTTTGGCAGATTGCTGTTATGGTTGCATTGTTTGCATATGTTTGCTTGTTTAATGATTCTATTTGAAGATAGGAGTATTAAATATGCAGAGGCATTTAGTATTAAATTTTGAATAATAATTTTAGTTATTTGTTACAGTAGAAAATGATAAGGTTTTGCATTGGTTTATACTAACCTATCTCACGAGTCCTTGTTGAGTTTGTTGTGAATGAAGCTTTTGATAAAAAGAGAAACCATGATATGATATGAATTAGGGAGACACAAAAGTTCAAGCTTGGGGATGCCCAAGGCACCCCAAGATAATATTTCAAGAAGTCTCAAGCATCTAAGCTTGGGGATGCACCGGTAGGCATCCGACCTTTCTTCTTTAACAACTATCGGTTAGTATCGGTTGAGCCTAAGTTTTTGCTTCTTCACATGAGTTGTGCTATCCTTGCATTGTAGTTTTCTTTAGCTTTGCTTGCTGTTTGAATGAAGTATCAAGATCTGAATCCTTTAATGATAGAGAGCCATACAAAAATTTGAATTTGCTAGAATACTCTATGTGCTTCACTTATATCCTTTGAGTGTGATAATTTTTGCTCTAGTGCTTCACTTATATCTTTTTAGAGCACGGTGGTGGATTTGGTTTAAAGAAACTATTGAACTCTCATGCTTCACTTAGATTATTTTGAGAGTCTTTAATGGCATGGTAATTTGCTTAATGTTAATATACTTGGTGTTCAAGATATGTGAAACTTTCTTTTGAGTGAATTGAATACTAAGATAAGTTTGATGCTTGATAATTGTTTTGAGATATGGAGGTGATAATATCAAAGTCGTGCTAGTTGGCTAATTGTGAATTTGAGAAATGCTTGTGTTGAAGTTTGCAAGTCCCGTAGCATGCACGTATGGTTAAAGTTGTGTAACAAATTTGAAACATGAAGTGTACCTGACTTGTGCATCCTTATGAGTGGCGGTCGGGGACGAGCGGTGGTCTTTTCCTACCAATCTATCCCCCTAGGAGCATGCACGTAGTAATTGATTTTTTATGACTTCTAAATTTTTGCAATAAGTATATGAGTTCTTTTGACTAATGTTGAGTCCATGGATTATACGCACTCTCACCTTTCCGCCATTGCTAGCCTATTCGGTACCGTGCATTGCCCTTTCTCACCTTGAGAGTTGGTGCAAACTTCACCGGTGCATCCAAACCCCGTGATACGATACGCTCTATCACACATAAACATCCTTATATCTTCCTCAAAACAGCCACCATACCTACCTATTATGGCATTTCCATAGCCATTCCGAGATATATTGCCATGCAACTTCCACCATCATCATCATGACATACATTACTTTTGTCATATTGCCATTGCATGATCATGTAGTTGACATCGTATTTGTGGCAAAGCCACCATGCATAATTTTTCATGCATGTCACTCTTGATTCATTGCACCATCCCGGTACACCGCCGGAGGCATTCATATAGAGTCATATCTTGTTCTAGTTTCGAGTTGTAATTCATACGTTGTAATGAAAGTGTGATGATCATCATTATTAGAGCATTGCCCAAATAAAAAAAAAGAAAGGCCAAAAAAAAGAAGAGAAAGGCCCAAAAAAAGAGGAAAGGCCAAAAAAAAGAAAGGCCCAAAAAATATATATAAAAAAATAAAATAAATAAAAAGGGCAATGCTACTATCTCTTTTTCCACACTTGTGCTTCAAAGTAGCACCTTGTTCTTCATGTAGTGAGTCTCATATATTGTGCTTCAAAGTAGCACCTTGTTCCTCATGTAGTGAGTCTCATAAGTTGTCCTTTTCATACTAGTGGGAATTTTTCATTATATAACTTGGCTTGTATATTCCTATGATGGGCTTCCTCAAATGCCCTAGGTCTTCATGAGCAAGCAAGTTGGATGCACACCCACTAGTTTTCTTTTGTTGAGCATTCATAGCTCTAGTGCATCCGTTGCATGGCAATCCCTACTCCTCATGTTGACATCAATTGATGGGCATCTCCATAGCCCGTTGATTAGCCTCGTCAACGTGAGACTTTCTCCTTTTTTGTCTTCTCCACACAATCCCCATCATCATATTCTATTCCACCCATAGTGCTATATCCATGGCTCACACTCATGTATTGCGTGACGGTTGAAAAAGTTTGAGATTATTTAAGTATGAAACAATTTCTTGGCTTGTCATCGGGGGTATAGAAGTTGGGAACATCTTTGTGTGACGAAAATGAAGCATAGCCTAACTATATGATTTTGTAGGGATGAACTTTCTTTTGCCATGCTATTTTGAGAAGACATGATTGCTTTGATTAGTATGCTTGAAGTATTATTATTTTTGTGTCAATATGAACTTTTGTCTTGAATCTTTTAGATCTGAATATTCATATCACAATTAAGAAGATTTACATTGAAATTATGCCAAAGTATCACTCCGCATCAAAAATTCTTTTTTATCATTTACCTACTCGAGGACGAGCAGGAATTAAGCTTGGGGATGCTTGATACGTCTCCAACGTATCTATAATTTTTGATTGCTCCATGCTACTTTATCTACTGTTTTAGGCAATATTGGGCTTTATTATCCACTTCTACATTATTTTTGGGACTAACCTATTAACCGGAGGCCCAGCCCAGATTTGCTATTTTATGCCTATTTCAGTGTTTCGAGGAAAAGGAATATCAGACGGAGTCAAAACGGAACGAAATCAACTGGAGAAGTTATTTTTGGAAGGAAACCCACCTGATGGACTTGGACCCCAGTCAGAAGATACAGGAGGTGCTCACGAGGATGGGGCGCGCCCCCCCGGGCGCGCCCTGCCTCGTGGGGCCCCGTAGCTCCACCAACGTTCTCCCGCACCCATATATACCCACGCACCCTAAAACTTCCGAGCAGTAAGATAGATCGGGAGTTCCGCCGCCGCAAGCCTCAGAGCCACCAAAACCAATCGGGACCTGTTCCAAGCACCCGCCGAGGGGGATCCCATCACCGGAGGCCATCTTCATCATCCCGGCGCTATCCATGACGAGGAGGGAGTAGTTCACCCTCGGGGCTGAGGGTATGTACCAAGAGCTATGTGTTTGATCTCTCTCTCGTGTTCTCTCTCGTGTTACATCTATGGCACGATCTTGATGTATCCCGAGCTTTGCTATTGTAGTTGGATCTTATGATGTTTCTCCCTCTACTCTCTTGTGATGAATTGAGTTTCCCTTTGAAGTTATCTTATTGGATTGAGTCTTTTATGAACACTTGATGTATGTCTTTATGGGATAACCGTGGTGACAATGGGTTATTCTATTGATCCACTTGATGTATGTTTTGGTGATCAACTTGCGGGTTTCGTGACACTTGGGAACCTATGCATAGGGGTTGGCACACGTTCTTGACTCTGTGGTAGAAACTTTGGGGCACTCTTTGAAGTACTTTTATGTTGGTTGGATGAATCTGAGATTGTGTGATGCATATAGTATAATCATGCCCACGGATACTTGAGGTGACAATGGAGTATCTAGGTGACATTAGGGTTTTGGTTGATTTGTATCTTAAGGTGTTATTCTAGTACGAACTCTTTTATAGATCGATCCGAAAGAATAGCTTTGTGGTGGTTTCGCATCCACCATAATCTCTACGCTTGTTCTCCGCTATTAGTGGCTTTGGAGTGACTCTTTGTTGCATGTTGAGGGCTTGTCATATGTTCTATCTATGTTATTATTGTTGAGAGAACTTGCACTAGTGAAAGTATGAACCCTAGGCCTTGTTTCCTATCATTGCAATACCGTTTATGCTCACTTTTACCGCTTGTTACCTTGCTGTTTTTATTATTTCAGATTACAAAAACCTATATCTACTATCTATTTTGCACTTGTATCACCATCTCTTCGCCGAACTAGTGCACCTATACAATTTGCCATTGTATTGGGTGTGTTGGGGACACAAAAGACTTTTTGTTATTTGGTTGCAGGGTTGCTTGAGAGAGACCATCTTCATCCTACGCCTTTCACGGATTGATAAACCTTAGGTCATCCACTTGAGGGAAATTTGCTACTGTCCTACAAACCTGTGCACTTGTAGGCCCAACAACGTCTACAAGAAGAAGGTTGTGTAGTAGACATCAAGCTCTTTTCTGGCGCCGTTGCTGGGGAGGTTAGCGCTTGAAGGTATATCTTTAGATCTTGCAATTGAATCTTTTTGTTTCTTGTTTTAGCACTAGTTTATTTTATAAAACAAAATTACAAAAAAATGGAATTGAGTTTGGCTCATACGCTTCACCTTTTTAATATCTTCCGTGAGTATGATGGAAAGGATAATTGTGCTCAAGTGCTAGAGGAAGAAATCTATAGAATGTTTGGTACTAAATCTTTGAATGATGAGCATGATTGCAATGTTGTTAGTATGACTTCCTTGAATATCCATGATGCTAATGATATGCAAAGACACAAGCTTGGGGAATCTATGTTTGATGAAGATGATATTTTTTGTCCCCCAAGCTTTGATGAGCAAACTGAAAGCGGTTCCAGAACGGACAATTGACCATAGTGGGTTCTTGGTCTTCCACATAGGGGTTGCGGCGACGCCTTGCCCAGAACTCCTTGGCATTCATTTCAGGCACAGTTTTGCCCTTCGGCTTTGGCTTGACGGCAGACTTCTTCTTGAGTTGAGGTGGAGGTGGAGCACTTGAGGAAGCACCCGCTGGCGGCGGTGGAGCACTAGAGGAACCACCTGCTGACTCAGATGTGCGATAGCGCTTTGACGTTGCACGACCGGGGTTGACACGGCGGGCTTGCTGCTCAGGAAGTTCATCACCTGGAACCAAACACACGAACACATGAAACAACCAGAAAGAATGAGCATAAGCCAACAAACACAACAAACGAGATCAGGAAATGGCAGGAACATGATGGAACTGGGCAGTCAGCGGTAGTACTGCGACCCGAAAGCGGCAGTACCGCGCTAATGGGAGCGGAAGTACCGCTCGAAATGGGGAAACGGCGGTTCCCTGCTGCCTTGGTCAAATCTGGCACTACTGGCCTGCCAAATTCAAAAATACTCCTACCAAACACTAATGCAAATAGTCTAGTTGCCTTCTCCAGCCTACTCAAGCCTAGATTGAGCCAAAGATCGAGAGATGCAACCACTATTGCCCCTAAGATGCTAGATCTGAAATCTAGACAAAAGGAGAGGAGGAACGGGGGCAATACCGACATCCATGGCAAGAGGACGAGGTGGGGATCGACTCCACCAAAGGAAATGGAGAGGGACGGCCTGAAGACGACGACCTGCCGGAGCCCTCCCGCGACGAGGTGATGCTGGAGAGATGAAGAGGAACGAGGGGGCGGAGCGAATGGGTATGGGGGAGAACAAACCTCCCCCTACCCCGACATAACCCCCTGGTCCCGCCCCTCAGCAGTAGTACCGCGCTGGTGGGCAGTAGTACCGCTTGTCAACATAAGCGGTAGTACCACGCACCACCAGCGGTAGTACCGCCAAGCAAGGCTCAACAACTAGACAACAAACGGCTTTGCTAAAAAAGAAGAGAAAAACAACGGCAAGAAGAGGAAATAAAACTTGGCAGCAAGAACACTAGCAAGGGGACAAGTAACACACCTCTTCAAGAGAGGGCGGTGGCCGAGGCCACCTATGTTTGAGTCAAGAGGTATGGCACCGCAAAGATTTTAACCTTGGGCCCATGACCACAACTCGTCCTTGAAGCACAAGTACCATAAAAAATGGTTAATGTGAAAGACACGATCAATTTATGCATAATGGGGGGAGGGAGAGTTCATTGAGAGAACAACACTGCCCCTATGTCCATGCCTACACCTAAACTAGACAACAAGTTGAATGTGGTGGGGGTGTGCATGGGTTCAAGACACATTGCTCGAATCAATGATATTTAGCTCATGCCTTAACTCGCGAAATCTTGCTTCATCCAAGGGCTTCGTGAAAATATCTGCAAGGTTATCATGAGTGTTGACATACTTGAGCTTGATCTCCCCTCACCTAATGTGATCCAGGATGAAGTGATACCGAATCTCAATATGGTTCGTCTTGAAATGTTGCACCGGGTTGAGAGAAATCTTGATGG
The DNA here is from genome assembly GCA_021437245.1 of Aegilops speltoides. Classification (NCBI taxonomy): domain Eukaryota; kingdom Viridiplantae; phylum Streptophyta; class Magnoliopsida; order Poales; family Poaceae; genus Aegilops; species Aegilops speltoides. The sequence goes on along the minus strand of CM038146.1, from coordinate 328,900,549 downwards.
CACTTTCATTGTCACACCAAAGAGGCACTTTGTCACAAATGACACCATAGTCCTTTAAAGTTTGCCTCATCCATAAGAGTTGTGCACAACAACTACCGGCCGCCACATACTATGCTTCGGTGGACGAGAGAGACACAAAACTTTGCTTCTTGGAAGACCAACTCACCAAAGAGCAACCAAGAAATTGGCACCCTTCGGAAGTGGACTTCCTATCCACTTTGTCTCCCACCCAATCGGAATCCGTATATCCTTATAACTTGAAGTTTGCTCCTCTTGGGTACCATAAGCCAAAGTTTGGGGTATGAGCCAAATATCAAAAGATTCATTTGACCGCCACAAAGTGACTTTCCTTTGGTGCGCCTTGAAACCATGCACACATTCCCACACTCAACATGATATCCGGACTAGATGCACAAAGGTAAAGCAAGGAGACAATCATGGAGCGATATACCTTTTGATCCACCGCTTTACCATTGAGATCAATGTCAAGTTGGCACTTGGTGGGCATTGGAGTAGAAGCCGGCTTGACATCACTTAGCTTGAATCTTTTTAGCATGTCTTGAGTGTATTTGGCTTAGTTGATGAAGGTACCTTCTCTTCTTTGCTTGATATCAAAACCAAGGAAGAACTTCAACTCCCCCATCGAAGACATCTTGAACTTAGAGGTCATGAGAGCTGCAAATTTGTCATTGAAAGCTTTGTTAGGGGAACCAAAGATAATATCATCAACATATTGTTGGCATACAAACAACTCCCCTTTGACTTTCTTAGTAAAAAGAGTGGGATCGATTTGCCCAACCTCAAATCCACTATCTTGCAACAACTCGGTAAGGTGGTCATACCACACACGTGGGGCTTGCTTAAGGCCATAGAGTGCCTTATCGAGTTGATACACATGATTCGGGAAGTAGGGATCCTCGAACCCGGGGGGTTGCTTGACATAAACCAACTCATTAATAGGACCATTAAGAAAAGCACTCTTCACATCCATTTGTTGTAACTTAAAGTTGTGATGGGAAGCATAAGCAATCAACAAACGAATGGATTCAAGGCGAGCAACGGGAGTAAAGGTTTCACCGTAGTCGATACCCTCGACTTGGGAGTAGCCTTGTGCTACCAATCTTGCCTTGTTGCGAACGATGTTCCCATGAGCATCTTGCTTCTTCTTGAATATCCACTTGGTTCCAATGACATTGTGGTGTCGGATATTGGGTTCCGGCAGACCCTTGAGGTTCGAACACTGGGGTGTGCACAAAGATCTTTCCCCTACCAGCTCACGTCTCGAAGACTCACAAGGATCTAAGCAAGAAAGATGAACACACAAGGGACACGAGATTTATACTGGTTCAGGCCACCATTGTGGTGTAATACCCTACTCCAGTGTGTGGTATGGTGGATTGCCTCAGGGGCTGATGATGAACATTACAAAGGGAGAGCAGCCTCGCGAGGGGCTGTTCTTGAGGTGGTGCGATGAACTGCTAGGGTGAGTTCAGTCACCTCTCTCTAGTCTATGTGTCTTCTTGAGATAGATGCTCGATGCCTCTACTCTGTGGTGGCTTGTTCTATTTATAGAGCGAGGCCCTGGGCTTCTTCCCAAAAAATGAGCGGGAAGGGCGCCAACAATTGGCCATTTTGAAGGGGAACATCTGGTACACTTATCCTAACTAAAGTTGGTCTTCGGCTGCCAAAGGCTCTGACGATGACGCCGCCCTGGGCTCCAAGATGACCTCCATCCTGCCGTTCTGCTGGTCTTGGTCTTGTTGCACCGAAACGGTAGCCTTTGCCTGATGCTTTGGTCTGTGCTTGCCCCCTTTGCACCTAAAGGGAAACAAGGACCTCAGACAGGCCGGGCGCCCACCGCACCCTTTGGTCTCGATCGTCATGGCTTGCATCACGGGCTCCTCGGGAGGTACCCCGCCTTGATCTCTCCGCCTCCTCGCGAGCCTGCCCGAGGAGGCTGCTCCTGAGGAAGCTTCTTGTAGTCCGCCCCGCGAGGCTTGACCCATCGTGAGGGTCTTGAGCTTGACTTGATGAAGCTGGGATGCATTGGGCCCCCACTTGAGCCACGCCGCAGCCGCAGAGCAAGTCTGGGACCCCGTTCCTGTAACGCCGACAGAGCCCGGGCCAAGACACGCCCGGACTTGGCTTAGCAGAAGAAGAAGGTCGGTCAGGCGCGCGCTGGGCCCTAATGGCTCGGTTTTGGGCGCCGCGTGGCGGTTCATTGGACGTGGGCGTCTCCGCTTCTCACGATGCCTCATTATACGCCCGGCTAGGCGGATCCGTAGTTCACATAGCTATTCCCCTTTCGCCGTCCCCGCGCTCCCCGCCCTTCCTTCTTCCTCCGGCTCCAACCTCTGCCTACAATCCGGCTCGAGCTCTCCCCTCTTTCCACCGCCATGGCGCCAACGAAGAAGGAAAAGGGGAAGAAGCCCGCGCCTTCGTCCCGCTCGCCTCCGGCGGTGGCCCCGCCGTCGATCGGTCAATCATACTCAATCCCAAGGCCTTGCGCAAGGTCTGTTCTGCTCTCGCCACCATATTCAACGAGTGCGGCTGGACCACGGTCTGGCCCGTGTCCCATGCTTCCTTTGATAGGGTTGTCACGAAGGTCTGGTTCTTTGCCAACGCCTTGTGGGCGGGTCTGGTTCCCCCTTTCTCTGCTTTCTTCAATGCGGTGCTCTCCCATTATCAGATCCACATGACGCACCTCAGGCCTGAGTCCATTACCCTCCTGGCTGTCTTTGCTTTTGTTTGCGAGGCAATGGTGGGCATTCCTCCTTCCATTGCCCTGCTGCGCCACTTCTTCTCTTTGTGCCTGAGCGACCCCACTCAATGTTTGGGGTGTGTGAGCTTCCTTGCCGTGCCAGAGATGGCTGCTTCAGGGATCAACTTTGGCCTTCCTCCCCCTGGCAGCCTTGGACATGATGGTGGCCTCTTGTATCTTTGTTCGGGCAGGGCCGATTTCATGAAGCAGATGCCCAGCTTCGACGAGTGGGGGCTGCGCATGGCTGGCCTCAGGGGGCCCCGCGAGAACCTTGTCGCCGTGGTTGCTCTTCCGGTCGCCCAAAGCGGCCCTGTCTCAGGCGATGCAGCGGGGAGACGAGAACCGCCGGGAGCCGAAGGGGATGATGTTGAGGTGTTGATGCCGCGTGGAGCTCCGGAGGCGGCATCTCCTGAAGCTCGTCCTGGAGCAGTGGTAGGCGAGGAGTTGCGGCCTACGACTCCCGAGGTTGGGGCTCCCGAGGACCCAGTCGTTCCTCATGAGGCGGGGCCCGATGGCGTCCCTCTGGCCGATCCCCTTAGCGCTGATCACCTTGACGCCTCTTCCATGCCACAGACCGACCCCTGCACCGAGCGCTTAGGCCGGTTTCGTGTAGACTTCGAGGCCCTCCGCAAGAGGAAGGAGGCCTTGGGCAGTGATGATCGCCCTTGCCGCCTGTTGAAGCGCAGGAAGTACTTTGCCATGGACGAGTAAGTCCTCTTCTTTCTTTGCTCCTTTATTTCTCTGTTCTTGCAGCTGATCGTGGCCTTTCAGGGCCCTTCCTGTTGAATTCATGGAGACGGCCAAGGAGCCATCCCCCAAGCTTTGTCCTCGCTGCTGACCCTTGGCGCGCCGAGCTCGAGCGGCGCCCCTGCCACTCGGCCAGTCAGAGAAGTGGCCCGTCCCGCTGGGCATCTCGAGACTGCGGGCCTGCTATCCTCCCTTCATGAGTTCTCCTGGGGCACAACCAGCTTGCCCCGTGCTCCTTCCTTGATCGTGAACGGCGATTGGCTGAAGTCAGTCTTAAGCTCCTCTTCTGGGGACGGACTAGTGCCAGGCCGGGCTCCTGGCGAGGCCCGTCCGGCGATTTATGGGGCACCAGCCCCCAGCCCTGCGCCGGGAGGGGGCATGCCACCGCAGTGCCCTCCGCACTCGCCAGTGGCGGAGGGTTATGGGGAAGACGTACTCAGGCGTGCTCGCGAGCGCCGCGCCCTTTGCCAAGAATTCCTCCAGGGGGCGGCGGATGCAGTGAGCCGGATCGGTGCAGAGCTTGCTGGCGAGGATGCGCGCCTTGAGGCCAAAGGCTTGCGCCTCATTGAGGAGAGGCGCAAGCTAAAGGTAGCCGTTGCCCTTGTGCATCACCAGCCTGACCTTGACAACGCGAAGGCTGAAGCGTCGCTGGCGGCCTCGCGAGAGGCCTGCTCTCAAGCCGTCGAGGAGGCCCATGAAGCAGACCGACGGTGCAAGGATGCGGAGGAGCGCATGTGGGAGCTCCAAGCCTGGAGCAACTCTCTGGAGCAGCAAGTGGAACTGCGCCAGGCGGCCCTTGTGTCGCTGAAGGAGGCTTTCGTCGACTAGGCGAAGCTCCAGAAGCGCGAGGAAGCACTGATGCTGGAGGCCGCCGAGCGCAACCTTGACCTTGAGCGGTTGGAGATGAGGGAGCGCCTGGTGGCTCAGGCAGAGGATGACGTCGCCGCACGCGAAGCCTGAGCCCAGGAAGAGGTCGACCGCCGCGTGGCGGAAGCTTGCTCGGATCTCAAGCACCAATACAAAGTGAGGTTGGAGCTGATCAGGGCCGAAGCTGAGGGCAGGACCGCGGCCCTCAGGGCCAAACTGGCCGAAGTGACGCGGGGTGCGGACTCCTCCACAACCGCCCTTGGCACAGCGCAGGCGGAGCTGGCCTCTTTCGTGCCGAGCTGCTTCTTCTCCATTAGAGGGTTGATGGCGCCGAGGCCATCGCATGACAGAACGAGGACGAGATCCGTTAGAGGCGGGTTCTGGAGCATGAGCACGCCCCCATGCTCCGAACGCTCAGTTAACGGGCTAACACGGCCCTGGGCAACATTTGCGAGGCCGCTGTCGAGGTGCCGCATGAGACCAACTATGCCGGCAACCACCAATATTTCACTGACGTGGTGATTCTTTTAGAGAACCGCTCTGAGAGGTCTCGTTGGCTCGTCGAGGAGAGGAGCCGAGCCTTGCTCGGGCGTGCCTTCTCCCGTGTCTTCAGCTATCTGTAGGACAGGGATCCCCACTCTGATTTCGATGCCGCCATTGCACCTGTGCCCATAGCCATCCGGGGCGACCTGGCGCAATGGGTGGAGGACAACATGGACGCCCTCGTCAGGGCCTTCGCATCTGATGATGATGGCGTGATCGTGGCCGCCGATGAAGGCAGCGTGGTGGACGCACCTGGCGCTGGTGGAGGTGTTGGCGGTGATGGTGATGATGCCAGCGATGCCAGCGATGCCTCTGGAGGCGCCCCAGATGACGCAGCGAGTGATATGTCTGACTGATTGTACGTCACCGCTATTTACCCTACGCGAAGAAGGTTCGGGCTCGGCCCTGAAGACTATAAGAGCATTTTGGGAGGGGAAGCCCCTCATGTAAAGGTTTGCGATCGATATCCTTGTAAGCATAACGCTGCATGTGAGCTTAGCTATCGCCGGTGATGGGTCACCGACTGTTACCTTTTGACCCGACGAATCCCGAAAGGGCCTGTGGGGCATGAACGCCGAGTGTCTTCTGGGTGATCCCATTGATCCTGCGATTAGAACCTGCAAAGAGGGTGCGGCGACAGCGGTCCGGATTGTAGACGTGCTTGGCCTGGCCCTGCTCGCGAGGGGCTCGCGAGGGGAGGCAGCTGACGCTAACTTGGACACAAAGCCGAAACCAGAACACGAGAGATTGCTCGAATGAGACTAAGCCCCAGACACACGCAAGTCTCAAGCTCAAATCCAACTTAAATTCAAATCGAAGAAACTTGTCAACAGAGGGAAAGGCAAAAAAGCAAAAAGCCGCGTCCGACACCTAGTCTAGTCTTCGACGTCTTCTCACCAGCGCGGAGCTAAGTGGTGCCACTGGGCGTGTGCGAGAGCCCCCGAGGCCCGAGGGCGGCTCTCCGGACACTCCGGGGCGTGTACAGCCCCACTCATTATTACGTGAGAGTGTCACGGGGCGGCGAGCTTCACAGGCACTGGACCTTCTTCACAGGTACCGGCCTTGCTTCATATCGCCAGACGAGGGCTCCGCCTTGCGCCACACTCTACCGCCATTGAAGGCGACTGGAAACCAAGGACGATGCCAATGGGGTAGAGCGGTCGCCAGCGGTTCCCCCGATGACCACGGGTCCTCTGCCGGGGGCAGGCCCTGTGGCACCTCCCCGGCAGAGGGCCTACCTCCGGAGAACGCTTTGCGCTGAGCGCCGCGGGGATGAACCTGGATCTCGGCCCCTCTCCTGCAGCCCCCGGTGCCCTCCTCCTGAGGGGTAAGAGGCTGCAGCATTGGGGCAGCCATCTGCCATGGTGACCTGTACCTCCTGCGACCCATGGTTAGCATAAGCTTTGCTCCTAAGGAATTAGTGGTACCAGATAGTTGCTGCCACCGGCGCGGCCGCCGAGGCCCTCTTGGGGCTCCTGAAGGAGCTCAGCTTCTGGTGGCTCCTCGCCCCAGCCTGGCCCGAGGAACGAGCCATGGTCTTCTTCCAATGCGCACTCTTGATCCACCTTGTGGGGCACATAATCTTCTGGGACCACCGCTCCACAGTTCTCGTTGTAGTGCCCCACATGCCACGCAGTACGGCCTGGACCGTTGTCTTGAGGGTGATGGTGCGGTGGCCCGCCGAGGCCGAAGGCCGCAACGTGCGCTCCTTCGCTGGCCAGAGATGGGGGCCGGCGCGACTTGGCGCCTGGTGCTGACGGCCGAGTTGGCATTGAGTAGGGCCTGGAGTCCGCTCGGAGTTGCGTGGGCACGTATGGGGTCGCCATACGGCCCGCCCTGGACCTGGGGTGGCAGCTGGATGCAGAAAGGAGGTGCTCCCGAGGCGGCGGCGTCCAGGAGTTCGGCTACTCGCTCCAGCAACACGTCACGACTTCCCTCCAGCAGTCGACACCGTAGCAGCTCTTGGGTCACCGTGAGCGCGACCCTAGAGGTCGCCTGCTCCCGTCGGGTGTGCGGTGCTGTGACCGCGGCGTGGTTCAAAGCTCTTGCTGCTGACCACACCTGCCGTGGTGTGAGGGCAGGCGGCATTTGGCCGCGTCGCCCACGCCCCGCAGCGCCCTGCGGAGCGCGAGCTGCCTGAGGCGCAAGGTTGAGGTCACCCTGGGCCGGCGGCATGGCGTGGATGGGCCACGCCGCCCAGCGGTCGGAGTTGGCAATCGGGTCGCTTGACATCAGGGCGGCGAGTCGACGAAACGCGAGGTGGCGGAAGAAGGATTCCGGCGCACCCCTACCTGACGCGCCAAATTTCGGATTTTGGGTTCCGGCAGACCCTTGAGGTTCAAACACTTTGGTGCGCACGAAGATCTTTCCCCTACCAGCTCACGTCTCGAAGTCTCACAAGGATCTAAGCAAGAAAGATGAACACACAAGGGACACGAGATTTATACTGGTTCAGGACACCATTATGGTGTAATACCCTACTCTAGTGTGTGGCGTGGTGGATTGCCTCAGGGGCTGATGATGAACAGTACAAAGGGAGAGCAGCCTCGCGAGGGGCTGTTCTTGATCTGGTGCGATGAACTGCTAGGGTGAGTTCAGTCGCCTCTCTCTAGTCTATGCGTCTTCTTGAGATAGATGCTTGATGCCTCTACTCTGTGGTGGCTAGTCCTATTTATAGAGCGAGGCCCTGGGCCTCTTCCCAAAAAATGAGCGGGAAGGGCGCCAACAATTGGCCATTTTGAAGGGGAACATCTGGTACACTTATCCTGACTAAAGTTGGTCTTCGGCTGCCAAAGGCTCTAACGATGACGCTGCCCTGGGCTCCACAATGACCTCCATCCTTCCGTTCTGCTGGTCTTGGTCTTGTTGCACCGAAACAGTAGCCTTTGCCTGATGCCATGGTCTGTGCTTGCCCCCTTTGCACCGAAAGGGAAAGAAGGACACTGCGCAGGCCGACGCCCGCCTGGTCTCGATCGTCATGGCTTGCATCACGGGCTCCTCGGGAGGTACCCCGCCTTGATCTCTCCGCCCCCTCGCGAGCCTGCCTGGGGAGGCTGCTCCTGAGGAAGCTTCCTGTAGTCCGCCCCGTGAGGCTTGACCCCTCGCGAGGGTCTTGAGCTTGAGCTGATGAAGCTGGGCTGCATTGGGCCCCCACTTGAGCCACGCCGCAGGCCGCAGGCAGGCAAGTCTGGGGACCCCCATTCCCAGAACACCAACAGTAGCCCCCGGGCCCAAGGCGCGCCCGGACTTGGCTTAGCAGAGAAGTGAAGGGGCAAGTGCAAAGCACCACGGGCCCCAACAAGGCTCAACAACTAGACAACAAACGGCTTTGCTCAAAAAGACGAGAAACACAACGATAAGAAGAGGAAATAAAACTTGGCAGCGAGAACACTAGCAAGGGGACAAGAAACACACCTCTTCAAGAGAGGGCGCTGGCCGAGGCCACCTATGTTTGAGTCAAGAGGTATGGCACCGCGAAGATTTTAACCTTGGGCCCAAAGCCACAATTCGTCCTTGAAGCACAAGTACCATCAAAAATGGTTAATGTGAAAGACACGATCAATTTATACATAATGGGGGGAGGGAGAGTTCATTGATAGAACAACACTACCCCTATGTCCATGCCTACACCTAAACTAGACAACAAGTTGAATGTGGTGGGGTGTGCATGGGTTCAAGACACATTGCTCGAATAAATGATATTTAGCTCATGCCTTAACTCGCGAAATCTTGCTTCATCCAAGGGCTTCGTGAAAATATCTGCAAGATTATCATGAGTGTTGACATACTTGAGCTCGATCTCCCCTCGCCTAATGTGATCCAGGATGAAGTGATACCGAATCTCAATATGCTTCGTCTTGAAATGTTGCACCAGGTTGAGAGAAATTGTCACGCCCAATGTGCGATACTATCCTAAAGAGACTCGAAGGTCCCACCAAGGATAGAACCGCAAATTGAAACGCTTTTGCAAGGTGGATATCATTACATCAACATTACATAATAGATGGGGATACATACAAAAGGCATATAATGCCACACGAATACAACATGACATCATACATAAGATCGACATCCGACTACGGATGAAACACAAACAGAAGCGCAAACGACATCCACCCTGCTAGCCCAGGCTGCCGACCTGGAACCTATCCCCTGATCGAAGAAGAAGCAGAAGAAGAACTCCAAAACAAGCAACATCGCTCTCGCGTCATGATCATCGCATAACCTGTACCTGCAACTGTTGTTGTAGTAATTTGTGAGCCACGAGGACTCAGCAATCCCATAACCATGGGTATCAAGACTAGCAAAGCTTAATGGGTAAGGAAGGGGTAAAGTGGTGAGGTTGCAGTAGCGACTAAGCATGATATGGTGGCTAACATACACAAAGAAGAGTGAGAAGAGAACAAGCGGAACGGTCGTGAGGCTAGAAATGATCAAGAGGTGATCCTGAACTCCTACTTACGTCAAACATAACCCAGAAACCGTGTTCACTTCCCGGACTCCGCCGAGAAGAGACCGTCATGACTACACACACGGTTGATGCATTTTAATTCGGATCAGGTGTCAAGTTATCTACAACCGGACATTAACAAATTCCCATCTGCCACATAACCGCGGGCACGGCTCTCGAAAGTTTATACCCGCAGGTGTCCCAACTTAGCCCATGATAAGCTCTCGCGATCAACGAAGGATATTCCTTCTCCCAGAAGACCCGATCGGTCTCGTAATCCGGTTTACAAGACATTTCGACAATGGTAAAACAAGACCAGCAAAACCGCCCCGATGCGCCGACAATCCCGATAGGAGCTGCACATATCTCGTTCTCGTGGCAACACCGGATGAGACAAAGCACGAGTAAAACCAGACCTCGAAGTTTCCCGAGGGGCCTCTGAGCGGCTCGGTTCGACCAACACTTAGACAAGCACCGCCCGGGGCTAAATAAAGATGACCCTCGGGTTGGCCGACCCAAGGGAAGGGTATAGGTGGTGGTGAGGCAAATGGTAAAACCAAGGTTGGGCCTTGCTGGAGGAGTTTTATTCAAAGCGAACTGCCAAGAGGGTCCCATAAATCACCCGACCGCGTAAGGAACGAAAATCCGGGAACATAACACCGGTATGACGGAAACTAGGGCGGCAAGAGTGGAACAAAACACCAGGCATAAGGCCGAGCCTTCCACCCTTTACCAAGTATATAGATGCATTAATAATATAAGAGATATTGTGATATCCCAACATAACCCTGTCCACCATGGAGCAATCTTCAACTTCACCTGTAACTAACAATGCTATAAGAGGGGCTGAGCAAAGCGGTAACGTAGCCAAGCAACGGTTTGCTAGGAAGGGTGTCAAAGGTTAGAGGTTCATGGCAGTTTGGGAGGCTTAAAGAGCAAATGATAGGTAACACAGCATAGCGATAGAATGAAGCAACTAGCATAATAATGATAGTAGTGAGATCCAGGGTAGCGGTCATCTTGCCTGAAATCCTGCTAGGAAGAAGAACGAGTCCATGAAGAAGACGAATGGGAGTAGTCGAACGAATCCTCACAATCGCAACATTACCGGAACTAAGAAGCAACACTAGAAAGAAACAAACAACATGGTAAATGCACAAGCATAAACATGGCATGATGCACAAACAAGTATGATGCATGTCCGGTTTAATGAGGCATGGCATGGCAATTTGCAACAAACAAAACTACAAATTAAGTGGAGCTCAATATGCAACGAGTTGCATATTGACAAAAAACCACATTCATTTATTTAGTTCTCTCCCGTTTAGGTACACAACAATGTTAAATGTTGTTAAACATGGCAAGGGGTGTAACAAAAGTAAACTAACTATTTAGGCAAGTTTAAATGAGGCTGGAACAACAAACAACAATTCCAGAAAATCCCCATGTGCATATTATGAATTTGGTACTGTTCTGCCCTAAAACATATTTTAAAGTTGTTAAACAGGAAAATAAAGTGCACCATGTTAAACTAGGCATTTTTCCACCCATTTACATATAAAGTTTATTAAAATCGGAGCTACGGTTAATTAGTTATGAAATAAATCATTTTAACATGGCATTTGAGCAAATTTAAACAAACAACATTTTAAATATTTTAAACATGGATGAAAACAATCATATTATGAAACTAGATGAAAAACTAAGCATTTTACAGATATAAATTATTTACAAAAGATGCATGGTTTGTGAGTAATTAAATGCATGAACTAGAAGGGTTTTTTTCTGTAAAACAGTTAAATTACTGGATAAAGCGAAATTCACAGAACTGAAAAAAAACAAGACATGGGCCAGATCTGCTGGGCGCTGGGCTGGGGTCTCACCATGGGCACTTGGCCCGATCGATGGAGGAGGCTAGCTGGGCCTGGCCGCGGGGGGGATGGAGGGCGAGCTGGGCCTTGGAGCTAGCGGTCCAGGAGGCTGGCCATGCTGGCGCGGTCGAGGACGGGGTCAACGCGGGCGACAAGGGCGAAGGCTGCTGCTGCTTTCGATTAACAGAAACAGAAGACGCCCATGGCGGCGCAGAGACGACGGTAGGGGTCCCGCGACGGGTCGGCAGAACCGCGAACGGGCGGATCGAGGCGCGTGATGGCGTTCTCCGTTGAGGTGGCGACGTGGTGCAACAGCGGCAGAGCAGATTTTGCCGGAGAAGAGTTCGCGGACGGCGGAGCTAGCACCTGAAGAAAAATGGTGGCGCGGCAGTTTCAGAGAGGAAGAGACTTGGGAGAAGAACGGGGAGACGGAAGGAAGAGGAGGCATGGGGCAGCCCGGACCTGCTGCTGGTACGGTACCTCGCCGACGAGGGCTCAAGGCGTGACGGCGTTGGTCAAAGGCAGAGGCACCAATGGAGCTGCGGCTTGCTCCTAATCGGAGAGAGAACAACAGAACGATGAGCGAGGGAAAAGAAAAACAGGGGAGAAGGAAGGAAAAGAGGGCGGCGCGGGAACGACGGCGTGACCTGCTGGTGGTGCCCGACGATGAAGGGAGCTCCGGTGGTGCTGCTGCTTGCGACAGCGCGCGGGAAGCACAGGAGGAGGGCGATGGGGTCAACGTGGAGGCGGCTCAGGCAGGGGAGAGCACGGGAGCTGCGGGCGTCCAGATCGGGCATGAGGAGGACGGCGTACGGGGACGAGGGGTTGGTCAGGCGGGGCTGTGGTGGTTGGATGGATCGACGCAGGAGGTTGCTTGGTCGGGAATTTAGGTGGGAAGGAAGGGATCTGGTAGCTGGTTGGCTCAAGGAAGAAGAGGGGATTTGGATTGGGGACGCAGGCACTGAATGGATGGGGATGGATCCCGAGGAAGAGGGGACTGGAGGAGTGGCGGCGGCGCGATGGGATCGATGGGACAAGGCTCCTAGGATCTAGGGTTGGTCTACTTTATATAGTGAGTGGATTTTGGTTTAGGGGTATTAGGTCCCTCCGATCGTAATCGGGCGGCCGAAAAAATAGGCTAGAGAGTCCAAATAAGAAAACAGAGATATTTTATAGACGTTAGGGGACGATTCGAATCCAATGGAGATGACTGAGCGGGTCAGGTTCGGGGTAGGTTCCGGACGCACGCGAGGGGTTCGGTGGTTGTGCCGAGAGGTTGCGTAGGCAGACAAATAAGAGGGGAACGAAACCCGGTTGGTCTGGAACGGTTAACAAAGGCAAAGCGGTCAAGAGGGAAGGTGAACGAGGACAAGGACTTGAGAAAATGCCAACGGAGGCAAAGAGAGAAAGGGAAACTACGAACGGTAACGAGTTTTATGAAAAACATGCGGATGCAATGCACATGATGCCATGAGATGAGATGCATGCCATGAATAAAATGCAAAACAAAAGACAAAAACCCAACCACGAAGGAAATGTCATATCGCATCTCCGGAAAAGGCAAGAGTTGGAGTTACGAATATGGAAAGTTGTATCCGGGGCGTTACAGAAATCTTGATGGCACTTTCATTGTCACACCAAAGAGGCACTTTGTCACAAATGACACCATACTCCTTTAAAGTTTGCCTCATCCATAAGACTTGTGCACAACAACTACCGGCCGCCACATACCACGCTTCGGTGGACGAGAGAGACACAAAACTTTGCTTCTTGGAAGACCAACTCACCAAAGAGCAACCAAGAAATTGGCACCCTTCGGAAGTGGACTTCCTATCCACTTTGTCTCCCGCCCAATCGGAATCCGTATATCCTTATAACTTGAAGTTTGCTCCTCTTGGGTACCATAAGCCAAAGTTTGGGGTATGAGCCAAATATCAAAAGATTCGTTTGACCGCCACAAAGTGACTTTCCTTTGGTGCGCCTTGAAACCGTGCACACATTCCCACACTCAACAGGATATCCGGTCTAGATGCACAAAGGTAAGCAAGGAGCCAATCATGGAGCGATATACCTTTTGATCCACTGCTTTACCATTGGGATCAATGTCAAGTTGGCACTTGGTGGGCATTGGAGTAGAAGTCGGCATTGGAGTAGAACCCGTGCATTGAGTAGGGCCTGGAGTCCCCTCGGAGTTGCGTGGGCACGTATGGGGTCGCCATACGGCCCGCCCTGGACCTGGGGTGCCAGCTGGACGCATAAAGGAGGTGCTCCCGAGGCGGCGGCGTCCAGGAGTTTGGCTACTCGCTCCAGCAACACGTCACGATGGCCCTCCAGCAGCCGACATCGTAGCAGCTCTTGGGTCACCGTGAGCGCGACCCTAGAGGTCGCCTGCTCCCATCGGGTGTGCGGTGCTGTGACCGCGGTGTGGTTCGAAGCTCTTGCTGCTGACCACACCTGCCGTGGTGTGAGGGCAGGCGGCATTTGGCTGCATCGCCCACGCCCTGCAGCGCCCTGCGGAGCGCGAGCTGCCTGAGGCGCAAGGTTGAGGTCGCCCAGGGCCGGCGGCATGGCGTGGACGGGCCACGCCGCCCAGCGGTCGGCGTTGGCATTCGGGTCGCTTGACATCAGGGTGGCGAGTCGACGAAACGCGAGGCGGTGGAAGAAGGATTCCGGCGCACCCCTACCTGGCGCGCCAAATTTTGGATTTTGGGTTCCGGCAGACCCTTGAGGTTCGAACACTTTGGTGCGCACAAAGATATTTCCCCTACCAGCTCACGTCTCGAAGTCTCACAAGGATCTAAGCAAGAAAGATGAACACATAAGGGACACGAGATTTATACTGGTTCAGGCCACCATTATGGTGTAATACCCTACTCCAGTGTGTGGCATGGTGGATTGGCTCAGGGGCTGATGATGAACAGTACAAAGGGAGAGCAGCCTCACGAGGGGCTATTCTTGAGCTGGTGCGATGAACTGCTAGGGTGAGTTCAATCGCCTCTCTCTAGTCTATGCGTCTTCTTGAGATAGATGCTTGATGCCTCTACTTTGTGGTGGCTAGTCCTATTTATAGAGCGAGGCCTTGGGCCTCTTCCCAAAAAATGAGCGGGAAGGGCGCCAACAATTGGCCATTTTGAAGGGGAACATCTAGTACACTTATCCTGACTAAAGTTGGTCTTCGGCTGCCAAAGGCTCTAACGATGACGCTGCCCTGGGCTCCACGATGACCTCCATCCTGCCGTTCTGCTGGTCTTGGTCTTGTTGCACCAAAACGGTAGCCTTTGCCTGATGCCATGGTCTGTGCTTGCCCCCTTTGCACCGAAAGGGAAACAAGGACACTGTGCAGGCCGGCGCCCGCCTGGTCTCGATCGTCATGGCTTGCATCACGGTCTCCTCGGGAGGTACCCCGCCTTGATCTCTCCGCCTCCTCGCGAGCCTGCCTGGGGAGGCTGCTCCTGAGGAAGCTTCCTGTAGTCCGCCCCGCGAGGCTTGACCCCTCGCGAGGGTCTTGAGCTTGAGCTGATGAAGCTGGGCTGCATTGGGCCCCCACTTGAGCCACGCCAGCAGCCGCAGTGCAAGTCTGGGACCCCTGCTCCTGAACACAACCAGTAGCCCTCGGGCCCAAGGCGCGCCCGGACTTGGCTTAGCAGAAAAGCAAAGGGGCAAGTGCAAAGCACCGCGGGCCCCAACAAGGCTCAACAACTAGACAACAAACAGCTTTGCTCAAAAAAAGAGAAAAACAACGACAAGAAGAGGAAATAAAACTTGGCAGTGAGAACACTAGCAAGGGGACAAGAAACACACCTCTTCAAGAGAGGGCGGTGGCTGAGGCCACCTATGTTTGAGTCAAGAGGTATGGCACCGCGAAGATTTTAACCTTGGGCCCAAAGCCACAACTCGTCCCTGAAGCACAAGTACCATCAAAAATGGTTAATGTGAAAGACACGATCAATTTATACATAATGGGGGGAGGGAGAGTTCATTGAGAGAACAACACTACCCCTATGTCCATGCCTACACCTAAACTAGACAACAAGTTGAATGTGGTGGGGTGTGCATGGGTTCAAGACACATTGCTCGAATCAATGATATTTAGCTCATGCCTTAACTCGCAAAATCTTGCTTCATCCAAGGACTTCGTGAAAATATCTGCAAGGTTATCATGAGTGTTGACATACTTGAGCTTGATCTCCCCTCGCCTAATGTGATCCAGGATGAAGTGATACCGAATCTCAATATGCTTCCTCTTGAAATGTTGCACCGGGTTGAGAGAAATTTTGATGGCACTTTCATTGTCACACCAAAGAGGCACTTAGTCACAAATGACACCGTACTCCTTTAAAGTTTGCCTCATCCATAAGAGTTGTGCACAACAACTACCGGCCACCACATACTCCGCTTCGGTGGACGAGAGAGGCACAAAACTTTGCTTCTTGGAAGACCAACTCACCAAAGAGCAACCAAGAAATTGGCACCCTTCGGAAGTGGACTTCCTATCCACTTTGTCTCCCGCCCAATTGGAATCCGTATATCCTTATAGCTTGAAGTTTGCTCCTCTTGGGTACCATAAGCCAAAGTTTGGGGTATGAGCCAAATATCAAAAGATTCGTTTGACTGCCACAAAGTGACTTTCCTTTGGTGCGCCTTGAAACCATGCACACATTCCCACACTCAACATGATATCTGGTCTAGATGCACAAAGGTAAAGCAAGGAGCCAATCATGGAGCGATATACATTTTGATCCACCGCTTTACCATTGGGATCAATGGCACTTGATGGGCATTGGAGTAGAAGCCGGCTTGAAATCACTTAGCTTGAACCTTTTTAGCATGTCTTGTGTGTATTTGGCTTGGTTGATGAAGGTACATTCTCTTCTTTGCTTGGTATCGAAACCAAGGAAGAACTTCAACTCCCCCATCAAAGACATCTTGAACTTAGAGGTCATGAGAGCGGTAAATCTGTCATTGAAAGCTTTGTTAGGGGAACCAAAGATAATATCATCAACATATAGTTGGCATACAAAAAACTCCCCTTTCACTTTCTTAATAAGAAGAGTGGGATCGATTTTCCCAACCTCAAATCCACTATCTTGCAACAACTCGGTAAGGTGGTCATACCACGCACGTGGGGCTTGCTTAAGGCCATAGAGTGCCTTATCGAGTTGATACACATGATCCGGGAATAAGGATCCTCAAACCCGGGGGGTTGCTTGACATAAACCAACTCATTAATAGGACCATTAAGAAAAGCACTCTTCACATCCATTTGTTGTAACTTAAAGTTGTGATGGGAAGCATAAGAAATCAACAAACGAATGGATTCAAGGCGAGCAACGGGAGCAAAGGTTTCACCGTAGTCGATACCCTCGACTTGGAAGTAGCCTTATGCTACCAATCTTGCCTTGTTGCGAACGATGTTCCCATGAGCATCTTGCTTGTTCTTGAATATCCACTTGGTTCCAATGACATTGTGGTGTCGGATTTTGGGTTCCGGCAGACCCTTGAGGTTTGAACACTTGGGCGCGCACGAATATCTTTCCCCTACCAGCTCACGTCTCGAAGTCTCACAAGGATCTAAGCAAGAAAGATGAACACACAAGGGACACGAGATTTATACTGGTTCAGGCCACCATTGTGGTGTAATACCCTACTCCAGTGTGTGGCATGGTGGATTGCCTCAGGGGATGATGATGAACATTACAAAGGGAGAGTAGCCTCGCGAGGGGCTGTTCTTGAGGTAGTGCGATGAACTGCTAGGGTGAGTTCAGTCACCTCTCTCTAGTCTATGCGTCTTCTTGAGATAGATGCTCGATGCCTCTACTCTGTGGTGGCTTGTCCTATTTATAGAGCGAGGTCCTGGGCCTCTTCCCAAAAAATGAGCGGGAAGGGTGCCAACAATTGGCCATTTTGAAGGGGAACATCTGGTACACTTATCCTGACTAAAGTTGGTCTTCGGCTGCCAAAGGCTCTGACGATGACGCCACTGGCTCCACGATGACCTCCATCCTGCCGTTCTGCTGGTCTTGGTCTTGTTACACCGAAACGGCCTTTGCCTGATGCCTTGGTCTGTGCTTGCCCCCTTTGCACCGAAAGGGAAACAAGGACACTGCGCAGGCCGGCGCCCGCCTGGCGCCCGCCTGGTCTCGATCGTCATGGCTTGCGTCACGGGCTCCTCGGGAGGTACCCCGCCTTGATCTCTCCGCCTCCTCGCGAGCCTGCCCGGGGAGGCTACTCCTGAGGAAGCTTCCTGTCGTCCGCCCCGCGAGGCTTGACCCCTCGTGAGGGTCTTGAGATTGAGCTAATGAAGCTGGGCTGCATTGGGCCCCCACTTGAGCCACGCCGCAGGCCACAGGCAGGCAAGTCTAGGGACCCCCGTTCCCAGAACGCCGACATGTGGTTCCCCGAAGGCCTTGGCACTAATCTCCACACCTTGTTGTACTCGAAGCTGTTTAGTTCTTCATGCATGGCATTGAGCCAATCCGAATCTTTGAGCGCCTCATAGACCTTTTGGGGTTCAACACAAGAGACTAACGCGTGATGTTCACAATAGTTTGCTAATTGTCTACGAGTGCTTACCCCCTTTCTTAGGCTTCCAACCACATTCTCCATGAGATAACCTTGGGTGGTGAGCTTGGAAGCAATCTTCGCGGCACGACGCTCTAATTCCTCCTCGGATGTGGAAGGAGGAGGGTTAACTTGATTATCTTGAGCGCCGTCTTGAGCTTGTTCTAGATCTTGAGCTTGCTCTTGATCTTGAACTTTCTCGAGGGGGAGAACTTTACCTTGGGCACCATTTGGTGGTTCACCACCATCTTGAGGCTGATCTTGCCCTTGGTCTTGTTCAAGAGGTTGAGGGCCTTCACTTTGTTCTTCGGAAGCGTGTGGGTCTTGGGTTGGTGATGCCTCCACTTCAGTGGAGCATTGTCCTTCTCCTTCAGACACAAGGGGTTCCTCAATGGGTAGGATATGACCCACACCCATTCTTCTTATGGCTTGGGGAGGAATTTCATCACCTACATCACAAGTACCACTTTGCTCCACTTGGGAGCCGTTATTTTCGTCAAACTCCATGTTACACGTCTCCTCAATGAGTCTGGTGGACTTGTTGAGGACACGGTAAGCATGAGAATTTGTAGCATAACCAACAAATATGCCCTCATAAGCTCTAGCCTCAAATTTAGACAAGCAAACACCTTTCTTGAGAATGAAACACTTACACCCGAACACCCGGAAGTACTTGAGGTTGGGCTTGTTACCGGTAAGTATTTCATACGGAGTCTTGTTCAAGCCTTTGCGGAGATAGAGCCGATTGGATGCATGACATGCTGTGTTGATGGCTTCAGCCCAAAAGTTGTATGGAGACTTGAACTCCGCCATCATGGTCCTTGCCGCATCCATCAACGTCCGGTTCTTCCTCTCTGCGACACCATTTTGTTGAGGGGTATATGGTGCAGCATATTGATGTTTGATCCCCTCATCACTAAGAAACTCATCCAAGGTGTATTTCTTGAACTCGGTGCCATTGTCACTTCTTATTGTCAAGATCTTTGCATCATGTTGACGTTGAGCTTCATTTGCAAAGTCGATGACGGTTTATTGAGTCTCACTCTTCCTCTTGAAGAAAAATACCCAAGTGTACCTTGAATAATCATCCAGAATCACCAAGCAATACTTTCTACCTCCAAGACTATCAAAGGATGGAGGCCCAAACAGATCCATGTGAAGGAGCTCCAAGGGTCTCTTCGAGTAGATGATAGTCGTGGGAGGGTGATGTAACACCCCGGATGTAGCTTTCCATATTTGTAACTCCAACTCTTGCCATTTTCGGCTATGTGCTATGATATTCCCTCCGTGGTTGGGTTTTGTTTTTCGTTTTGCATTTTATTCATGTCATGCATCTCATATCATGTCATCATGTGCATCTCATTTGCATACGTGTTCGTCTCATGCATTCAAGCATTTTCCCCGTTGTCCGTTTTGCTATCCGACACTCCCACGTGCACCGACGCACCCCTCTTATCTCTTTTCGTGTGCGGGTGTTAAAAATGTTCTCGGAATGGACCGAGGCTTGCCAAGTGGCCTTGGTATACCACCGGTAGACCACTCGTCAAGTTTCGAGCCATTTGGAGCTCGTTTGATACTCCAACAGTTAACCGGGTAACCGCGAAGGCCTCTTTTGGGTTGCAGCCCAACACCCCTCCAAAACAGCCCAATAACCCATCTAAGTCACTTCCATGCTCTCCTTCGTCGGATCACGATCATGTGGGCAAAAACCGCACTCCATTTGGAGCCTCCTAGCTCCCTCTACCTACAAATATAGCCTCCCCCTCCGAAATTTCAGGCAAACCCTAGACGAAATCCTCCTCCGCCGCCGGACACGTCTGGATCGGACCGGACGCGTCTGTCCGCCGCCGCCCGTCCAACCGCAGCGCCGCCACGTGGCGGCCATGCCCCACATCGCCACCGGCGTGCAGCCCGCGAGGCCCAGCCCCGCTGGCCGACCGCCGCCGCCTCTCAGCGTTGCTTCCTCCGCGCCGCCGGATCGCCCGAGCCTGTCGCCGGCCATGCCCGTCGCCGGCCGCCTCCGCCCGCCAGCCGCCGCCCTACCCCGCGCCGCCCGCTCCTCCCAGCGCCGCCCAGCGCCCTGTCGCCGCCCGCTCCTCGTTGTCGCCCGACAGATCCGGCCGCGGGAAGGCCAGATCCGGCCCGAAGGAGTTCCGCCGGCCGCCCCTTCCTCCATCACCGGCGAGCCGCGCCTCGCCTCGGTTCGCGCGCCCTCGGATGAACCCATAGATCCAATTTTCTCGGAGGTTGTTTTTTTCCTCCAAGTCATTTTTGTTGTTAATTTAGCTCTATTCATCGCATCATAACTTTGCAACCGTGGCTCCGTTTTGGGCGTGTAGCATACCGAATTGTTCGCCTCGATGAGTACATCATTTCATCTCATGGCATCATTTTCAGTTGAGCTCATCTTGATGCCCGAAATGCTGTTGGAAGAGGGCTGTGTGATGTTAGTTTCAGATTCTTATCAGAACATGCACTTCTGTTATTTTTGCCATGATTGATGTGTGCACCTTATGAACTTGAGCCCTACATATGTTTTGAACTATGCCATGCCATATTTACAGTGGTGTATGCCATGTATTTTTGTGATCTCTGTGGTGACTAGCACAAGCATGCAAACTAGGCTTCGTGATGTTGCTGATTTTAGTCCCTGTTCTGCTGTTATTTTTATGCCATGTAAAGTTGATGCTACAGAGAGTTCCATGCTTATTTTGAGATACTTCGGTAAGGATGTTTTGAACATATGGTTATGCTCTATCCATTCATGCCCCTGTTTGCAATTATTGAGTAGTCTAGCATGTCATTTTCTTGCTCTACTTTTGCTATAAAATGTTTCCTGGCAGATTGTTTACATGATATTCAATTTTGACAAGGTTGTTGTAGTTGATCCTTGCATGCTATGAACTTGTTCTTGCCATGTTTAGCTTCATAAACATGTCTTATTGCTGATGCTATGCTTATATTGTCATGCAATGACTTGTGGTGAGTGAATCGAGCTCGCGAAGATGCCTTCATAATTCTGTCAATGTCATGCTCTGTTTGCTGAATCTGTTAACGAAACTTGCTATGTTTACATGGGTGCCATCATTTCTTCTGGTCCTTTTTGGCTCATGGTCAGTAAGGGACTTTTGTTCGATGCTTTGAGTAGAATCATGCCATGTCTTGTTTTGATATTATATGTTCCTGTAGCATGTTGATTGCTTGCTCTGAACATTGCTACCTGATGCTGTTTATGCCATGTCCAACCTGATATTTTTTTGCACTTTTTCCATGCTTGTTTGAACCTGCTATGGTGTGTTTTAGCCGTAGCTCAGTGTTCCTCTTTTGTCAAGCATCTCCTGTAGATCACAGCCATATGCTTTGTTATTATGTTGGGGTGCTGTAGCATAGCTTCTTGTTGCATGCTAAGTAGCATCGTGCTGTTAATCGCAGATTTGTGTCATTCTTGTTTTGCTTGCCATTTGCAAACCGTGCATCCGATTCCGGTGATCTTTATATCGATTTCAACCGAAATCATCTCATCTTTCCAGCGGCATACTTGGTTTGCCAAGTTGATGCCTTGTTCATCATTTCCCTTCCGGAGCACGCATATGCATTGCACATCACATCTCGCATATCATGTCATGTATTGCATCATGTTGCTTGTGCATTGCTCCATGTTTGATTGTGGTTCCATTGCTTGTGTTCTTGCTTTGGGTAGAGCCGGGAGACGAGTACGTGCACGAGGAACCTGTTGAGAATGCTTACGAGGATCAAGCTTTCGACAACTCTGAGAACTTTGCAGGCAAGATAACCATACCTTCGATATCACTTCTATCTTTGCTTTGCTAGTTGCTCGCTCTATCGTTATGTTATCTCTACCTGCCATTGTTTATCATGCCTCCCTATTGCCATGTCAAACCTCTAACCACCCATTTCCTAGCAAACCGTTGTTTGGCTATGTCACCGCTTTTGCTCAGCCCCTCTTATAGCGTTGCTAGTTGTAGGTGAAGATGAAGTTCGTTCCTTGTTGGAACATGGATATTTTGGGATATCACAATATCTCTTATTTAATTAATGCACCTTATATACTTGGTAAAGGGTTGAAGGCTTGGCCTTATGCCTGGTGTTTTATTCCACTCTTGCCACCCTAGTTTCCGTCATACCGGTGTTATGTTCCTTGATTTTGCGTTCCTTACGCGGTTGGGTGATTTATGGGACCCCCTTGACAGTTCGCTTTGAATAAAACTCCTCCAGCAAGGCCCAACCTTGGTTTTACCATTTGCCACCTAAGCCTTTTTCCCTTGGGTTTTCACGAGCCCGAGGGTCATCTTTATTTTAACCCCCCCGGGCCAGTGCTCCTTCGAGTGTTGGTCCAAACTAGAGCCACTTGCAGGGCCCCCTCGGGGAAACTTGAGGTATGATTTTAGTTGTACGTAGTGTTCATCCGGTGTGCCCTGAGAACGAGATATGTGCAGCTCCTATCGGGATTTGTCGGCGCATCGGGCGGTCTTGCTGGTTTAGTTTTACCATTGTCGAAATGTCTTGCGAACCGGATTCCGAGATCGATCGGGTCTTCCCGGAGAAGGTATATCCTTCGTTGACCGTGAGAGCTTATGATGGGCTTGTTGGGACACCCCTGCAGGTATATTATCTTTCAAAGGCTTGCCCGTGGTTATGAGGCAGATGGGAATTTGTTAATGTCCGTTGTAGATAACTTGACACTTGACTTCATTAAAATGCATCAATCAGGTGTGTAACTGTGTGATGGTCTCTTCGGCGGAGTCCGGAAGTGAACACGGTTTGGGTTATGTTTGACGAAGTAGTTTCACGATCACTTCTTGACCGCTTCTAGCTTCTCGACCGATCGTTGCTTCTCTTCTCGCCTCACTTATGTATGTTAGCCACCATATATGCTTAGTGCTTGCTGCAGCTCCACCATATTACTGTTAGATATTACCACTAGGTGTAAACCGCCAAGCTTGGGCCGGGTTAGCTCGCTAGTGGTGTAATCATGGAAAGGCCCAAGGCACGTAGTTGGTTTAGAACTTGTAGCCGTAAACCGCCTGATGTATGACTTGTATTGTAAGTTAGAATAGAGAGATACCAACCGATACTTAATATGAACCGTTGGGACTCGCAAACCGACAGGCGTCACTCGTGTATATAAGGGACGACCGCGGCGGTTCAAAGACGACAACCACAACTCGAGCCTAGGCGGCTTGTTTGCTCCCTAGCCATCGAGACTACATCAATTCCATCACAACTAGACGAGGCTTTTACCTTCATCGAAGGGGCCGAACTAGTATAAACCCTTGTGTCTTTGTGTCCGCTTTAACCCCTGCAAGTAAGCCCGTAGCGATGGCTCCACGACTAAGTCCTTACGCTAGGACATCTGCCGTGACAAATCCACGACATTACCCCTTTCCTACCTACAAGCTTAAATAGTCTTGATCTCGCGGGTGTGAGATTGCTGAGTCCCGTGGCTCACAGATTCTACCAAAACAGATGCAGGTGCTGAGGATACCAGCGCAAGTGGCGCAACCGAGCTCAAGTGGGAGTTTGATGAGGACCTTGGTCGTTACTATGTTTCGTTTCCAGATGATCAGTAGCGGAGCCCAGTCGGGACGATCAGGGATCTATCATTTGGGGTTGTCTTCTTTTTATTTGGATTCGACCGTAGTCGTTCTTTGAGTGTATTTTGAATGATGTATGAACCTTAAATTATGTATTGTGTGAAGTGGCGATTGTAAGCCAACTCTCTTTATCCCATTATTGTTCATTACATGGGATTGTATGAAGATGACCCTTCTTGCGACAAAACCACCATGCGGTTATGCCTCTAAGTCGTGCTTCGACACATGGGAGATATAGCCGCATCGTGGGCGTTACATGTGAGCCTTTTCATGAAGCTTTCCTTCGATACAAGCACTGCAAGCACGATCTTTGGCAAAACTAACATTTGTTAGACCATGGACATGGTCCCCCTTGAGAAGACTTTGCAAAGATCTCATATTAACATGGGCTAAATGGTGATGCCAAAGCCATCCCACATCAACTTTAGCCATTAGGCATGTCGCGGTCTTAGTGGGTCGCTCCAAAAAGTTAATCACATAGAGACCATTCTCGACATGCCCAACAAAAGCTACTTTAAGAGTCTTGCTCCACAAGAGGGCCACGATATCAATATCAAAGAAAGTGGCAAAGCCCATGAGTGCAAGTTGACGAACGGAAAGTAGATTGTACGCAAGGGACTCAACAAGCATGACTTTCTCGATCATTAGATCATGAGAAATTACAACCTTGCCAAGACCCAATACCTTAGAAGACGAGGCATCACCCCACTCGACATTGGTGGGCATAGATGGGATCTTGTGCACGTCCACCACCAAGTCCTTGCTCCCGGTCATATGATTTGTTGCTCCACTATCGATCAACCATGATCCCCCACCAGAAGCAAACACCTACAAGAGATCAATGCTTGGTTTTAGGTACCCATTTAGTAATGGGTCCTTTGATGTTAGTAACAAGGGTCTTAGGAACCGAAATAGACCATTCAATGTACTCATAAGGAGAACCAACAAATTTAGCATAAGCATACCCATCACTAGCACGACACAACACATAAGAAGGGTTAAAGTCGCCGACTTTGTTGGAAGAGGTGGCTTTGCCCTTTTTGACATCACCACCCTTCACATTGTTCTTCTTCTCCTTAGGATCACCCTCTCCCTCCTTCACAAAAGTTTGCTTGAGAGGAGGAGGTCATTTGGTCTTGTCGTTCTTCTTCTTGTTCTTGGACTTCGGTGCGAACCCAACTCCCTCCTTGCCCACAACTTCCTTTTGATTGCTCAAAAGGTCGTTGAGGTTCTTCTCACCTTGTATGCATGTCACAAGACCTTTCTCAAGTTGCTCCTTCAACTTGGCATTTTCCTCCACAAGATGCACATGCTCACAATACGGGTTAGTGGCATTTGCATTATCAATTAATACCATATGAGGAAAGGTGACTTTTTCTTTGGTTAGCTTAACTTGGAGTTGAGCATGAGATTCCTTGAGGCTAGAATCGCTACAAAAAAAATAAACGTGTTTGTCACAGTAGGTCGCGTTTTTTGTCATGCATGCACATCCATGACGATTTTATGACAGAATCAAGATAGTCATACCTGTGCTGTCGTAGAAGTGTTCCATGACATTACCAAAATTATCATCACGGAAGTGTCCACTTCCATGATGATAAATCGCGCGTCACAGAAGTGCTTCGTCAAGGGTGACCGACACGTGGCATCCATCGTAACGGAACGCCGTTAAGCTATCGGTTCCGGTTTTGGATCCGATAACCCGGTAACAGCCCAGACCAATGGGGATTTTCCACGTGTAAAATCATCATTGGCCGCAGGAAACACGTGGTGCCTCACCGTTGGGACAGATGTCATCCACTCATTGGACAGGAGGCGCCTATGATAGGTTGACACATGGCACGGCCCAACAGTGCCCATTCCGATGAAAAAGGCCGGCCCAGTAAAAATTAGCAGGCCGGCCCATATAAGGCCTACTTGTGTCAGGTCCATTTAAGCCCACGGCCCATACGAGATGTGCTAATTCGGCCCGTCAACGTCCCGTTAAAGATTTGACACCACTGCAGCCCATCGTCAGTTCGAGCGCGTTAACAACCCACTATATATTTGTGCTCAATATCAGCCCGGTGAGACTTCGGCCTGTTAACGGCCCATTCAATGGATGGGCCAATTTTCAGGATGTACATCTTTCGGCCTTTTAGCGGCCCATTTAAATGTTGGGCCAATTTTCGGCCCGGTGTCACTTTCAGCCTGTTGACGGCCCATAAATCAGTTGGGCCATTTGTAGTCGGACCTGAGTTTTGGCATTTTAGCGACCCATTTAAGTGTTGGGCCAATTCTCGGCCCTGTGTGCCTTTCGTCCTGTTAACGGACCATAAATGAGTTGGGCCATTTGTAGTCAGACCTTAGTTTTGGCCTTTTAACGGCCCATGCCCTTCATGGTCCAATACCAGCACGGTTTCTCTTTCGGCCTGCTAAAGGCCCACAACATAGTTGGGCCATTTACAATACGACCTGACTTTCGGCCTCTTAGCGGCCCATGCTCTTCATGGTCCAGTACAAGCCCACTATCTCTTTCGGCCTGCTAAAGGCCTACGGTATAGTTGGGCCATATGTAGCCCAAACTTAGTAACGGCCTGTTAACGACCCGTGAAATAAATTGGGCCCACATGTTGCCCGCTTCGATGTCGGCCTATTAACGACCCGGGAGGTAAGAGGGCTGACCATTAACTTTCGGCCTAGTAACGACCCATGAACTTAATGGGCCCACTAAAGTTCATACATGTCTTTAGGCCAAATTTGATAATTTGAGCCCATTACAACGAGCAATTATGCATAGGACCAAAACCGATCAAGCAAAGGTACGCCATACAGGGAATAACATTGCACATCCAGCATATATTACAGGAAATTACATCCACTGGGCAATCAAAGATTGATGCGGTGCAAATAAATGAGCGTAACCTAACCATCTACAACGCCACAATCTGCAACCTCAAAGACAGATGACACCCATAAGCATGTGGGCAAGTTCTTGCTGCTTTGCTACATCGTCTCTCGAAAACATTGATCGCTTGTTATGTCGCACGACTCTGCACCTCTGAATTCATCCACCATTTCCATCATTGCTTCAGCCATTAATTGGTTCACAAACATACATTTATTCCGTTGCATTCGAGAAAGAGGATACTGAACAGATTCAGATGGCGATTTTGGTAGGCTTGTATTATTGATAGTGGAGAGTGTCTCGACCACTGCATCAAAACGTAAATTAGGACAGGAACCAAACTGATTAATCATGAGTTATTGCCATATTACCTGGCCTAGATTTACTGGAAAGAAACAATGGGATTGCCTTGCGGTTTTCAGAGTTTGTCTTCTTATCTTCAGTAGCCTGCACAAAATTAACACACTAGCATTTCTATCATTGGCCAAGTCAGATAATAGGAAAGCAACATTGACACAACGAACATTTGGGCAACTAGCCTACACCAAATTAACACAATATGGCACAACTATCATCAGCCATGTAAGGTAACACAAAAGCAACATTGACACAATGAATGAATGGGCAACCAGAGAAGCACTACAATTCAGTAATGTGCGTGATATGAGATAGTACACTCATGCAGCTCAGTATGCAAAACTACCAGGCAGTTTTCCTTACAAAAATCAACATTGGCGCCTTTAACATTTTGCTACAACTAATTTTAGATCAGATAAAGGTTAGATTCACGCCGATCAACAAAATACATGCCGATGTAAAAATATAGTGATATACAACATGTACTTACATCAGCATTGGAGCACAGAGAATTCCCGCAAGATATTTTCCTCGAATACGATCCCAATGGAGGAAGTCTTCTATCGTTTAACCTTATTTTCTGAAAGAGAGATGGTTAAGAAACATGTAGAAAATATAATCAGAATGCTATAAAATTTCATGATGCAAGGATACACACACGCTTCTTAGAATGGAGTTGACATTCTTTTGCCGGATCGAGCGGACTAGTTCTTTGGCCACTGGAATCGCTTATTATCGATGGGAGTTGGGTTTCTCTGTCTTTGGAGCAAGATCTATGAAAAATGGAGTTGGTTTATTATCTCCTGGCGTTTGGATCTTTTGCAAAGACCTGGTTTGTAACCCTTCAGGTTCTAACATATTCGTCTTCCCCTTGCATGCCTTATATAGAAGAATGGTGATTCAGTTATAAAACATGCTACAGCAGAGATGGAATAGGTACTGAAGAATAGAAAGGCATGACATATTGACATGTATTCCCTCTATCCGGAAATAAATGGATGGGTCTAGGCGTATTTCAGTTCTTGATACATCCAGTTTTATCCACTGCAGAACCAAAGTATTCAAACCCACTGATATGAGATAGTACACTCATGCAGCTTAGGATGCAAAACTACCAGGCAGTTTTCCTTACAAAAATCAACATTGTGGCCTTTAATCATACATTTTGCTACAACTAAATTTAGATCAGATAAAGGTTGGATTCACGCCGATTAACAAAATACATGCTGATGTAAAAATATAGTGATATACAACAGGTACTTACATCTACATTGGAGCATCGGGAATTCCTGCAAGAATCTTTCCTCATAAATGATACCATTGCAGAAATTCTTCTATCTGTTAAGCTTATTTTCTAAAAGAGAGATGGGTAAGAAACATGTAGAAAATATGATCAACATGCTATAAAATTTCATGATGCAAGGATACGCACACGCTTCTTAGAATGGAGTTGACATATTTTTCCTGGACTGGAGCAGACTAGTTCTTTGGCCACCGGAATCTTCTTATTATCAGTAGGAGTTGGGTTTCTCTGTGCTAGAGCAGTATCTATAAAAGCTGGAGTTGGTTTATTATCTCTTGGCATTTGGATCTTTTGCAAAGGCCTTGTTTGTAACCCTTCAGATTCTAACATAGTTGTCTTCCCCTTGCATGCCTTGTATAGAAGAATGGTGCTTTAATTATAAAACATGTGACAACAGAGAGTAGGAACAGGTACTGAAGAATAGAAAGGCATGAAATATTGACATGTATTCCCTCCATCCGGAAAAAATGGATGGGTCTAGGCGTATTTCAGTTCTAGATACATCCTTTTTTATCCATTTCGGCAACATGTAATCCGGACGGAGGGAGTATGGTGTAAGAGCTAGGGATATGACAGGACAACACAACAAAAAAACACTAGTTGAATGTAAAACTGAATGCTAGCGGAATACGTACAGAAATAACTAAGGCAACATACACGTGTATGATTGGGAAACTAAGATGGCATTGCAACAGAGCGCTAGAACAACACTTCAATGTAAAAAACATGGTATGGTAGACAGATGAAGTACATACTGATGAATAATAGTGCATAAGATATTCAAAAGCATGATGTCCAAATGAAGCAGATGGCATTGCGATAGAGTAGAATGACAGTACTTGAATTTGAAAATATGTTATCATGAATGGAATATGTACTGAAAAACAGGAAGGCGTGACATATTTACATGCATGATCAGCATGCTAAGCACATGGCATTGCAACAGAGTAGATACACTCCAGGACATTATATGCATGTTGTACCCATATCACAAGCCAAGTTAGAGCAAGGACCTTGTGGGGTGAAGAGGATTCATCATCTTTCTACAAGTCTTCTGAAGATCTGCCTTTACATGTTCCATCATATTGGGTATCATTGACATCAAGTTTATTGGCCTTTACATTGCTCCGTGAGGTTCTTGTGGATATATCAGTGTGTGCAATTATATCTAACATGCATGGAAGACAACTAGTAGTTAGATTTATGTAATGAGTGCCTGTAGGAGACGACATAAATAGTAGGACTGGGGTTAACTAGCAGCAACAGGTCTCATAAACTAAAGGGAGAACACATATGAAAGCTACAGAATATGTATCATTTGTACTCGAGATTAACTAGATGGCACACAAAAATATTAAAGAACAACATAGGTAATACTAGAAGTGGTATAATACTATAATCACCAGCCCGTGGGATAGCATTGGCTGATGGATGATAACTATGGAAAGGTGTTACCTAAAGGACAAGTATCTTAGCTGAACTATGGAACAATGTTAACTCCTGAACAAGACCCGTAAGAGATCAGCATGAATATACAGTGAAATGTGATGATCTATTTTCCATGCTTAGATGAATAACAAAGCCATAAATGTTGCACACAAGTAAGATGAGGGTACAACCTATCTGGCTGCCATCCATAGGAGTGAGCATCATGTGCTGACTTGTCGATGGCCCTGCAGTCGTTGTGGCTGTCCATGTCGGGCATGCGCATTCGATCCAGGGAACTGTTGAGTGGGGACTATAGCTCCTTTCTGGTGTATGCTTCCCTTGTTGGAGCAGCTGCGGTGAGTCGGAAGACGGTGTGTCTGAAGATGCAGATAATGCATAATGTTAAGAATGGCATATCTCTTTGATCCGAAGAAATACACTAAGAGATCAACATCAAGGTACGAGAGTGGTCACACGTCTGTTGATTGAAGACTAAATTGGGGTCACACGATTTTATTTTATTTTGGTACTGTCCGATCTACGCCGGATGGCTTGATGGCCGTCTTGTGCCTCCCGGCTGACACTGTTCAAAATCTTCCCCGAAGAGCCAGCGACCAACGACAGAGCAGCCTGCCTCCGCCGTCCATGGCCCCAGCCAAAACCCCGCTCCCCGCCCCACCGCACTATCGTGGTTGCGCTGCCCCCGGGCCAATCCACAAAAACTCCCCGTCATCCAGATCCGAATGCAGCAATACCTTCAACCCACGCAACTCTAAAAGATAGCCATCTAAGCGCTGCTTCGATGGCGAACTTGCGGCCCCGCACCCTTACGTTAGACACCAGCCAACCGGTAGCCTAGGAGCTCCGCCGCCTCGAGGGGTGCTGCTTCCCATTGGGAATTGATTGGCCCAGAATAAAAATTTAGACAACTGACGCCTAAATAAAGTGATTTGAGATGAGGGTGCGACCTATCTGGCGGCATGGTGAAGTAGGCAGGTCCAGCTGCCGAGTCGGTGAGGCCAGCACGGTTGCGGTGGCGACCGACGGCAGGGAAACAATGATGTCGCGACGGTCAACGGCTACGGGGAAGCAGCGCCAGGACTATGGACGGATCCGAAGTTGGAGCCGCTCCGGCGTCGTGAACAACGGCGGGGTGAACCGGCTTTGGTACCGTTCACGTGGCCGTCGTCGAGGCAACACCAGCAACACGGAGTAAGAGGCACACGGCCCAGTGCACGACGGCAAATGGAAAACATCTCCGGCATTAGGAAGGAGGGCGGCTATGAAATTGGTGCAGTGGGGGGCACCATGGAGGTGGGGCTGAGGTTTCACGGCTCGGGAGAAGGGAGCTTCCCGGGGAGAAGGTGATTTGGCGCCCATGAGGTATGAATGGGGGGGGAATTGGGAGGTGGAACCATGTCATACAGACGCATTTGTCCGAAATGTGAGGCAGAGTTACAGTTCTACCCTTGCCTTTAGGCTTCTCGGCTTGGGTCTGTGTATTGAGGGTCGGGGATAGTAGAGTAACTTTGCTTCTCCCCAAATAGTGGGCGGGAGCGATTTCGGGCGTGGAGGGCGTGTTTGAACTATAGTGGGCGCGAGCGATTTTGGGCGAGGAGGGCGTGTTTTGAAATAGTGGGCGCGAGCTATTTCGAGCGAGGAGAGCGTGTTTTGCCGACCATGGTTTATGAATTATTCGGCACATGTCATTTCGGCCGAGGAGAAGGCGCACTTGGATGAAGTTACGAACCTACCCTCGATGTACAACAGGCCAATTGATGCGTGTCCCACATAGGACGGTAATTTCGTGTCTCCCATTTATTTGCTCGGGCAAATTCCACCGAGTAGAGAGGATGTTTAACGGTTCATTCAAATTTTGGGAGAACGAGCATCCATGTGTACCTTACCAAGTCGATTCGAATCAAATTTTGAAATATTAGCTTGCCACTTCTTTTTTAGATGGAGAGATGATGCTCGGGAGTAATATGTTTTTACATGCTCGTTGCTAGAGATTTACTATATGACAAATAGTTGACCCACTCAAAAACGCGAATCAAACCCAAAATGAAATATCTCGATTCAATGAAATAGCTCGTTCACTAGGTCAAAATAGTGAACCAAATCCAAAATTGAACACCTCAATCGAGTAGCATGTTGTACAGTATTATAGTACTCCATGAACATGTTGAAAGTCAAATTAATGAACTTGTTTGATATACGATATATCCGCTCATGTGTGGATTGCGCATAACATGTTCTCCAATTTAAATATTTGAATGCAAGTTTATATCGAAACATGGTTTATATCAGTCTTTGATGCATAAAACGCGACCTCCCCCTCTCCCGGACTCATGTTCTCTCTCTCTCTCTCGCCGACAATCTTCAATTCTGTCGCATGCATCCGACACAAAAACCTTGTTGGTCCCTCTCTCTCTCTCTCTCTCTCTCTGTGTGTGTGTGTGTGTGTGTGTGTGTGTGTGGGGGGTCTTTCTAGTTCGCATGCATATATACACCATCTATAGGTCTCTCTCGCACACTATGTATGATACTCTAGCTAGCCCAAGCTAGATATCTTGGGTGCACTCATCGTACGCACACTAATTCCTTGGCTCTTTGCCCGTAACTCTCTCACGCACCACTCTATCGTCTCGGAGCTCTCCCCCCCCCTCTCTCAAACTCTCCATCCACCTGGGTCACACATACACATGCATATCTCACTCGCACTCGATAGGCCCATCTAAAACTCTATCTCTCTCCCTCGTTCTCTCTCCATCTCACACACACACACAATCTCATGCCTAGCTAGCCAAGTATGATGGTCTCTCACTCAATTGTAGGCACACGCAGTCCCCCCTATATGTATATGACTAGCTAATCTTAGTCTCCATCACAAACATGTTCATGGTCTATCTTGATTTCTCTCGGGGCATCTTTCTATCACGCACGCACCTCCCTCGATCTCCCACCCATATAGTCCCCTCACGATCTCGAGGGGATCTCTCTATCACAAACACACACTCTCTCCCTCCCCTTGCGTCCATGCCATCCATGTGTCCCTCTAGACCTTTGTTCCTTGTTGGCCAAGCCTCTATTGGACATGTGCTACAGGGGTGTCTCTCTCCGTTGCAAACAATCACACACTAGCTATCTTCGTGTATCTCCTCGCCTCGCTTTTCCATCTCGGAGATGCATGTGTGATATGTTCGCATAAGAAACGAAAAAACACACACTCTCTCTAATTTATCATTTGTTGTCACTTTCTCTTTCACACACATACTATTTTTGCACACTTACTCATTATCCTTCACACGCACTTGATCTGTCTCGACTTAGGCACTCTCATTAGTCCATAGCATATAGATTTATTGAAAAGTCAAACATCACAAAGTTTGACCATGTATGTGGAGAAAAACAATTACATCTAGTACGACAAACATATACCATTAGATTCACCATGAGATGTAGTTTTGTATGATGTATCTTTGGTACTGTAGATATAAATAACATTTGCGTAAACCTGATCAAAGTTTCCAAAGTTTGACTTCTAAAAATTTACATGCACCGCATTATCGGCGGATGGAATATCTCTTTCCCCTCTCAGCTATCGACGACCACTCAGCCTTATCGGGATCCTCAATCTCTCTCAAACTTTATTGGTCATTTGGTTCGTGACTGACCCTCATGCCTTGATGGCCGATCGCCTGGTGTGGACGTGAGATGTAAAATATTTCTGCCGCCGGGCTTGTGTGGTGCTGAAGCGTTTGGTTCATGCCTAGGCCAGGCAAAGCATAAACGTCCCATCAATCAATCCATGCAGCAATTATTTAATGCTAATATCCATCCATGTTGCTGTTAGCCTCGTGGCCGCACGACCAGGCATGGCCAGGCGTTCGAAATCGGTCGCCTGGGCCAAGCTACTTGCAGTGTCCGGAGTCCAGCGAAGCTAATTAAAGTGCAAGGGAACCCAGGCTAGGCGGGCTTTCTTTTTCACAGGGTAGCAACCAAACAAGCGTGCATGAAATCCAGCTACAACCCCAAGGTAGGCAAAAGATGCTCAGGATGCAAGCCAAACTGACCTTATATCTCCCTGGTTCACACATACACATGTCTCGCTCGTGCTATACATATAGACCCATCCAACACTCTCCGCCCTTGTTCTCTCTCCATGTGACACACACCCCCCTAAGTACCATAATCCCTCACTCCATCATAGGCGCAAGCACTCCCTCCCCTCCTAAGTATAATTATCTCTTACTATCCATCAGGAACACGCGTATTGTCTCCTTCCATCCATACGTCTATCTCGATATCTCTCAGGGCATCTTCTATCGCGCACACACCTTGTCACTCGATCTCCCACCCATGTAGTCCCATCACGATCTCCAGGGGATCTCTCTATGACAAACATACACTCTCTCCTCCCCATGTCTGCATTTTCTCCGTACGTCTCTCTCGACCTCTCTCCCTTGTTTGTCAGACCCCTCTTGGCCACGCGCTAGGGGTCTTTCTCTCTCGGTTCCAAACAACCACACACTATCTCCTCACCTTGCCTCCGTTGTTGAAGATGCATGTGTGATATGTTTGCATAAGACACTCACGCTTTTTCTCTACTTTTATCATGTGTTGTCCATGTCTCTTTCACACACGCACACACACTTTTTTCACTCTCTCTCTCTCTCTCTCTCTCTCTCTAGTTAGGGACTCTGTCACGTCCATAAGTATATGGATGTTTTGAAAAGTCAAACCTCAGAAAAGTTTGACCAGGTATATGTGGAGAAAAACATTTACATCTGGAACGATCATTAGATTCATCACAACGTGTACTTACTTCATACTATCATTTATCTTTTGTATTGTAGATATAAGTAATTTCTTTATAAACTTGGTCAAAGTTTCAAAAGTTTGACTTAAAAAAATGTTGGAACTACATTATCGAATGGAGGGAGTAGCTCTTTCTCTCTCTCTCTCTCTCTCTCTCTGCTGTCTCTCACGGGCCTCCCCTTTGACTCAAACTCTCTATACCGACCGATTATACGCTCACTGTGTTAGCGTATAGCTCCATATATTGTTTACTTGACTGGTCAACCAATCCACATGCTGCCTTGTCACCGTGTTCTCAGATCTTCGTGTGCCGCCCATGTGGCGGTGGGTGAAAATAAGTAAACTAGAGGCCCATCTGACACGCGGTGAAGTAAACAAAGTTGAAACCACTCGGGGTAGCACCCCGCACGCTAGTAAATTGAGGGCGCATTGAGGACACACTTCTTGCGTGTGAAGGACGCACTCACGCACAATTCACCACTGCACGGCGGCATGCACAGAAGGACGCAGTCGCGCACACCCAGCATACAACACAAACCAGCACACGTGTACACCGGCGTCGCCGCCAGTTGAGATGGACGGCGAGGAAGCCAACAAGCGGAGGTGGCTCGAGCCAAAACCGCATCCGGCAAGCCTGGACTTCATCAGCAGCCTCCCCGACGACATGCTGCTCGTCATCATCGGCCTCCTCCCCACCAAATCTGCCGTGTGGACCGCCCTGCTCTCCCGGCGCCGGTGTCCCCTCTGGCGCTGCGTCCCCCTCAACCTCACAGTTGACAGCTGCCTCTGCGACTGTGATTGCGAACACATGGCCGCAGTCTCCAAGATCCTTTCATCGCACCCTGGGCTAGCCAGATGCCTTGACATCCGCATGTTCAGTACCAACTACAAGGTCCAACCCAAGCTCGACAAGTGGTTCTTATCCCCCGCCCTAGATTAGCTCGAGGAGCTCAGCTTTGAAGCTGGACGATGTCGCTCTCTGCTGCCGTTCGCGCTCCGCCTCACGCCAACGCTGCACCGCGCCAGCTTTAGCTCCTGCTATCTTCCCCAGATTAATGCCGCGCCCGCCCTTCTTCTCCCTCAACTCAAGCAGCTCGACCTCTTCGACGTTGTCATTTCGAAGAAGGCTATGGAGCACCTGCTCCGCAGCTGTATTGCACTCGAGTACCTTCGTCTTGAGAAGATCCACGGGTTCATTAGCCTCCACATCGCCTCGACAAATCTCCGATGGGTTTATGTGTCTTGCTGGCCCCGCAACAAGACATCAATTGGGAAGAGATCACTCCAGCTGTTCCACGTTATGGTCATTGAGAATGCGCCTTTCCTTGAGAGATTGCTTGTATCAGATCTAGAATGTCCAACAAAAATCAGGGTCATTGACGCGCCGAAATTGACAAAGATTGGTGTACTGCGTCGCCAAATTCTCCGAACTCTTTATTGGATCCGTAATCGCTCAGTACAACACTCATCTTCTTCTCCGCCTTCTTGAAATTCACATTTTTAAATTTCTTCTTGATGTATTTACGACCGTCTTCCAGAAAATGATTCCCACAAGCTTGACCCAGTCCATGCGCACAGTGAAGATGTTGGCACTAAAATCTATCGGCCCCAATCTGGATCAAGTTGTTGGATTCCTTACATGCTTTCCATGCACGGAGAAGCTACTGATCGAGGTGAAAACTTCTTTCATATAACTAAATGGTAATCACAACGTAGCTCATTTTTTTCGTAATTTTCCCAAATTATGATGACAAGTGTAGTGTTCAAAACTGCATCTACGCACTGCACCGAAAGAAATGTTTTTAGTATTTTTTTCTCACGTGATCACTTGCATCGTTTTTATGTTGTACTACTATAGTAGCCTAGGCTAGTCATAGTGGAAAGTAACTTAGACTACTCCAGTAACTCTATGGTTACCCTAAGAGCAAGTACTACATCCATCCTGGTTTACTCTTCCAATTTTGTAGTATCAAAATTTGACCATAGATTTAACTCACAAAATGCTAATGCATGTCACTAAGAACTATATCGTTGGATTCATATTTGAACATAATTTCAAATGGTGTAATTTTAGTGACATGCATTGGCATTTTCTTAGGTAAATCTATGGTCAAAATTTTATACTAAATACGAGGTAGTATTCCCTCCGTCCCAAAATTCTTGTCTTACATTTACTTAGATACGGATGTATCTAACACTAAAATGTAACTAGATACATCCGTATTTAGACAAATTTAAGACAAGAATTTTGGGACGGAGGGAGTACAAAAGTGGGCTATGTGGGCCAAAACACATGCCAAATTCACTTGTGATGCATTTGGCATTGATGCCCCTCCATTGCTCACCTGGTGCCCCAATCTGGATCACCTACTTTGCTCCAGTGCCAAATTAACTCACGCAATGAAAAAACACTGCGTGGGAGAGAGAGAGAGGACTTGAGGCAATGAAAAAACACTTGTTTGGGAGAGTGAGAGGCTGGTAGTTGGTTTGATTGATTTGTTTATACATGTGGGTCTATGTGCACAGCGGTGCCAACTCTCTCACATCGTGAAGCGGTGCCAAAATCTTTTGATTTGACATCGATGCATATTATGTGGCATACTTTTGCGAAATATGGCATCGGCCACACAGTGGAAGGCAACAAATGCCCAAGCTCTTCACGTGCTCCTAGTTAAATGAGAGGAAACAGAGAGAGAGAGAGAGAGAGAGAGAGAGAGAGAGAGAGAGAGAGAGAGAGTGAAAAAATATCACTAGCCAGCCAACCCTATCGTATGAGCGAATGATATTGGTACCTCTTAATGACACGGCAATCTTATACAGCCAACTGCTCTAATATGTTCTCTTCTTTTGCAGATAAAAAAAGACCCGAAAGTGAAAAATGTGCTGCACTATAACAATCTCATCGAATGCCTTGATCTCCATCTTAAAGAAATTGATTTGATCGACTACCGAGGTAGCACATCTGAGATTAAATTGGCCAGGTTCTTTGTTCTGGAGGCAACTATGCTCAAGGTAATGAGGTTTGGCGTTCTTTGGCGCAACAATGAATGGCGTACTGATCACCGCAAGCGTCTAAGCCTAAATGACAAAGTCTCCGCAGAAGCTGAATTTGTTTTGAAACATCAAGTGGCGGAGACTCAAAACTTATTTGCCCATTAGTGACTTGTCAGGGCGGTGGATTTTAGTTTGTACGATAATGTTGCATCCACCTAAAGTAACGAAAGTTCTTACGTAAACTTCCTAGTAATTCCCTCTTCGTATTGTAATACCAGTTTGAAACTTGTAATATTGCCGTGTCCCTATTCCTGCGTTTTCAAAATCCTGCGAATCAAACATGTCCTGAGTTGGTGATGATGTTGTGCCTCCAATCTTTCACCAATAGCCGTCAGATCTAGATCTGACGCATACAAACCAAGCTTCTCCATTTTTGCAAAAAGATGCCCGCACTTATTCCCTATTTACAAACAACTCCTTGTCTCTCAAATCAGCCTTATCTCCTCCCCACCACATCTAGAAGGCCGTGGAAAAATCTGGCGCGATGGCCGCCACCGGCACCGTCCACCCCCAATCATGGTGTTCCGTGCAATGCACGGGCATCTACG
This sequence comes from Aegilops speltoides, assembly GCA_021437245.1. Classification (NCBI taxonomy): domain Eukaryota; kingdom Viridiplantae; phylum Streptophyta; class Magnoliopsida; order Poales; family Poaceae; genus Aegilops; species Aegilops speltoides. The sequence goes on along the minus strand of CM038146.1, from coordinate 328,862,736 downwards.
CACGGGAAATTATGTCGAACAGTGCTTGTTGTAAGCAGGCTAGCTCTACAGCCATGATGATAGTGACTACAGACGGTGAGGCTGACTATGGTATGCCGAGCACGACGCCTATACTCAGGTGTCATCTCCGGCGCAGGGTCTTGTCACTTCACTGTGAGGAGCAACACGTAATAATTTGACCAACGGGTAGTACAGTGCTAGTACTCCTACTACATTGGTACTACTACTACTAGTACTAGTAGCACCATGGTCTGGATTTAGGAGTACTACCACGTCCATCTGGATTTTAGTATTTGACTAGCAATATCTAGTAATGCATGTCACAAAAAATGTACTACTCCCTCTGTAAATAAATACATGGTGTATTGTTTTATTCCTATCGGTGAGAGAACTTAATGTCTTTTTGCTAACTAAACACTGCATGTCATGTTTGGTAGTCTCAAGTCATTGAAAGCATGCACGGCCCATATCTCTCATTGGTTGATATGTCCGAAATAAGAAACAAGGAGGGAGTTAATGCACCGTGCCTAAGTGTTTTGGGATTATTTGGTTTTCGTAAGGTGACTTACACAACATTTTTGTTTACATGCATTAACATTTTATTAGTTAAATCAAAGGTCAAAACTTGGCGCAAAATGCAAAGGGGACCAATAAACCAGTAAACATCAAACTTCTCTCGTTTGGCCCCAACTAGAGGTCCGGTGAGATGACTATACTGCACCGGCACGGAGGGGGACACAGCTTCATTGACTTACTGCAACTGCCTTTGGGTGAACGACATGTGGGCCCAAGGGGTGGCTGGCCCACCTATCGTACAGCCAAAGGCAGGTGCAGTAGAGGGCCGATGAGTAGTACGAAATCCTACGCACCTACGCTCGCTAACCAAGGGCAAGAGTGATCACTCGAATCGCAAGATCAGTTGACTAGAAGCTAAGCTAGACCCATGGAGGTGATGAGAGCGAGCATTAGCCGGCCGTGCTAGATGGTCCAGGACGCCGGCCTACGGCCCGGCACCGAGGAACGTCTCCAGGTATTGCTTGAGGCCGCCAGGGCGAGGGGCCGCTTGGACGACAACTTTGTCTCCTTGTTCGACGAGGTCCTCGTCGATTTCCTCGACAAGTTCACTGTCGTCAAGAAGCTCGCGGACAACTTTGATGTACGCCTCCAGCCGACGCGCCCAGGCTCTGCGATGCCCGCCACCCTCAATGGCTACTATGGTGACAACCTCTTCGACGCACTGGTGGCCCTGCGACTGCCCGCCGTCGCGCCGGAGAATGTCCACCTCGAGGTCGCGCTCGCCGCGCAGCGCCTGGCGCAACAAGAAAACATTGACATAATCACCCACGTCTACGCGCAAATCATCCACAAGGACTACTACATGCAAGAGGAGGACGACAGGAAGCTGGCCTTCTTGGACCGCAGGGCAACCTTGGACGGCATTGTTCAGAAGCACGTTGAGCTCGCCGCCAACGCCGCTGCTCCTCACATGTCGATTGGTGACCCGGCGCACTAGGGCGTGAGGATGTCACTGATGGATCCACATGTATTTTTATCTTTCTGTCAAATCCATGTAGTAGTATATGGTACTACTAGTAATTATCTTACCTTTAGCATCAACTTCATAATTTTTGTACATACTCCATGCATGAACGGCGCCAGAACCAAACTTCTCATTACTCTAGGCAAAATCGTTATTTTTTATCTATCGGTCGCGCCATGGAGCAGAACCAAATTTTACAAGTTGCGAGTTCAAAAGGAAAAGCCTGCCGTGTTCGCATCGCACCCCCACACGGTTGGTCTGGCACGCCGCTCAAGGGGGAATGCGTGCGGTGTTGCATTTTCACTTACAAGTGGGACCGTAGTTGAGCAAACCGACTATCGGCAAACCCCCACCCCGCCCACCGCGTGATGCCTGAGAAAACAGGAGGGAGAAGAGATGGCTGTAGCACGGACTCCAAGAAAATTGGTGTCGGATGGGACTCATGTGGGTGGCGTGTGCCGTACTGCTAGACGTGAATGCTAGTTATGGCCCATGCCACCTGTAAGGGCATATTTATCCCCTAGTGGTTTTGGTGATTGATGACAATGCTTTTGCGGACTAATTGTGTGCGTTAAGTTCTTTCAGAGAATCATCCATTGGCACGAGACGATTTCCTCCCCTCGGTGTTTTATTCAAGACGGTGTAGCTCCTGCGTTTCGTTTTTGGTGGACTAGTTTCGTAGGAGTCACCGTACTATTAAGAGGGGATCCGCTTTGGTAAGATTAGGGTGGAATCAACACGTACACATCCTTACCACACTCGTCGTCTTCCTTTTGCATCTTTGGAGCTGCACTTTCTTCCGCACTGCTTCGTCTGTGCGGTGTAGTACCTTGAAGCCCTCCGGTGTAGTACCGCTCCTCGAGCGGTAGTCTGCTCTAGCGATAATACCGCTCCAGAAGCGGTAGTACCGCTCGTGGGCTTCGGCCGTAGTACCGCAGCTGTACCGCGCTACTACCGCCTCGATTCGAGACGGTGTTTTCTCGTGTCGGATTTTGCGGCACTACAAGCAGTAGTAGAAGTGGTAGTACCGCTCCGAGTGATAGTACCGCTCCTACTCCCGCGGTAGTACCGCCTGGGCTAGTGGTCTGCTTCTCTCCAGCAGTAGTAGTACATTTGGGCAGGAGCGTAGTACCGCTCTCAGCGGTAGTACCGCCTGCCCCTGATAGTAGTACCTGTCTTGGGCTGCTCAGTGAGGTAACGGTTGGATGTGCTCCCACACTATATAAAGGTGTCTTCTTCCTCCTAGTTGACCTACCTCTTTCCCCCAAAGCTCCATTGTTGCTCAAAGCTCCATTTTCGCCCGATCTCTCTCCCTAGCCAATCAAACTTGTTGATTTTCTCGGGATTGGTTGAGAAGGCCCAGATCTACACTTCCACCAAGAGAAATTTGATTCCCCCACTTATCCCTTCATGGATCTTGTTACTCTTGGGTGTTGAGCACCCTAGACGGTTGAGGTCACCTCGAAGCCATACTCCATTGTGGTGAAGCTTCGTGGTGTTGTTGTTGTTGTTGGGAGCCTCCGATTGTTGTGGAGATTGCCCCAACCTTGCTTGTAAAGGTTCGGTCGCCGCCTTCAAGGGCACCAATAGTGGAATCATGGCATCTCGCATTGTGTGAGGGCGTGAGGAGAATACGGTGGCCCTAGTGGCTTCTTGGGGAGCATTGTGCCTCCACACCGCTCTAACGGAGACGTACTTCCCTTTAAAACGAAGGAACTCCGGTAACACATCCTCGTCTCCACCGGCTCCACTCTTGGTTATTTCATGCCTTTACTTTTGCAAGCTTACTTGTTACATCCTTGCTTGCTTGTGTTCTAGTTGTTATTGCATCATATAGGTTGCTCACCTAGTGGCACATCTAGACAACCTATTTTGTTGCAAAGTTTAATTTGGTAAAGAAAAGGTTAAAAATGTTAGTTGCCTATTCACCCCCCCTCTAGTCAACCATATTGATCCTTTCACCACCCCACTATATCGAGCCTATATCGAGGTACGTAGAACAAATTTCCTGGAGTCCGTGCTCAGCCCTCCTCTATATCTCTTCTCAGCCAGCTAGCGGACGCGCGGAGCCCATCGTCTGTTTGCTCACATGTGGTCCCACATGTCAGTAAAAATGCAAGAGGACCCACTGAACCTGCACATCTTTCACCTCAACGTGCTGGTGTGAAAAACAAATCCAATAAAGATCTTTGGTGGCCGCTTTTGGAGTTACTCAAGAGTAGTAAGATTCTATTTACAGTTTAACCCAAGATGCACATCACGTGGCTTCAACTACCACTCTATTTTCTTGCATGACACGACCTGGATGTTGGATGTCCCACGTGTTGGCAAAAGGAGGAAGAACCCGACCAAATCTTCGGTTGTGCTCTCGGATTAGACTAGTTGTGCTAACTTAAATTTTTTATTGTGTATTCCCTCCGTTCCAAAATACTTGACTTCCATTTGTCCAAAACTGGATGTACCTATATACTAAAACATGTCTAGATACATCTATATTTTGACAAATAGAAGCCATGTATTGTGGAACGGAGGGAGTAGAATGTGTAGGACCTTGAGAAGAGGTGTCTAGAGGGGGGGGGGGTGATTAGACACTTAGTACCAAAGTTGCAGTTTTTTAGTTTCCTTAAGTTTAAGTGGAGTTTAGGCACAAGTTTAATATTCACAATACATATCAAGCAAGCATGCAAGAGTATATGGGCAGCGGAAAGTAAATCATGCAACTTAAAAGAATGTAAAGGGAAGGGTTTTGGAGGATTCAATCGCAATTGGAGACATGGATGTTTTTGGCGTGGTTCCGATAGGTGGTGCTATCATACATCCACATTGATGGAGATTTCAACCCACGAAGGGTAACGGTTGCGCGAGTCCATGGAGGGCTCCACCCACGAAGGGTCCACTTAGAAGCAACCTTGTCTATCCCACCATGGCCGTCGCCCACGAAGGACTTGCCTCACTAGCGGTAGATCTTCACAAAGTAGGCGATCTCCTTGCCCTTATAAACTCCTTGGTTCAACTCCACAATCTTGTCGGAGGCTCCCAAGTGACACCTAGCCAATCTAGGAGACACCACTCTCCAAGAAGTAACAAATGGTGCATTGATGATGAACTCCTTGCTCTTGTGCTTCAAATGATAGTCTCCCCAACACTCAACTCTCTCATAGGATTTGGATCTGGTGGAAAGAAGATTTGAGTGGAAAGCAACTTGGGGAAGGCTAGAGATCAAGATTCATATGGTAGGAATGGAATATCTTGGCCTCAACACATGAGTAGGTAGTTCTCTCTCAGAAAATGTATGCTAGAAGTGTAGGTTCAGTCTGATGGCTCTCTCCATGAATGAAGAGGAGGTGGAGGGGTATATATAGCCTCCACACAAAATCTAACCGTTACACACAATTTACCAAACTCGGTGGGACCGATTCAACAGACTCGGTCAGACCGATTTAGTAAACCTAGTGACCGTTAGGATTTTTGGTGGGACCAAAATGCAACTCGGTGAGACCGATATGATAAGGGTTAGGGCATAACATAATCTCGGTAAGACCGATTACACAAACTCGGTGAGACCGATTTTGGTAATAAGCTTTCCAGAGAGTTGGTCAGGCAAACTCGATTGGACCGATTACACAAACTCGGTGGGACTGATTTTGGTAATAAGTTAACTAGGAAGTTTGCATTGTAATCTCGGTAGTACCGATTGCTCAAACTTGGTTAGACCGATTTTGGTAATGGACATACACAGAGAGATTACAATCCCATCTCGGTGAGACCGAGATCCCTATCGGTAAGACCGATTTGCCTAGGGTTTGTGGCAGTGGCTATGACATCAAAACTCGGTGGCGCCGGATAGAAAGAATCAGTGGGGCCGAGTTTGACTTTAGGTTTAGGGCACTTGTGTGGAAGTGGGAAAGTAGTTGAGGGTTTTGGAGCATATCACTAAGCACTGTGGAGCAAGAAACTCATTAAGCAACACCTCAGCCCTTCTTGATAGTATTGGCTTTTCCTATAGACTCAAGGTGATCTTGGATCACTAAAATGTAAAATGAAGAGTCTTGAGCTTGAAGCTTGAGCCAATCCTTTGTCCTTAGCATCTTGAAGGAGTTCCCACATCCTTTAGTCCATGCCAGTCCATTGTTGAACTTATATGAAACATACTAGATAAAAGTGTTAGTCCAACAAGAGATATGTTGACATTAATTACCAAAACCACCTAGGGAGCACTTATGCTTTCAATCTCCCCCTTTTTGGTAATTGATGACAACATACATCAAAGCTTTAGATAAAGATATAGAGAATAGCAAGTAAAGCTTTGGAAAGACATGTAACAAGCATAGGCTCCCCCTACATGTATGCAATCATGTGAATATGGAATATAGAAGCATGTGAGGGCATAACCATGATAGAGTAGGCAATGTGTTACATGTATCTTGGCCATATGCATCAGAGCAAAGAATATTAAAGAAAATACCTTCATGCTCATGAGTCCTTCTTGCAAACAGTATGTACATCAGCAAGAGTTCCTCATACACATGATTGTGATGCATATACTTACCCTGTAGTCTTGAGTAGGCTTAGGATAGAATGAACCTGCATAAACAGGGTTAGATAACACAGATGCACCTACTGGCCAGAGCAAACAAAAGACACCACAAGAATACCAAGACTGGGATGACATGTAGAGAGTGAGTACTAAGTACTACATTGGATTAGACATGTCCCCAAGATTAAAGATATGCAATGAATTTGAATGATTTCTTTCCCTTAGATGTCTTGCTCCCCCTGAATCTAGCATGGGATATTGGGAGAAGACAGGGAATAGAAAATCAGAGCTGAAAGATATGAATGATGAATAGAGCTAATGCAAGCTAATGCAAGTAAGCACAACAGATCATATGAACATGTCTCTCCCCTCAAGAAGACATGTGGCATCTCTCCTCTTGAATACCAAGCATCTGGGATCCTTGAGAAATACTTCTATTTAAGTATTCTCTCCCCCTGAAGATCTCTCTCTCCCCCTAAGGATCTCTCTCCCCCTTGAGGAGGTGATGAACTATTTCTCTGATGTGATCTCTCTTTAAATGATAAGATTTGATGTGATCTCTCTCTCCCCCTTTGACATCAATTTCCAAGAAGGGTTTTCTAGAATCTGTCGAACGGGTTTGGTCCTTGAGTCACAGTACAAAGCAATGATAAAAATGTGATGCTTGTAGAGGACAAGATTCATTGAGTGGAGCTTTATCAGAAGAAACATAGAATATGTGGCAAACTGTTTTTCTTGATGTGAAATCAGTGGCACCGAGTGGTATGCTTCGGTTGTACCAAAAGGATTCGGTTGGACCGAAAATAACAAATCGGTGTAACCGAGTTAATCGCAGAGAAAACACTTGTCACCACAGCTCACTAGACTAGTAAGATCTCACAAAGATTTTCAAGGAATTTACTGAAAGATATGCAAGGAATTGGATGCAGAAAATGCAGAGCAAACAGAAAGAAATCTAGATGAAGTCAGAAAATATGCATGATGCAAAAACACAGAAAACAACACAAGAGAACTTCATCTAGAGATGGTCGGCGACAAAGTCACCTATGTTAGAGTATATTGACTTAGGAGTCAAGTGAGATCACTTTATCATAGGTCATACTCATCGTTTAAGCTCAAAATGGGGTTGCCATTTTTCGTTTAAGCATCTTGATGTATTCACATCTTGTCGAGGTGCTTTAGCTCATGACTTGGAGTAAAGCTTCTCTAAGATGGAATAACATACCTTGGTTGGTTGTGATGCCCGGATAATTAAGCTACAGTAATCCCAGGCTAATGGTGCCACGTCACCACGGTTGATGCTGTTAACCTTGCGATGATTCGAAACCGTTTCAAAATTCAAATTCAAATTAATGTCAACAATAAAAGTTTTCAAACATTAAAATAAAAATGTTCGGTTTGTACTAAATATTACATAGATAATTATGGTGTAGAAGATATAGTTTTATAAAATGCATAAATATTTTAAACTGAATTAAAACAGAAAAGGAAAATAAAGAAAAGAAAAGAAAATACAAAACAGAAAACAAAACTAACAAAAAAGGGAAAAGCAGACCCCCCACTGGGCCAGCCGGCCCAGCTATTAGCCAGGCCCAACCGGCCGCCCCCTCACTCCCTTATCCCCTCACACCCGAAACCCTAACCCACGACCGCTCCCACTCCCCTCCCCACGTCGCTCTCTCCCCCTCCCTCGATCCAGTTCTGGATCGAGATCGGGAGAAGCCCGAAGCCGCCCGACGCCGCCCCGGTGCACGTCCCCATCGCCCCCGACGCCCCTGGCGCCGCCACCCGTCGCCCGAAGCCGTCCCCGGCGCCACCGTCCTCCTCCCCGACGCCGTCGCCCGTTGCCGCTTGGAGACCACGCCGCCCGGACGCGTCGCCGGATCGCCTCCTCGGCCGTCGTCTCCGCCCTCCTCCTCAACACCCGCGCCCTAGACCCTACGGCCCCGGTGAGCACGCGCCTCTCTCTCTCTCTCTCTCCCTCGCCTTTCGCGAATCGTTCCTCCTCCCCCCTCCCTGCGCGCTCACCGCGCCGGCTTAAACGCAACGCTGCGCATCGCCTTCCCTCTCCTGTGTCTCTGCTGCCGCGCGCTGTCACAGCCCAGCGCTCGAGCTTCGCGCATCTCGCCACGCCCGTCGCGTCCTGCGCCCGCTTTCGCGGCGCCCCGCCCGCATCCGCCCGCTCGGCGCGCTCCCAGACGCTTGCACCCGCTGCGCCGCTGCCCATGCCGTAGCCGCCGTCTCCCTCCACTGGCAGGCCTTGCCCGCCTCCTTGGCAGCGCCCGGCCTTTCAAGCTTCGCTGCACCCCGCCCTCCGGCTCCCATCGCCTCCCCTGCTCCGGCCATCTTGTCCATGGCCTCGCCCTCCTCCTGGCGTTGCCGCTGGCCTTTGGCCTCGCCCCTCTGCGCCCCTCCCGTCGTCGCCCGCACATCCCCCTCCGCCCTGTGTTCGCCGTCGTCCCTCCGCTGGCTTGGCGGCTTGGCGCCCTCAAGGTTGCACCCCGCACCTCGCACACGGCGCTTGTGCATTGTGCCGCTTCGGCAAGACGCTTGCACCCGAGAGCTCAGCGCCCGTTATGCCCCTGTGGGCCAATGACAAAGGGGCCCACGCCCAGAACGAAAATTAAAAAAGAAGGATTTAAAAATAATAATAACAATAAATAAAATAATTAAAATATTAATTAGTTAATTAATTAAAGAATTAATTAACTTAATTAATCCTGATTAGATTAACCTAATCACCTAGTTTAGTTAATTAATCATTAGGTTAATTATCATCAATGACATGTGGGACCCACCGTCCGTTGACGATCAACCCTCGATGACTGCTGACATCAGCATGACATCATGCTGATGTCATAAATCCATTTTCGAATTAAGTTAAATAATTAATTAAATTCCGAAATTAATAAAATCTTTAGAAAATCATATCTTTTAATCCGTAACTTCGGATTAAATTATTTTCAACATGAAAGTTGCTTAGAACGGCGAGGCGATTAGGACACGCAGCCCGTTCATCCGCCACGCGTCCCTAGCATAGTGAACTGCAACATTTCACCTCCGGCTCATCTGTTGAAAACACGAAACACCGGGATACTTTCCGGATGTTTCCGCCTTCACCAGTATCACCTCATACCGCGTTAGAACACGTCTAGCTCGCTTGTTGTCTGTTATGCACTTGCTTGCTATGTATTTACTATTTCTCCTCTCTTCTCTCCGGTGAGACCCGTGGCGATCTGCCGATGCCTGTGGTCAACTACGCCACCGACGACCCCTCCTTCTTGTCTCGAGCAACCAGGCAAGCCCCCCCTTGATCACCAGATATCGCCTATTCTCCTCTATACCGCTTGCATTAGAGTAGTGTAGCATGTTCTCGCTTTCGATTGATCCTATTACGATGCATAGCGACATTGTTGCTACATCGGTTGATACCTTACCGCAATCCTAAATGCTTAGTATAGGATGCTAGTTTATCATCATTGGCCCTACATTCTTGTCGACCGCCTTGCTATACTATCGGGCCGTGATCACTTGGGAGGTGATCACGGTATATACTTTACATACATACATACTATACAGATGGTGACTAAAGTCGGGTCACTCATTGAGTACCCATAAGTGATTACGATGAGGGGAAAGGACGGTGGCTCCATCCGGTAGAGGTGGGCTGGGTTCCCGACGGCCCCGATTGTTACTTTGTATGGCGGGCGGCAGGCAGGTTGAGACCACCTAGGAGGCAGTGGGCTGGCCTGTTCGGCGTTCAGCGGATACTTAACACGCTTAACGAGATCTTGGTATTTGATCCGAGTCGGCCATTTGTTCTATACGCACTAACCATCTACGTGGGAGTAGTTATGGGTATCCCGACGTCGTGGTATCGGCGAAAGCCTTCTTGACGTCGGCGACGGCGGCGGCGCTACCGGTTGGACTGCGTTAACGCAACTTCCTTTGTAATGGAGGTTGCTAGGTGCGCTCACCGCCGCGACGCAATTTGCGGTGTGCTTTCGAGGCGATGGGCCCTGACCCTGCGCAAGCATAGGATTTAGACCAACGTGTTGACCTCTCTGTTGTGCCTAGGTGGGGCTGCGGCGTGTTGATCTTCCGAGGCGGGCATGACCCAGAAAGTGTGTCGGCCAAATGGGATCGGCGTGTTGGGTTATGTGGTGCACCCTGCAGGAAGTTTATCTATTGAATAGCCGTGTCCCTCGGTAAAAGGGCGACCGGAGTTGTACCTCGACCTTATGACAACTAGAACTGGATACTTAATAAAACACACCTTCCAAGTTCCACGGACAACCCGGTGATCGCTTTTCCACGGGGCGACGAGGGGAGGATCGCCGGGTAGGATTATACTACGCGATGCTACTGGAGATGCTACTTGGAGATGCTACTTGGAGATAATACTTGGAGGACTTCAATCTACTCTCTTCTACATGCTGCAAGGCGGAGGCTGCTGCGAGCGTAGTCTTGACGGGATTAGCTATCCCCTCTTATTACGGCATTCTACTGCTTGGTCATCGATATGGCCCTTTACACATATACCCATGCATATGTAGTGTAGCTCCTTGCTTGCGTAGTACTTTGGATGAGTACTCACGGTTGCTTTCTCCCCTTTTCCCCCTTTCCTTTCTTTACGGTTGTCGCAACCAGATCTTTGGAGTCGAAGTTGGACGCCACCGTCGATGGCGACTACTACTGGAGGTGCCTACTACTACGTGCGAGGTGGCGGCGGCGACTGGGAGTAGTTTAGGAGGATCGAGCGGGAGGCTGCGCCTCTTCGTCTGTATCCCGGTTTGTGCTAGCCTTCTTAAGGCAAACTTGTTTAACTTATGTCCGTACTCAGATATTGTTGCTTCCACTGACTTCGTCTATGATCGAGCACTTGTATTCGAGCCCTCGAGGCCCCCGGCTTGTATTATGATGCTTGTATGACTTATTTATGTTTTAGAGTTGTGTTGTGATATCTTCCCGTGAGTCCCTGATCTTGATCGTACACATTTGCGTGCATGATTAGTGTACGATTGAATCGGGGGCGCCACAAGTTGGTATCAGAGCCGACTGCCTGTAGGAATCCCCCTTCCATACTCCTTGGCCGAAGTCGAGTCTAGTCAATACAAAACTTTTACTAACATGGCTGTGTGTCTTACGGGCACACGTCGCCATTGGGTGGTAGTAGGATCTTTTATTCCTTGATCTTTACTCTAGGACTCTGAGCTCTCTTCTATTCGGGTTAAATGATTTTGCTAAAAACAAGACTAACTTTAGGTTCTCGAAAGTACTTTCTCCCGGAGAGCCCCTTGTTACTGATGACCGCCTGCTGCACCAGAATATTTCGAAGATACTCTCCGATATTCTCTCGAGACCTTGTGCACGTTGCTTTTGCAATTCCCTTCCACCGAAATATCCCTATGGATAAATACTTACACATGTCGTGCTTATTTTTATTCCCAGTCGATCTTGTTATTATAAGATACCCCGAGAATATTTTGTGCCTACTGCCTTGCAGTTCTTTGCCACCTGAATACCCCTAAAAATAAATCCTCGCACTTGTCGAGTATCCGCTCATCCCCAGTTGTTCATGTGTTTCACAAAAGTCTTTGGAATACTATTCAATCCTCCGAAAATCCTTAGCATCTTTATTGCTCTGCAAATACTTGTCTACTAGTATTATGGTTAATCCCATAAGTCTCGTAATCTTATTGGCATCTCTTGTCATTATCATTTTGAGTCCGTTGATTCAATTTGTTGCGAATGCACGCAATCATTAGTTGATCCTTTTAAATTATCTTTCTGGCTCAGACGTCATTTTAAACATGAGCTGGTTCTCAACCAATCCAAATGCCGTCGATAGTACCCCTAAGGCTATCCAACTTATCCACCACTAATCAGAACATTGCTTCTGTCCCCATGATTTGAAAATCATAATTCCTTTGCATTTGAGCTCTGGATTAGTCAGTTGTTTCTATAACCCAATGCCCTTGCATTGTTACTTCCTCTGATTGTGTGCTGATGCTCACATCAGCTCTGTTATGGACCGACAGATCCTTTAATGGATTTTATCCGACATTGTCCTTCTTATTCAATAACCTTGTGAGCCTTTCCTCTGATACATAACGCCTTTGGTAAATTGTATCCTCTGCTTTCTCAACCATGCTCTGCCTTCGAGCTTGAGTTAATTACTTCTAAAGATTCTGGTATATGATTCTAAGATGCCCCGATGGGTTGAACCTATACCTTTCTTAATATGTGTGGACTCGAAAGTTTCACGAGTCATACTCTGATGGTATTTTTGCCAGATAAAATTCCAACACTACAACTTCATCAAACGCGAGAAGTAAATGAAAGTTTATGCAGTGGAGAAGTGGGAGTCGACCTTGAACTTTGTGTTCATACCCATGGACACGATGTAGATCTTCTCATCGAAGCTTCTTTTAAAATTAATTATTCCCTTGGTATAAGTTCACCTTATATCTGGGATCTGGTCTTATGCAATCGTGGTTCCGACCATGTTCTCCTTTAAATACCATTTCTTGTGCAAGTTTAAGCACTTGTCTTCTACAGAGTAATACCCCAGTCCAACCTCTACTTTGATTTGTCGTCGAGTATTACCCTCGGTATCTCAAGATTATCACGGGCGCATAACTTCTTATGAGTTCTTCATCAAGTGCTACATTCTCATTGATTCCAATTTTTCACGGGCTCTGAGTTAATTAACACTCAAAGACACCGATAACGGACTCGAGTCCGCATCGCGATTAAGCAACTCTTGGTAACCTTCATTAATTACGAGTTTGAACTCAATCACGTCATTCCTAGCCTATTTGGCTATATCCTTTGTCGTGCCGATTTTAACTGTGCTACCTGGTCCTCTTCCCAGAGCATAATTTTTGACAATGAGCTAAGCTTACGTCGATCTTCCTCATCATATCATTTCACTTTGGACAACAAGCTTGATTTTGAGTTTGTGTCGTACACATGGTTCCAATAACCTTTTGCTTCATAAATCCTTTGACTTGATGTTATCGCCAATCGATTACATCTTCATGAAATCTCTCGACAAATGTGTCGTGATCATGATCAATATTTTAACTGCTTCCAGGATACCAATCGAATTCATGATGGGAAATACCATCCTTCCCTCGATGATTTGTGTTATCATCAACCACTTTATTGCCTTCCGTTCAACACAAACTTTTTCGTGTTTTGTGTATACCTTGAGATCCTTGCTCCCCAGCAGTTCTTCTTCTTTACCTTGGAGTATTACCTTCTTTTATGTCAAGAATGTCGTGAGAATTTCACCACGTCTTGAGAGTTCTTGGTATTGTGATAACTTCTCACCCTCACCATTCTTTCTTGGTCCTCGTGTTGATTCCAACCGGGGTACCCACAAGTGAACTGTGTTGTTTGGATTCTGCCCTTCTAGCAACCCTCTTGCTTTGAAGTTAATGGTTGACCGTTCATCCTTAGCCTATTGATTATTGAATCACCATTCCGACATTGGTCGTGCAACCCAACCCATATTCGGGTGAACCTTTCATCCAATGTTTAATTGTGTATGTTTTCCTCGAGCATACATCATTATACCATTTGATCTGACAAATGTTATCTCCTTGTTCACATAATTGTGGAAATCCATCTTTTGTTAAATCTCGATGAATTACCGATGATTCCATCGGAGCCCAATGCTAAATGTTTCTTACTCAATTATCCGCATAATTGTTGTATGGGTAATGTCATGAAGTTTCTCTCCCCTTACCTAAAGGGTTTTCTACTTTGTATCCTGTCTTGCATATCATGCCTTACTTGTCCGTGGGAAGGATATACCCAGGGGGTATGTGTTCTAACACGTTTTCCTTTCCATTGTTACATCTAATCGATAATGATATAATCCTTTCCATTGTTTGGTTTAACCTTTCTAGTGATCTATAAGATCTAAGCGGTAATATTTTCACGCTTACGAAAACACCTCGGCACCACCTTATCGATCGAGACCTGTTACTATTGTTGATGACATTTCGGTAACCACCAATGGACGGGAACTTTCCCTATTGGTCCGCCTCGTTCAGCGAGCAGGAAAATGGTTCTCTTCGTCCCTCGCCCTTGGTATTGATGTTGTTGCCGACATAACTAACAGGCTACCCTCTGACATGCCTTGCTATTGTGACCATGCAAGATGTCAGCCCCCCTTCCTACCTTTAACCCACATGGTGGGCCCATAACCCACAGTTCCCAGGATCGAAACTTGATTCTCCTGCACCCCCTGTTCCCAAGGTTCTTCCTCGCGTGTGGCCTCGTATGTAATTCACGAGCCACCTTCCGAGAGATCATCAAATCTGTTACCGGACGCAATACTTACTCTCGCTGCTCTGGACCCCTTTCTCACTCTGGTTCAGACTTCGAGCAACTACCTATCCGCTTGGAACCTCTTATTGTACCTTTGTAGCTTACTCTCGATGTATTTTATATGTTCAACTCGAGAGATACTCTTATGCTCATTCTTGGGTTAACCCCAGATTGATCCCTCATAAGCATTCTGTCATAGCCGAGCTGCCCCATACCTATTCATAAGTACGATGGAGTACCCGAAGAAAGGACGGCAACTTCATCATGATGACCCAAAGCAGAGAAATGAAGACACCCATGTAATGGATCGACCTCTTCAAGAAGAGCAACCAAGACCGAGATGACTCGTCAGAATTTTGTAACCAAATCCCTTCCCCGTCCCTTTTCCTCTTAAATCTCGGGACGAGATTTCTTGTAGTGGAGGAGAATTGTGACGCCCGGATAATTAAGCTACAGTAATCCCAGGCTAATGGTGCCACGTCACCACGGTTGATGCTGTTAACCTTGCGATGATTCGAAACCGTTTCAAAATTCAAATTCAAATTAATGTCAACAATAAAAGTTTTCAAACATTAAAATAAAAATGTTCGGTTTGTACTAAATATTACATAGATAATTATGGTGTAGAAGATACAGTTTTGTAAAATGCATAAATATTTTAAACTGAATTAAAAGCAGAAAAGGAAAATAAAGAAAAGAAAAGAAAATACAAAGCAGAAAACAAAACTAACAAAAAAGGGAAAGCAGACCTCCCATTTGGGCGGCCTGCCCGACTATTAGCCAGCCCAACCGCGCCCCCTCACCCCTTATCCCTCACACCAAACCCTAACCCACGACCGCTCCTCCCCCCCACGTCGCTCTCTCCCTCCTCGATCCGATTCGATCGAGATCGGAAAGCAAGCCGCCTAACGCCGCCGTGCACGTCCCGTCGCTTCGACGCCCTGGCGCCGCCACCCGTCGCCCGGCCGCCCCGCGCCACCGTCCTCCTCCCGACGCCGCCGCCGTTGTTGCCGCCGGAGACCACGCGCCCGGACGCGTCGCGGACTGCCTCCTCGACGCCGTCGTCTCCGCCCTCCTCCTCAACACCCGCTGCCCTAGACCCTCGGCCCCGGTGAGCACGCGCCTCTCCCCTCTCTCTCTCCCTCGCGCTCGCGCTCGTTGAATAACCCCCCCCCCGCGCTCACCGCGCATTGCGCGCCCAAACGCTTGCGCGCATCGCCTTCCCTCTCCCTGTCAATCTGCCGCGCGCTGTCACAGCCCAGCGCCCGAGGCTTCACGCCAGACGCTCGCCCGCCCGTCTGCGTCCTGCGCGCGCTTTTCGCGGCGCCCTCTCGCCGCATCCGCCCGCTCGGCGCGCAAGACGCTTCGCACCTGCTGCGCCGCTGCCACGCCAGTAGCCGCCGTCTCCCTCCACTGGCAGGCCTTGCCCGCCTCCTTGGCGCGCCGCGCAAGGCGCCACTGCACCCGCCCTCCGGCTCCCATCGCCTCCCCTGCTCCAGCCATCTTGGCCATGGCCTCGCCCTCCTCTGGCGTTGCCGTGGCCTTTGGCCTCGCCCTCTGCGCCTCTCCGTCGCCGCCCGCACATCCCCTTCGCCTGTGTTCGCGTCGTCCCTCGCGGCGCGGCGTGCTGCATGCGCCCTCGGGGTTGCGCCCGCACTTCAAGACACGGCGCCTGCCGCCCATTGTGCCCGCTCGGCAAGACGCCCGCACCCGAGAGCCAGCATACCGTTATGCCCAATGGGCCAATGACAAAGGCCCACGCCCGTAAGCGAAAATTAAAAAAGAAGGATTTAAAATAATAATAACAATAAATAAAATAATTAAAATATTAATTAGTTAATTAATTAAAGAATTAATTAACTTAATTAATCTGATTAGATTAACCTAATCACCTAGTTTAGTTAATTAATCATTAGGTTAATTATCGATCAATGACATGTGGGACCCACCGTCCGTTGACGATCAACCTCGCTGACTGCCGACATCAACATGACATCATGCTGATGTCATAAATCCATTTTCGAATTAAGTTAAATAATTAATTAAATTCCAGAAATTAATAAAATATTTAGAAAATCATATCTTTTAATCCGTAACTCGGATTAAATTATTTTCAACATGAAAGTTGCTTAGAACGACGAGACGATTCCGGATACGCAGCCCGTTCATCCGCCACGCGTCCCTAGCATAGTGAACCTGCAAAATTTCACCTCCGGCTCATCTGTTCGAAAACACGAAACACCGGGGATACTTTCCCGGGTGTTTCCCCCCTTCACCGGTATCACCTCATACCGCGTTAGAACACGTCTAGCTCGCTTGTTGTCTGTTATGCACTTGCTTGCTATGTATTTACTATTTCTCCTCTCTTCTCTCCGGTGAGACCCGTGGCGATTTATGCCGATGCCTCGTGGTCGACTACGCCACCGACGACCCCTCCTTCTTGTCTCGAGCAACCAGGCAAGCCCCCTTGATCACCGGATATCGCCTATTCTCCTCTATCTTGCTTGCATTAGAGTAGTGTAGCATATTACCGCTTTGATTGATCCTATTACGATGCATAGCGACATTGTTGCTACATCTGTTGATACCTTACGCAATCCTAAATGCTTAGTATAGGATGCTAGTTTATCATCATTGGCCCTACATTCTTGTCGATCGCCTTGCTATACTATCGGGCCGTGATCACTTGGGAGGTGATCACGGTATATACTTACATACATACATACTATACAGATGGTGACTAAAGTCGGGTCACTCATTGAGTACCCGCAAGTGATTACGATGAGAAATTTGAAAGGACGGTGGCTCCATCCCGGTAGAGGTGGGCTGGGTTCCCGACGGCCCTCGATCGTTACTTTGTGGCGGAGCGGCAGGCAGGTTGAGACCACCTAGGAGGCAGTGGGCTGGCCTGTTCGGCGTTCGCGGATACTTAACACGCTTAACGAGATCTTGGTATTTGATCCGAGTCGGCCATTTGGTCTATCGCACTAACCATCTACGTGGGAGTAGTTATGGGCATCCCGACGTCGTGGTATCACCGAAGCCTTCTTGGCGTCGGCCGACGGAGCGGGCGCGCCGGGTTGGACTGCGTTAACGCAACTTCCTTTGTAATGGAGGTTGCTAGGTGCGCTCACCGTCGCGACGCATAGCGTGCGTGTGTGCTTTCAGGCGATGGGCCTGCACTGCGGCGCATAGGATTTAGACCGACGTGTTGACCTCTCTGTTGTGCCTAGGTGGGGCTGCGGCGTGTTGATCTTCCGAGGCGGGCATGACCCAGAAAATGTGTCCGCCAAATGGGATCGGCGTGTTGGGTTATGTGGTGCACCCTGCAGGAAGTTTATCTATTGAATAGCCGTGTCCCTCGGTAAAAGGGCGACCGGAGTTGTACCTCGACCTTATGACAACTAGAACTGGATACTTAATAAAACACACCCTTCCAAGTTCCACAGACAACCCGGTGATCGCTTTTCCACGGGCGACGGGGAGGATCGCCGGTAGGATTATACTACGCGATGCTCTTGGAGATGCTACTTGGAGATGCTACTTGGAGATGCTACTTGGAGGACTTCAATCTACTCTCTTCTACATCTTTGCAAGGCGGAGGCTGCTGCGAGCGTAGTCTTCGACGTGATTAGCTATCCCCTCTTATTACGGCATTCTCATTGTTCACCCATCGATATGGCCCTTTACACATATACCCATGCATATGTAGTGTAGCTCCTTGCTTGCAGTACTTTGGATGAGTACTCACGGTTGCTTTCTCCCCTTTTCCCCTTTCCTTTCTTTTTGGTTGTCGCAACCAGACGCTGGAGTCCGAAGTTGACGCCACCGTCGTTGGACTACTACTACTGGAGGTGCCTACTACTACGCAAGTGTGCCGGCGGCGACCGTGAGTAGTTTAGGAGGATCGAGTGCAGGAGGCTGCGCCTCTTCGATCTGATCCCGGTTTGTGATAGCCTTCTTAAGGCAAACTTGTTTAACTCATGTCTCGTACTCAGATATTGTTGCTTCCGCTGACTCGTATATGATCGAGCACTTGTATTCGAGCCCTCGAGGCCCCTGGCTTGTATTATGATGCTTGTATGACTTATTTATGTTTTAGAGTTGTGTTGTGATATCTTCCCGTGAGTCCCTGATCTTGATCGTACACATTTGCGTGCATGATTAGTGTACGATTGAATCGGGGGCGCCACATTGGTGGTGTTGTCCATGTAGTTGAACTTGTGTGGGTTGCTCAAGGTTGATGTAGCTCATCAAGAATTTGAAGCAGCACTTGGAATTTGAGTCCATCTACCTACATGGGTTAGTTCTTGCAAGGAAGAGCACTTGTGTATCTAAAAATGACAATCATGATGCTCAACATAGAATTTGTCAAAGGATATGTTTGAATGGTTTCGTGTCTCCTTGTCTTCAACCACCATGGTGTAGAGACTTGGTGATGTAGAGATTTCTCAAGATGTGAGTAGATTACAATCTCATGGAATTAGATTCAACCAAGTACCTACATGGGTTAGATAACATGCAAGATGCAAATATATCCAAGACATAAGATTTCCATCATGAGAGAAATATCAAGGAGTAGTCATAAGTTCATGTCTTGCATGTATCCAATGGATTTTCTACTCCAAGTTTGAAGCATCAATGATGTTCAATTCTCCTCTTAACCTGCAAAACACTTTCTCATCAAGAGGTTTAGTGAATATATACGCTAATTGCTTTTCGGTGCGAACATGCTTAAGATCAATGTCACCCTTGGCAACATGATCTCGAATGAAATGATGACGGACTTCAATATGCTTAGTTCGAGAATGTCGCACAGGGTTATGACTAATTTTGATAGCACTTTCATTGTCACAAAGCAATGGAACATGTCTCACATATATCCCATAATCTTTAAGAGTTTGGGTCATCCAAAGTAATTGAGCACAACATGAACCAGCGGCAATATATTCCGCTTCGGCGGTGGATAAGGATACCAAGTTTTGTTTCTTGGAGGACCAAGACACAAGAGATCTACCAAGAAATTGACAAGTACCCGAAGTGGACTTTCTATCAACCTTGTCTCCGGCATAGTCCGAGTCGGAATAGCCAACAAGATTGAAAGAGGCCCTCTTAGGATACCAAATGCCAAAATTTGGTGTATGGATTAAGTATCTCACTACCCTTTTCACGGCCTTAAGATGACATTCTTATAACGCCCCGGATTCGATGTGCCAGGTGTCTGCCAATTATTCGCCGTTATTGCCATGTCATTTGCTTGTGTGTTGCATTTTATCATGTCATCATGTGCATCTCTTTTTGCATACGTGTTCGTCTCATGCATCCAAGCATTTTCCCCGTTGTCCGCTTTGCTATCCGACACCCTATGTCATCCGGCGCCCCCTTTTGCCTCTTTTTGTGTGCGGGTGTTAAACATTCTCGGAATGGACCGTGATTTGCCAAGCAGCCTTGGTACACCACCGGTGGACTGCCTGTCAAGTTTCGTGCCATTTGGAGTCTGTTTGATACTCCAACGGTTAACCGGGTAACCGTAAAGCCCTCTTTGTGTTGCAGCCCAACACCCCTCCAAAGTGGCCCAAGAACCCATCCAAACCCCCTCCACGCTCTCCGCCGTTCGATCACGATCGCGTGGCTGAAAACCGCTCCTCATTTGGACTCTCCTAGCTCCCAGAATCTATAAATAGGCCACCTCCCCCGAAATTCGTGGATGAAACCCTAGCCTTCTTCCTCTCGCGCCGCCTGACATTTCCCCCACCGCCTGCGGACATGTCTGCCGCCTCCCGCAGCCAACCGTTCGCCGCCACGTGTCCCCGCTGACGTCCTCCACTGCACACCACCGCGGCCCGAGGAGCCGGATCGGGCCCGCCTCGGGCAGATCGGGCCCGCCGCCGCGCCGCCGAAGCCCGCCGCCCAGCGCCTCGCGCCGGGCCCGGCGCCGCGTGCCGCCCTGCTCCTCCGTGGCGACCGAGCCGCCGTGCCCGCCTCGGCACCTCGCCCGCCGCCCGGTGCCCGCCATCCGAGCCCGACCGCGCCGCGCCTCGCCGATCCGCCTCGGCCATCGAGCGCCGCCGCTGAGTGCCCGCCGCGGCGTCCGCTCCACCGCCGCCTCAACCCGCCAGCGCCTTCGGCCCCAGTCGTCGGCCCCTCGCCGAGTGCCGCCAGCCGCCCGCGTCCTGGCGCCGCCGCCGCTTCGCCCGCGCGCCTCGTCGGCCGCTACCTCCTCTTCGCCGCGCCGCCCTTCGCCGGCCTCCTCGCGTCGCGCTCGCCGGAGCCGCCGACCTCGAGCTTGCCGGAGTTCTTCTCCGGCCAGATCCGTGAGGATGGATGAGATCCACCCATCCCTGCATCCAAACAGCGTCCCGCGTCCCCGGATCCCTCCGTCCCGCGTTGACTTTCGCGGAGGTAAAATTCGGCCAAGTCCCCGAGATTTTTAGCATTCTGGTGCCAACTTTGACATGCCATAACTTGTTGCATACTGCTTCAATTTGCACGTGTAATATATCAAAATGTTCGCCATGAGATGCTCTACATTTTGTTCCATTGTGCCATGTTCATTTGAGTTCATCTTGATGCCCGAATCATCATTGCAAGAGTGCTATGTGATGTTAACCTGCTGAAACTGTTATAACTTGCTTTTTTGTCTTTTTTGTTACATTTTGTGTGTGCATCCTATGAGTATGAGCTCTACATGTGTTTTGTGATACACCATGCCATATTTATTGTGGTGCAATCCATGTATTTTTTTGAGTCTTGTACTGAGTGCATCGATCTGATGAAGTAGGGTACTTGCTGTTGCTGTTTTGCTAGGCTGAATCTGCTATATCATGATGCTATGTAAACCTGCTGCTACAAGTCATTCTAAGCATAATCCAGAGATGTTCACTAAGGATGTTTTGTTACACATGTCATGCTTTATCCTTTCATGCCCCTGGTTGCATTTATAGACTGATGTAACCTGTTGTAATCTTGCTCTCAACTTGCTAAATAATGTTGCTATCAGCCTGTTAACATTAAGTTCAGTTTTGCCATGAGATTTGCTAGTGATCCATGCACCCTATGAACTTGCTCTTTCCATTCTAAGATTCACAAACATGTCTTCTTACTGTTGGTCACCTTGTCATGCCATGTGTTGCTCTGTGGTGAGTTGTTAAAGCTCACCAACATGCCTACTTATTGTTGTTCCTGCCATGTATGAATCTGTCATATCACTTGCTAGGTTTACATGGGTGCCATCATATTTTCTGTGCCCTTTTGGCTCATGGTCAGTAAGGGAATTTTGTTATATGCAATTAGTAGATTCATGCCATGCCTTTGTTTGCCATGATAAGTTTCTGTAACATGTCATTTGATAGATCTAAACATTGCAACCTGATGTTATTTCCGCTAAGCCTGAAACTGTTATTATTTGCAATCTTGCCATGTCCTTTTGATCATGTTATTGTGTTTTCTGGAGATAGCTCAGTATTCATGTTTTATCGTGCTTTACCTGTACTTCATGCCCATGCCTTTTGTTCTTATGTTGTGGTACTGTAGCATGTTGTTTTGGTGCTTGCAATATGCCTAGTTGCTGTTTTGGACAGCTTGTCCTTTAAACTTGTATAGAGTGTATGTGTTGAACCGTTGCTCCGTTTTGAGTGTGCTCTATATGAAACTTGCTTATATTTGCATGTAGTTTCATATTATCATATTGCATCCTTGTTTTGAGGTGTTTGCTTGATGTTCGAATGCATTTAGCATCAATGCCATGTTTAACTTGTTTTGCTCATATCTTCTAGGCCGTAGCTCCGAATTAAATGAACTTTATATGTAACTTGACTAGAATTTTCGTGTAGATTCTCTTGGTGCTCTTTAACTTGATGTTTAACAATTTGAACATAAGGGTTATTCAGTTCTGGACCAATTTCTAAATTTGCATATGAGGACTTACCGGAATTGTTATATGTTTTTTCGGCCTCATTTAGACTTGCTTATTGTATGCATCATCTCTTGCCATGAGTAGCTTCATGTAGCCTTGTCATGCATCATACTTGGTTGTGCATCATGTCATGTATAAGTGTGGTGTGTTTACCATGTTGTGTGCTTCTTCTCGATAGTTCCTGTTTCGTTGCGATCGTGAGGATTCGTTCGCCTACGCTTGGTTCGGTTTCATCCGTTCGTCTTCTTCATGGACTCGTTCTTCTTCCTTGCGGGATTTCAGGCAAGTTGAGCATCACCTTGGATCTCACTACTATCATTGCTATGCTAGGTGCTTCGTTCTATCGCTATGCTGCGCTTCCTATCACTTGTTCTTCAAGCCTCCCAATTTGCCATGTCAGCCTCTAACCTTTCTTCACCCTTCCTAGCAAACCATTGTTTGGCTATGTTACCGCTTTTGCTCAGCCCCTCTTATAGCGTTGCTAGTTGCAGGTGAAGTTGAAGATTGCTCCATGGTGGACAGGATTATGTTGGGATATCACAATATCTCTTATTTAATTAATGCATCTATATATTTGGTAAAGGGTGGAAGGCTCGGCCTTATGCCTGGTGTTTTGTTCCACTCTTGCCACCCTAGTTTCCGTCATACCGGTGTTATGTACCCGGATTTTGCGTTCCTTACATGGTTGGGTGATTTATGGGACCCCCTTGACAGTTCGCTTTGAATAAAACTCCTCCAGCAAGGCCCAACCTTGGTTTTACCATTTGCCTCACCACCACCTACTTTTCCCTTGGGAGTCGCTCTCTCGAGGGTCATCTTTATTCAGCCCCCCCGGGCCAGTGCTTCTCTAAGTGCTGGTCCGAACCGAGCAGCCTGCGGGGCCCCCTCGGGGAAACTCAAGGTCTGGTTTTACTCGTAGCTTGACTTATCCGGTGTTGCCTTGAGAACGCGGTATGTGCAGCTCCTATCGGGATTGTCGGCGCATCGGGCAGCTTTGCTGGTTTTGTTTTACCATTGTCGAAATGTCTTGTAAACCGGGATTCCGAGACTGATCGGGTCTTCCTGGGAGAAGGAATATCCTTCCTTGATCGCGAGAGCTTATCATGGGCTAAGTTGGGACACCCCTGCAGGGTATTAACTTTTGAGAGCCGTGCCCGCAGTTATGTGGCAGATGGGAATTTGTTAATGTCCGGTTGTAGATAACTTGACACTAGATCCGAATCAAAACGCATCAACCGTGTGTGTAGCCATGATGGTCTCTTCTCGGCGGAGTCCGGGAAGTGAACACGGTTTTGGGTTATGTTTGACGTAAGTAGGAGTTCAGGATCACCTCTTGATCATTGCTAGCTTCACGACCGTTCCATTTGCTCTCTTCTCGCTCTTATTTGCGTATGTTAGCCACCATATATGCTTAGTCGCTGATGCAACCTCACCACTTGACCCCTTCCTTTCCCATTAAGCTTTTCTAGTCTTGATACCCATGGTAATGGGATTGCTGAGTCCTCGTGGCTCACAGATTACTACAACAACAGTTGCAGGTACAGGTTTTGCGATGATCATGATGCGAGAGCGATGTTCCTTGTTTTGGATTTCTTCTTACGCTTCTTCTTGATCGGGGATAGGTTCGGTCGGCCTTTGTGCTAGCAGGGTGGATGTCGTTTGAGTTTCTGTTTGTGTTTCATCTGTAGTCGGATGGTGCCCTGATGTAAGATGATGTTGTATTCATGTGGCATTGTATGCCTTATGTATGTATCCCTATCTATTATGTAATGTTGATGTAATGATATCCACCTTGCAAAAGCGTCTTCAAGATGCGCTTCTATCCTTGGTGGGACCTTTGAGTTCCTTTAGGATAGGATCGCATCTTGGGAGTGACAATTCTTTAGGAGCAGCTTGATATCGTGCACACATGCACATGCTTAGCATGATATCGGGACGTGAAGCACATGGATATAACAATGAACCAATCATAGAGTGATAAACCTTTTGATCAACCGGTTCACTATCTTTGGTCAAATCAAGATGTCCACTAGTAGTCATGGGTGTAGACATACCTTTGCATTCTTGCATATTGAACTTCTTGAATAAGTCCTCGGTGTACTTCGTTTGAGAAACAAAGGTAGCTTCCTTAGTTTGCTTGATTTGCAACCCAAGAAAGAATTTGAGTTCACTCATCATAGACATCTCAAACTTCTCCGACATTAGCTTCCCAAACTTTTCACTAAAATGAGGGTTAGTTGAACCGAATATAATATCATCAATGTAGATTTGGCACACAAATAGTTCTCCATTAACCCTTTTAGTAAAAAGAGTAGAATCTATTTTCCCAATTTCAAAGCCTTTTTCAATAAGGAACTTGGTCAAGCATTTATACCATGCTCTAGGAGATTGTTTAAGACCATAAAGAGCTTTGTGAAGTTTGTAAACATGATTGGGTTTCTTAGGATTGACAAAGCCGGGAGGTTGCTTAACATAAACTTCCTCCTCTATTTCACCATTTAGAAAAGCACTTTTAATGTCCATTTGGTACAAGGTGATATCATGATGATTAGCATAGGCAAGTAAGATGCGAATGGACTCAATTCTAGCAACGGGAGCATAAGTCTCACCATAGTCCATACCTTCGACTTGTGTGTAGCCTTGGGCGACGAGACGTGCTTTATTGCGAACTACTTGTCCATCTTCATCTTGCTTGTTGCGAAACACCCATTTGGTACCGATGATGTTGTGGTTGTTGTCGGGCTTCTCAACCAATGTCCAAACTTGGTTCCTCTCAAAGTTGTGTAGCTCTTCATGCATAGCATTTATCCAATCCGGGTCTTCCAATGCTTCTTCAACCTTCATAGGTTCAATGCTAGAGATGAAAGCATAGTTTTCACAAAAGTTAGCTAAATGAGTTTTAGAGCGAGTGATTCTCCCGGTTTGAATGCCATTGTAGATTTTCTCGACGCGATGATCTTTAGCAATTCTTGCTCGAACTCGTGAAAGCTTTTTCTTGGGCTTCATTGAACATCTTCTTCATCTTGTTCTTCTTCTTGGCCTTCTTCATTGTTGGCGTTGTCGTTCTCTTGTCGTGGTGGAGAAGGAGGTTGTTGACGTTCATCTTGATGCACTTCCTCGTTTTCTTCATCTTGGTGTGTCCCACTTGTGGATGCTTCCGTATCAACTCTTGGTTCACCTTGTCGTGAAGTAGAAGCTTCCACTTGGACGGACGAGGTACTCTCCTTCACCTCCGTTGGACGGACCTTGCCAATAGACAAGTCTTGGATTGCTTCCGAAGGATTGTTGTCTCCTACATCAATTGGCAATTGCTCTACTTGCGAGCCGTTAGATTCATCAAACTTCACATCTACCGTCTCTTCAACCTTTCGGGTGAAATTGTTGTAGACACGGTAAGTGTGAGAGTTTGAGCCATAACCTAGTAGGAAACCTTCATGAGACTTAGGAGCAAATTTAGAACGACGATGCTTATCAAGAATGTAGCACTGAGCCGAATACTCAAAAGTATCCAACTTGGGGTTTGTTACCGGTGAGAAGCTATGCCGTCTTGCCGAGTAGCTTGTGAAGATACAAGCGATTTGTTGCATGACAAGCTGTCTCAACCGCTTCTGCCCAAAAGTGCTTCGGTGTCTTGTACTCATCAAGCATCGTTCTCGCCATTTCGATGAGCGTCCAGTTCTTCCTCTCAACAACTCCATTTTGTTGAGGTGTGTACGTAGCCGAGAACTCATTTGAAATCCCTTCTTCGTCAAGAAAGGTGTCCACATTTGTGTTCTTGAACTCCATTCCGTTGTCGCTGCGAACCTTCTTGATCTTCACTTCAAATTGATTTTGGGCCTTCCTAGCGAAGTTTTTGAAGATCTTTTGGACATGCGATTTATCATCGAGAAAGAACACCCACGTAAATCTTGAAAAATCATCAACTATAACTAGACCAAAAGAATTTCCACCGAGACTCTTGTAAGAGTTGGGACCAAAGAGATCCATGTGAAGTAGCTCGAGTGGCCTCCTTGTGGTCATGATGTTCTTCATGGGATGCCTTCCTCCAACCTGTTTACCTGCCTGACAAGCGCTGCAAAGTCTATCGTTATCAAATATGACATCGTTAACTCCAAGAATATGATTTCCTTTAATAAGCTTGTCAAGGTTTCGCATACCAACATGGCCTAATCGTCTATGCCATAACCAACCTTTTGAGGATTTAGCAATGAAGCAAGTTTTAGGTTGAGCCTTTTTAGTGAAATCAACAATGTATAGATCACCTCTACGCACACCGGTAAAGACCATTTTATGATTGTCTCGACGAAACACTTGGTAATCCACTTCAGTAAATAGGACATTGAAACTGAAATCAGCAAGTCTAGATACTGAAAGTAAGTTGTATCCAAGAGATTCAATGAGCATGACATTTTGTATGGAGCTATCATGTGATATGGCCACCTTACCGAGGCCAACCACCTTACCCTTTGAGTTGTCACCGAAAGTGACATACTTTCGAGGACTATCATTATCAGCAAGCTCACGAAACATGTCTTTATCTCCGGTCATGTGATCGGTACATCCACTATCAAGAACCCATTCCTTTCCTCCTGACATATATCCCCGAAGATTTGCCATAAGACCAAAATGTCTCATTGCATCATCAAGATCGAAGTCACTATCATCATCCTCATCATAGTATCCATGTTCAACATCGTCATGTGGTGGATCAAATCCTAGAGAGGGTGATTCGTTAGGGTGAGTTTGACAATGATCTTGCTTATGAATGTTTATAGCTTCGGAAATAATATCACTAATAATTCCAACATCTCCTTTGGCACGCATAAGGTTTGTAAGCTCAAATAGACGATCACCAAACATAGGATCACTAGTATTGATCTTACTCAAAGCAATAGACTTATGAAGAATTTCATCAAGATTTTTCAAGGAATAATTTGGAAAGCGTTCCTCAAGAAATTTCCATATAGTGTAGGCACACTTAAAAGTAGGCAAACATCCAATCAAGTTTCTAGGCAATCCTCTAATGATAAGTTCGGCAGTTCTAAGATTCCTAATCATGTCAATTGACTCATCATGGGTAGGATGCATAGGATCAACATAAGGTGCACAAGGGCTAGCAATGTACTTGTTCAAATGATGTTGATTGAAAATTACAAGCATCTCATTTTTCCACTCATGAAAATACTCTCCATCAAGAATAGGCACTCTATGTCTAAGACTCCCAAAGTAGACTCATCCATCTTCCTCCAATGGTGATTAAGCCAAGGCAATGGAGACCAATGCTCTGATACCACTTGTAGGACCTTGAGAAGAGGTGTCTAGAGGGGGGGGGGTGATTGGACATTTAGTACCAAAGTTGTAGTTTTTAAGTTTCCTTAAGTTTAAGTGGAGTTTAGGCACAAGTTTAATATTCACAATACATATCAAGCAAGCATGCAAGAGTATATGGGCAGAGGAAAGTAAAGCATGCAACTTGCAAGAATGTAAAGGGAAGGGTTTTGGAGGATTCGAACGCAATTGGAGACACGGATGTTTTTGGCGTGGTTCCGATAGGTGGTGCTATCGTACATCCACGTTGATGGAGACTTCAACCCACGAAGGGTAATGGTTGCGCGAGTCCATGGAGGGCTCCACCCAT
This sequence comes from Aegilops speltoides, assembly GCA_021437245.1. Taxonomy (NCBI): domain Eukaryota; kingdom Viridiplantae; phylum Streptophyta; class Magnoliopsida; order Poales; family Poaceae; genus Aegilops; species Aegilops speltoides. The sequence goes on along the minus strand of CM038146.1, from coordinate 328,834,763 downwards.
GAAGGGTCCACGAAGAAGCAACCTTGTCTATCCCACCATGGCCGTCGCCCACGAAGGAATTGCCTCACTAGCGGTAGATCTTCACAAAGTAGGCGATCTCCTTGCCCTTACAAACTCCTTGGTTCAACTCCACAATCTTGTCGGAGGCTCCCAAGTGACACCTAGCCAATCTAGGAGACACCACTCTCCAAGAAGTAACAAATGGTGTGTTGATGATGAACTCCTTGCTCTTGTGCTTCAAATGATAGTGTCCCCAACACTCAACTCTCTCTCATAGGATTTGGATCTGGTGGAAAGAAGATTTGAGTGGAAAGCAACTTGGGGAAGGCTAGAGATCAAGATTCATATGGTAGGAATGGAATATCTTGGCCTCAACATATGAGTAGGTAGTTCTCTCTCGAAAATGTATCTTTGGAAGTGTAGGTTCATTCTGATGGCTCTCTCCACGAATGAAGAGGAGGTGGAGGGGTATATATAGCCTCCACACAAAATCTAACCGTTACACACAATTTACCAAACTCGGTGGGACCGATTCAACAGACTCGGTCGGACCGATTTAGTAAACCTAGTGACCGTTAGGATTTTCGGTGGGACCAAAATGCAACTCAGTGAGACCGATATGATTAGGGTTAGGGCATAACGTAATCTCGGTAAGACCGATTACACAAACTCGGTGAGACCGATTTTGGTAATAAGCTTTCCAGAGAGTTGGTCGAGCAAACTCGGTTGGGTGATTACACAAACTTCGGTGGGACCGATTTTGGTAATAAGTTAACCAGGAAGTTTGCATTGTAATCTCGGTAGTACCGATTGCTCAAACTCGGTTAGACCAATTTTGGTAATGGACATACACAGAGAGATTACAATCCCATCTTGGTGAGACCGAGATCCATATCGGTAAGACCGATTTGCCTAGGGTTTGTGGCAATGGCTATGACATCAAAACTCGGTGGCGCCGGATAGAAAGAATCAGTGGGGTCGAGTTTGACTTTAGGTTTAGGGCACTTGTGTGGAAGTGGGAAAGTAGTTGAGGGTTTTGGAGCATATCACTAAGCACTGTGGAGCAAGAAACTCATTAAGCAACACCTCATCCCTTCTTGATAGTATTGGCTTTTCCTATAGACTCAATGTGATCTTGGATCACTAAAATGTAAAATGAAGAGTCTTGAGCTTGAAGCTTGAGCCAATCCTTTGTCCTTAGCATCTTGAAGGAGTTCCCACATCCTTTAGTCCATGCCACTCCATTGTTGAACTTATCTGAAACATACTAGATAAAAGTGTTAGTCCAACAAGAGATATGTTGACATTAATTACCAAAACCACCTAGGGAGCACTTGTGCTTTCAGAATGGATGCATGTTTTGGTATTGGGAAGAAGAGTACATTGATATATTGATAGAGCACAGTTTAGTAGATGTTCTAGCACTTTTAGCTAGCATAGAGGCTAGAGATGAGACTAGTGCACTTGTTGATACTCCTACTAGAATAGAGGCTAGACATGAGACTAGATGCGAGGAAGCAACGTCTACTTCTTTACACTCGAAGAAGAAATAAGCACGCAAGATCGAGCCTCCGCAGATCAATAATGAATGCATCGAGAAGGCACTAATCCAACTTACAGGAGCAGTTATGGAAGTTGGATATCTTCTAGAGTAGTAAAATGTATTCTTGTGGTTCTTGTTTTCTTTGGTCTTGTTTTTCTAGTCAAAATTATCGTTGGAGTTCGTGCAAAACAGAGGTCCATTTGGGGTCGTGCGTTGGAGTTGGCATTACAAGTGGGACCGCAGTTGAGGAAACCGACTATCGGCAAACCCCAACGTCGCCCGCCGCGCGATGGCTGAAGTTAGGGAAACAACGAGGATGAAGAGATTGCTGTAGCACGGACTCCAAGAAATAATATGGTGTCAGATGGATGTCGTGGTGGTGGCGTGTGCCGTACTCCTGGACGTGAATGCTTGTTCTGGCCCATGCCACCCTACTACTCCTACTACTTACTATATAGTACTAGTATCGAGGATTCAATGTGCTGGTTACATACAACGAACACATTAACATATGGCTACAGTAAAAACACCCGCCCGACGCGCGAAGCATGTGAAGCTAGTACAAATAGTGTACTACTATTGTTGATTGGCCTCATCCGATAACCTGTTGCAATGCACGTACAATTATGTATTCGGAAAACATTTTTTTGCCTCGTCGCACCACTCACTCAGAGAAGCGACTCGAAAGGCATTCATAAATTTAGTAAAGTTATCACAGGCATATCATTTTATTACATACAACAGGTCATCAACCCACATTGACAACGAGGATACATTATAAACACTAAAGTTTTCACCACACAACAAATAACAAGCAATGAAATGAACTTCAACTCAACCATTCCTCGGCGTTGGAAACGCTTGCTTTGAACCACAAGTGATTCTCTGGGACGGGCCATCCATTGTCGATCTCGAGACCAACGCAGGACTGATCATCCAGGCTGAAGCGGCCTACTATATTAGTACCAGGGTAGGGAACCACCCAAATGTCCCAGGTATAGACACAGTTGCTTCTCATAAATGGTAGTAACGTTGTGTCAACAACAGTTGGATCGCCTTCACCATCATCGGATAGTTTTGTCCAAGGAAGAGCGAGTTTTCTCCAAGACTATCAATTCTGTACCAGGGAGAAGGAGTTGGCGCTAGCACACTAGTATCCATCCCGAATACCATGCAACGGGTGTTGGAATAGGCCCAGAGAGTGCGACCATGGGAGACTACACCTGCTTCCTTAGTAGTAACATCATCAGTGGGTTGTATACACACAAGAAGAGGTGATCCATCAAAATTAGTTGCCAGGCGCCACAGAGTATATGGGCGCTGCTCGTCCTCATGCTCGTGATCATCACCATCGTCATCTCCCCCTTAGTTATAAAATTTTTCAAGTGTAGGTGGTGGAATGTTCACAGGACCTTGGAAACACAAGAAGAAGGTTAATTCGTAAAGGGAAACTTGCTAACCCACATGCATGTGGATAAACAATTATAATTACGGTGGAAGACAAACGTACCAAAAGCATAAGGATTCCATGCAAAAAGCGATTGCCACAGTGGTGGCATCAAACACAAGGCCCTCGATTGAATTGCATCACAAGTACTCATCCATGTCGAAACTGATTTTTGAGCAATATCCATCCGGTCAAACCACGAAGGGCGGCAACAAGCTTGTCGAAGATAGCAACAACTTCATAGTTGTTGTAATTCCAAGCGGTTGGGAACTTCGACAAATTGCTATCTTCCCAGAGAAGGCGATCACCATGATCGTATTTGAACGTGCGTACAATACCGGTGTGCTCAACCTCTAGGCAGTATGCTGAGATTTTTGGAAGTGGAACCCGGTCATGAGTGTACACATTCACAAGTTCCCACTCGCAGTTGGACCCAATGTAAACAACCCAATATCCATTTGCGCCTGCCCAAGCCTTACCCTCAAGTGATGGCATCTTAACATCATACGTATCATTATCAAGCAGCATCAACTTGCACAAGGCAAGGCCTCCGTCGTCCCCGCGCCAGTCATCAGGGTCACAGCGAAGAAGATAGGGGAGATCAAACAGCTCCTTGACTCTTGGGTTCCTTGTAATGATGTTATTAGTTGAGTCGAGAATGGGCTTGAACGAACCTGCCATGCTAGCCGAGGTGATGACGTCGCACCGATCAATGAGTTCCTCCACCATGTCATCTTTCAGATCGGGGCAATAATAACGGGGTCGTTTACGGCCTGTTGCCTCCATGGAGAAGACGATCGAACAATGGTAGAAGAAAGGGTGAAGGGCTGAAGGAAAATGGAGGAGGGAGAGGAAGAGCGTGCGACAATAGTTCCAAATCGAGAGGGAAAGGCGAAGAGTCGATGGACGGTTGCCAGTTTGCCACGGTTCACGAAGAGGCGCCCCAGCCTACACGTCCGTTCGGAAATACTACTAGTAGAAAAGGACTCACCGTCGTCTCACTGATATGTTGGAACGGGACCACATGTCAACGAAACATGGTGTGTAATTTCTCGTGCAAAATGCGATCTGGCCGCGTTGGCCCGAGGTGCCGCATTAGTTATCGACCTTTATTTTTTTAATGGCGTGTCGTTCAGTTTTGAAGCATGACTAAGCGTCATCAGACGCAGAGAAAATATAAACTACTCTACCACTACTCCACCTCCAGTACTAGTAGTATAAAAAAGATATATAGGCTGGAGCTTCAATGCTTTCTTGCTAAGGGCTGCCCACTTGCTTCTCACACTACCACCCTCTCTCCAGATCTAAAAAAGATGGCCTCTCTCTCCCTCCTCACCAGTGGTCACAGATCCGCCGGGGAAGAAAAGGACGTGCAACAATGGCCTTTTCTAAATGTCGTCGGCGGCGAGTCACTTGCGGCGACAAGGCCGTCCTCTCAGACCTAGCGCCTACGCGGGATGGCCTCCGTCCGTAAGCTCACTGTCGTAGTGTATGCGGAGGACGATGACCACGAGCGAAGCCACTTCCCACCGACCCTCAGGTATGCTACCTCTTTTTGAACCATACCCTTGTTCTATTGCCCCATCTGCCACGTCGTTGCATGTGGATCTTTTTCCGCTCCACCATCTTCCCAATTTGCTATCCTCTGCTTTGCTGGCCACACAAACGAAAACCATAATTTGCACTATTAAAGGAAACCCTACTTCATGTAGACTAATCCATGTCTGGGTTGAATAAGGAAAGGAAGGGAGACTGTACTGTCCAAGCGAGTAGGCATCAAACCCGCATCTAGGTTGAAAAGGGGAAAATCAGTAGCTACGGAACAAGTCTCATGTCTCTTGGTTGAAGAAGGGTAGAAAGGCATGAAAACACAATAGAGAATGACCAGGTCGACGGTTTGTTGTCCTCACATAGGAAAAAAGTGGCTAAAGAGAACAAAAATGGGACGTAATCCACATATGCTGCCTGTATATTTGTTGCTCTAGGCAACCATACCTCCCTCACCACTCTGCGTCCATGGATGTACATCATACTGGTGCGCCCACTGTCCGAATGGGCCTCCCATGCTCTTATTGCCACTTTTTGGTTGTTGTTAGTATAACGCCAGCAGTCAAGTCAAGCAATGCTACTATTAAAGTGATGCCACATTTAACTAATGCCGCTCTCAGTCTAATGCCACCGATAAATTTAATCAATGAAATTTAATGTCACTGGATTATTTCAGGGTTAGCTGTTGATTGTGGATGTATTAAAGATTTTTCAGCTAAGGCATTCTAATGCTATTGCACAACCAGTATACGAATGATGAAACTTGTTACTATCTTTAGATTTTTGCACTGTTAATGCTTATAGATGACATACCTCACTTTCATGAGATAAGTTAATTTTTTTGTACAGTGTCACCAAAATGCCAAGGCGCTGATGTCATTTTATTTTGGTTAAACTGCACAAAAAATTATGAAGACAAGAGGAAAGGTCAAGAGTGGGCACCTCCTCCTCCGGCTATTCTCTTGATTCGTTTGATCAAGTTTTTATGTTTGATCGATTATCAAGATCGGGATAGCAATTTTTAAGGTCCCCCGAGTTTGAAATGATATTTACCTTGGTGGTATATGGTTTGCAATTCTTTTATACTGTCATTAGTTAATAATGCTAGTTACCTTCAGACTTTTGTATTTTGTTTAATGCTCATGCACAACTAGTATACCAATGCTTAAACTTGTTACCTTTACATTTTGTATTGTTAATTCTTATAGAAATTTTACAGTGCTAGAGTTTGTTGAAATCTATTCAGTAAAACCATTGTACTGTACCCTGTAATAAACTAACTACTCTACTGTTGCACTAGCCACTGGATTAGTCTATATTTGTAGTATTCGAATGGTGTTGCATTAGCGTATGGACATAAATAAAGTGTGGCAATCTTTCCCAGATATGTGCTCAAGAAAACTACTACCTGTTTTTCTAAATACTAGACGTTTGGGTACTTTAAACTGAACCGTAAAAACGTCTTATATTATAAGGAACAGAGGGTGTAGAGTTCACTCAAATTATCCCGGTAAAGCTAGTCACACCTTTGTTAATATTAATGTTCATTATGTTATCGGAGGAGGTCTGTATGTTTGTCTCTAATGCCTGTCAACTACATACCTGACATCATGATGTAATGTTAAGTCATTTCCTTTTGTACAGTTTCACTGAATTGTCAAGGCGATGATGGCATTTTATTTGAGTTGAACTGCGCAAAATATGCTTAAAAGAAGAGGAAAGGTCAGGAATGGCTCAATTTTTCAGAAAAAACAATGTATGCCTTCCTGACATCAGCCATTGTTGCTTTATTTATTCCTTCAAATAGGTGGTTAGAAACAGTCATGCTACCTTTTCCCATTAAGAAATTGGAATGCTTATATTTATGAGTCTATGCTTTAACTAGTGCCATGATATGTCTCCAACGTATCTATAATTTTTGATTGTTCCATGCTATTATATTACCCCTTTTGGATGTTTATGGGCTTTATTTTACACATTTATATCATTTTTGGGACTAACCTACTAACTGGAGGCCCAGCCCGTATTGCTGTTTTCTTGCTTATTTCAGTATTTCAAAGAAAAGGAATATCAAACGGAGTCCAAACGGAATGAAACCTTCGGGAGCGTGATTTTTGGAACGAACGTGATCCAGAAGACTTGGAGTGCAAGTCAAGAAGCAGCTGAGGCGGCCACGCGAGGGTAGGGCGCCCCCCACCCCTACAGGGCGCACCCCCTATCTCGTGGGCCCCTCGGGCGGCCACCGACGTACTTCTTCCTCCTATATAAGACTGTGTACCCAGAAAACATCCAGGGAGCCAACGAAACACAATTTCCACCACCATAACCTTCTGTATCCGCGAGATCCCATCTTGGAGCCTTCACCGGCGCTCTGCCGGAGGGGGAATCGACCACGGAGGGCTTCTACATCAACATCATAGCCCCTCCGATGAGTTGTGAGTAGTTTACCACAGACCTTTGGGTCCATAGTTATTAGCTAGATGGCTTCTTCTCTCTTTTTGGATCTCAATACAATGTTCTCCCCCTCTCTTTTGGAGATCTATTCGATGTAAACTCTTTTTGCGGTGTGTTTGTCGAGATCCAATGAATTGTGGGTTTATGATCAAGTTTATCTATGAGAAATATTTGAATCTCCTCTGAATTCTTTTATGTATGATTGAGTTATCTTTGCAAGTCTCTTCGAATTATCAGTTTGGTTTGGCCTACTAGATTGATCTTTCTTGCCATGGGAGAAGTGCTTAGCTTTGGGTTCAATCTTGCGGTGTCCTTACCCAATGTGATGCGGGGGTTGCAAGGCACGTATTGTATTGTTGCCATCGAGGATAAAAGATGGGGTTTATATCATATTGCATGAGTTTATCCCTCTACATCATGTCATCTTGCTTAAGGCGTTACTCTGTTCTTCTGAACTTAATACTCTAGATGCGAGGCAGGAGTCGGTCGATGTGGGGAGTAATAGTAGTAGATGCAGCAGGAGTCGGTCTACTTGTTGCGGACGTGATGCCTATATACATGATCATGCCTAGATAATCTCATAATTATTCGCTTTTCTATCAATTGCTCGACAGTAATTTGTTCACCCACCGTAATACTTATGCTATCTTGAGAGAAGCCTCTAGTGAAACCTATGGCCCCCGGGTGTATCTCTTATCATATGTGCTCCCAATCTACTTTTATTTGCATCTTTACTTTTTGCATCTATCTTATAAAATACCAAAAATATATTTATCTTATCATACTATCTCTATTAGATCTCACTTTCGCAAGTGGCCGTGAAGGGATTGACAACCCCTTTATTGCATTGGTTGTGAGTTCTTTGTATGTTTGTGTTGGTGCGTGGGACTTTTGAGGAGCCTCCTACTGGATTGATACCTTGGTTCTCAAAAACTGAGGGAAATACTTACGCTACTATTGTTGCATCACCCTTTCCTCTTCAAGGAAAACCAACGCAAGCTCAAGATGTAGCAAGAAGGATTTCTGGCGCCGTTGCCGGGGAGGTCTTCGCTCAAGTCAAGACATACCAAGTACACAGCACAAACTCATCTCCCTCGCATTTACATTATTTGCCATTTGCCTCTCGTTTTCCTCTCCCCCACTTCACCCTTGCCGTTTTATTCGCCCTCTCTTTCCCAATCTCCTCCTCTCTTTTCGCTTGCCTTTTTCTGTTTGCTTGTGTGTTGGATTTCTTGTTGCCATGGTGCAAGATAATACCAAATTTTGTGATTTCACGAATACCAATAATAATGATTTCCTTAGTACTCCGATAGCTCCTCTTAATGATGTTGAGTCTTGTTAAATCAATACTGATTTGCTGAATCTTGTTATGAAAGATCAATTCACCGGCCTTCCTAGTGAAGAAGCCGCTACTCATCTAAACAACTTTGTTGATTTGTGTGATATGCAAAAGAAGAAAGATACAGATAACGATATTGTTAAATTGAAGTTATTTCCGTTTTCACTTAGAGATCGTGCTAAAGTTTGGTTTCCGTCTTTGCCTAAAAATAGTATTGATTCTTGGAACAAGTGCAAAGATGCTTTTATCTCTAAGTATTTTCCTCCTGCTAAGATTATCACTCTTAGGAACGATATTATGAATTTTAAACAACTTGATCATGAGCATGTTGCCCAATCTTGGGAAAGAATGAAATTGATGCTTCGCAATTGCCCTACTCATGGTTAGAATTTATGGATGATCATACAAAAATTTTATGCCAGTTTGAACTTTGCTTCTAGAAATTTCTTAGATTCGGCCGCGGGAGGCACGTTTATGGAAATCACGTTAGGAGATGCTACAAAACTTCTTGATAATATTATGGATAATTATTCTCAATGGCACACCGAAAGATCTTATAGTAAAAAAGTGCATGCTATAGAATAAATCAATGTTTTGAGTGGAAAGATGGATGAACTTATGAAATTGTTTGCTACTAGAAATACTCCTCTTGATCCCAATGATATGCCTTTGTCTACTTTGATTGAGAATAATAATGAATCTATGGATGTGAATTTTGTTGGTAGGAATAATTTTGGAAACAATGCTTATAGAGGAAACTTTAATGCTAGACCGTTCCCTAGTAATTCCTCTAATAATTATGGAAATTCCTACAATAATTCTTATGGTAATTTTAATAAGATGCCCTCTGATTTTGAGAATAGTGTGAAAGAATTTATGAGTTCTCAAAAGAATTTTAATGATTTGCTTGAAGAAAAATTGCTCAAAGTTGATGATTTGGCTAGGAACGTTGATAGACTTTCGCTTGATGTTGATTCTCTTAAACTTAGATCTTCTTCCCCTAAGCATGATATCAATGAGTCTCTCAAAGCCATGAGAATTTCCATTGATGAGTGCAAAGAAAGAACCGCTAGATTGCATGCTAAGAAAGATTGCTTTGTAAAGGCGTGTTCTTCTAGTTTCCATGAAAATAATGATGAAGATCTTAAAGTTATTGATGTGTCTCCTATTAGATCTTTGTTTTGAAATATGAATCTTGATAATTATGGGACTGAAGATGAGTCAACTTTACCTAGAAGGTGTCCCAAGAATTCGGAGTTTTTAGATCTTGATGCTAAATTTGGTAAAAGTGGGATTGGAGAGGTCATGACTTTAAATAGTATTGAACCCACTATCTCGGATTTCAAGGAATTTGATTATGATAATTGTTCTTTAGAAGGTTGTATTTCCTTGTTGCAATCCGTTGTTAATTCTCCTCATGCTTATAGTCAAAATAAAGCTTTTACCAAACATATCGTTGATGCCTTGATGCAATCTTATGATGAAAAACTTAATTAGGAAGTTTCTATACCTAGAAAACTTAATGATGAGTGGGAACCTACTATAAAGATTAGAATTAAAGATCATGAGTGTTTTGCTTTGTGTGATTTGGGTGCTAGTGTTTCCACGATTCCGAAAACTTTATGTGATATTCTAGGTTTCCATGATCTTGATGATTGCTCTTTAAATTTGCACCTTGCGGATTCCACCATTAAAAAGCCAATGGGAAGGATCAATGATGTTCTCATTGTTGCAAATAGAAATTTGGTGCCCGTAGATTTTATCGTTCTTGATATAGATTGCAATCTTTCTTGCCCTATTATTCTTGGTAGACCTTTCCTTCGAATGATTGGTGCGATTATTGATGTGAAGGAAGGGAATATTAGATTCCAATTTCCATTAAAGAAAGGCATGGAGCACTTTCCAAGAAAGATAGTCAAATTACCTTATGAATCTATCATGCGAGCTACTTAGGAATTTAGTGCCAAAGATGGCACTACTTAGATCTATCTTCGCTTTAATGACTAGCTAGGGGCGTTAAACGATAGCGCTAGTTGGGAGGCAACCCAATTTTATTTGTGTTTTTTGTTTTTGTTTCTGTTTAGTAATAAATTTTGCATCTACCTTCTGTTTATATGTGTTTTTATCTTTTAATTAGTGTTTGTGCCAAGTAGAACCTATAGGATAACCTATGATGATAGTTGATTTGATTCTGCTGAAAAACAGAAACTTTGCGTGCACGAAATTTAGTTTTGTTAAATCACAGAAATGTGATTTTGCGTTGATTCTTTTTGCTTCTGATCAATAGATAAATTTTTACAGTACTTCCTATTTTGGTAGGATTTGTAGAGTTCCATAAGTTTGCGTTAATTCTGATTTCTCTGACTATTACTGTTTTTGTGATTCTGTTTTTTTGTGTGTTGTTTGCTTATTTTGATGCATCTATGGCTCGTAAAATAGTTTATAAACCATAGAGAAGTTGGAATAGAGTAGGTTTAACACCAAAATAAATAAAGAATGAGTTCATTACAGTACCTTATGTGGTGGTTTTCTTTTCTTTCACTAACGGAGCTTATAAGATTTCCTGTTGAGTTTTGTGTTGTGAAGTTTTCAAGTTTTGGGTAAAGCTTTTATGGGCTATGGAATAAGGAGTGACAAGAGCCTAAGATTGGGGATGCCCATTGCACCCCAATATATTCAAGGATATCCAAAATCCTAAGCTTGGGGATTCCCCGGGAAGGCATCCCCTCTTTCGTCTTCGTTCATTGGTAACTTTACTTGGAGCTATATTTTTATTTGCCACATGATATGTGTTTTGCTTGGAGCGTCGTGTATTATATTAGTATTTGCTTTTTAGTTTAACACAATCATACTTGCTGTACACACCTTTTGGGAGAAGCCTACTTGATTAGAATTTGCTAGAATACTCTACGTGCTTCACTTATATCTTTTGAGCTTGATAGTTTTTTCTCTAGTGCTTCACTTATATTTTTTTAGAGCACGGTGGTGGATTAATTTTTAAGAAATTGCTAGTCTCTCATGCTTCACTTATATCTTTTTGAGAGTCTTTTAGAACAGCATGGTATTTGCTATGGTTACAAATTTGGTCCTAGAATGATGAACATCCAAGTTGGGTATAATAAAAACTATCATAGAAAGTGAATTGGATGCAATGATCAATTTGATGCTTGATAATTGTTTTGAGATATGGAGGTAGTGATATTAAAGTCATGCTAGTTGAGGTGATTATGAAAAATACTTGTGTTGAGGTTTGTGATTCCCGTAGCATGCACGTATGGTGAACCGCTTTGTGATGAAGTTGGAGCACAATTTTATTTATTGGTTGTCTTCCTTATGAGTGGCGGTCGGGGACGAGCGATGGTCTTTTCCTACCAATCTATCCCCCTAGGAGCATGCGCGTAGTGCTTTGTTTTTGATGACTTCTAGATTTGTGCAACAAGTACATGAGTTCTTTTGACTAATGTTGAGTCCATGGATTATACGCACCTTCACCCTTCCACCATTGCTAGCCTCTCTTGTCCCGCGCAACTTTCACCGGTACCATACACCCACCATATACCCTCCTCAAAACAGCCACCATACCTACCTATTATCGCATTTCCATAGCCATTCTGAGATATATTGCCATGCAACTTTCCACCGATCGGTTCATATGACACGCATTACTTTTGTCATATTGCTCTTTGCATGATCATGTACTTGACATTGTATTTGTGGCAAGGCCACCTTCATAACTTTCATACATGTCGCTCTTGATTCATTGCATATCCCGGTACACCGCCGGAGGCATTCATATAGAGTCATATCTTGTTTTAGCTTTGAGTTGTAATTCTTGAGTTGTAAATCCATAAAAGTGTGATGATCTTCATTATTAAAGGATGATGAAGACTATGATTCCCCCACAAGTCGGGATGAGACTTCGGACTTTACAAAAAAAAAGAAAGGCCAAAAAAAAGAAAGGCCAAAGAAAAAAAACAAAAAAATGAGAGAAAAAGAGAGAAGGGACAATGCTACTATCTCTTTTTACACACTTGTGCTTCAAAGTAGCACCATGATCTTCATGATAGAGAGTCTCATATGCTGTCACTTTCATATACTAGTGGGAATTTTTCATTATAGAACTTGGCTTGTATATTCCAATGATGGGCTTCGTCAAAAATGCCCAAGGTCTTAGTGAGCAAGCGAGTTGGATGCACACCCACTTAGTTTCTTTTGTTGAGATTTCATATATTTATAGCTCTAGTGCATCCGTTGCATGGCAATCCCTACTCACTCACACTGATATCTATAAATGGGCATCTCCATGGCCCGTTGATACGCCAAGTTGATGTGAGACTATCTTCTCCCTTTTTGTCTTCTCCACAACCACCATTCTATTCCACATATAGTGCTATGTCCATGGCTCACGCTCATGTATTGTGTGAAATTTGAAAAAGTTTGAGATTATTAAAGTATGAAACAATTGCTTGGCTTGTCATCGGGGTTGTGCATGATTAAATACTTTGTGTGATGAAGATAGAGCAACAGCCAGACTATATGATTTTGTAGGGATAACTTTCTTTGGCCATGTTATTTTGAGAAGACATGATTACTTTGATTAGTATGCTTGAAATATCACTATTTTTATGTCATTATGAACTTTTATTTTGAATCATTTGTATCTGAACATTCATGCCACAATAAAGAAAATTACATTGAGAATTATGCTAGGTAGCGTTCCACATCAAAAATTCCGTTTTTATCATTTACCTACTCGAGGACGAGCATGAATTTTTGATTGTTCCATGCTATTATATTATCCCTTTTGGATGTTTATGGGCTTTATTTTACACATTTATATCATTTTTGGGACTAACCTACTAACCGGAGGCCCAGCCCGTATTGCCGTTTTTTTGCCTTTTTCAGTATTCGAACAAAAGGAATATCAAATGGAGTCCAAACGGAATGAAACCTTTGGGAGCGTGATTTTTGGAACGAACGTGATCTAGAGGACTTGGAGTGCAAGTCAAGAATCAGCCAAGGAGGCCACGAGAGGGTAGCCCCCCCCCCTACAGGGCGCGCCCCCTGTCTCGTGGGCCCCTCGGGCGCTCACCGACGTACTTCTTCCTCCTATATAAGCCTACGTACCCCGGAAAAATCCAGGGAGCCAACGAAACACAATTTCCACCACCGTAACCTTCTGTATCCGCAAGATCCCATCTTGGAGCCTTCGTCGGTGCTCTGCCGGAGGGGGAATTGACCATGGAGGGCTTCTACATCAACATCATAGCCCCTCCGATGAGTTGTGAGTAGTTTACCACAGACCTTCGGGTCCATAGTTATTAGCTAGATGGCTTCTTCTCTCTTTTTGGATCTCAATACAATGTTCTCCCCCTCTCTTGTGGAGATCTATTCAATGTGAACTCTTTTTGCGGTGTGTTTGTCGAGATCCGATGAATTGTGGGTTTATGATCAAGTTTATCTATGAGAAATATTTGAATCTCCTCTGAATTCTTTTATGTATGATTGAGTTATCTTTGCAAGTCTCTTCGTATTATCAGTTTGGTTTAGCCTACTAGATTGATCTTTCTTGCCATGGGAGAAGTGCTTAGCTTTGGGTTCAATCTTGCTGTGTCCTTACCCAGTGACAACAGGGCTTGCAAGGCACGTATTGTATTGTTGCCATCGAGGATAAAAAGATGGGGTTTATATCATATTGCATGAGTTTATCCCTCTACATCATGTCATCTTGCTTAAGGCGTTACTCTGTTCTTTATGAACTTAATACTCTAGATGCAGGCAGGAGTCGGTCGATGTGTGGAGTAATAGTAGTAGATGCAGGCATGAGTCGGTCTACTTGTTGCGGACGTGATACCTATATACATGATCATGCCTAGATAATCTCATAATTATTCGCTTTTCTATCAATTGCTCGACAGTAATTTGTTCACCCACCGTAATACTTATGCTATCTTGAGAGAAGCCTCTAGTGAAACCTATGGCCCCTGGGTGTATCTCTTTTCATATTTTCTTCCAATCCACTTTTATTTGCATCTTTACCTTTTGCATCTATCTTATAAAATACCAAAAATATATTTATCTTATCATACTATCTCTATTAGATCTCACTTTTGCAAGTGGCCGTGAAGGGATTGACAACCCCTTTATTCTGTTGGTTGCTAGTTCTTTATTCGTTTGTGTAGGTGAGTGGGACTTTTGAGGAGCCTCCTACTGGATTGATACCTTGGTTCTCAAAAACTGAGGGAAATACTTATGCTACTATTGCTGCATCACCATTTCCTCTTCAAGGAAAACCAACGCAAGCTCAAGACGTAGCATGCCCTTTTGTAGTAATCACACTTTCAATATCTTTGCAAGTAGGGATGCTCGATTTTAGTGGAACTGCACAAAAAGTCCAACTGGTTCAACATTAGGAGCATGTTTTTTCCAAACCTTTATATCCAATTGTGGCACTATGAGCTGTTCATTACGAAGGTACATGGTTTGCTACTATCTTGCTACTCTTTTTGTACTGTCATTAGATAGTAATACTAGTGGTTTGCATGTGAATTTATTGGCAGGGTGGACCTACATTGGAGGTGCAGGACATGATTCGATGATTGGATGCTCAATTTCGGTTGTATTGATTTCACCTCTTCCATCACTACGAACATGGATATCCTTGGTCTGATGAAGAATAGGCGCTATATTTCTGCTCTGAACCAGCAAATCAATTCATAATGAAATTGTCCAGGGCAAAACATAACTGTATCAGATTGTCCAGTGCAGAACATGACAGATGCTAAGCGGAAGAGACATGTTTAAACCGAAAATACATGGTGTGGTATGTGTTTACTAGCTGCTTGATATTTGTGCAGACAGAGATGTCTGCCCATTGCTATTTGGCAAACAAACAAAGTGTCCGCAATTTTGGTTGAACTGCACAAGAGAATAGTATAGTCACTGCATGCAGTGCCATTTGAAAATAGACACAGAAAGATTGGATAGTCACTTCATGGACTGCAGAAAAGTAGTAGTGTACTATTTATTAGCCAACACTAGGTGCTTCATTGCTTTGGTCTGATTATACAATGGGCATCATTTTGCCTAAGTTAAAGTTTGTATTCCAAAAATAGTCTCGCGCTGTGATCAAGAGAAGACCAAATCATATTGCAGTGGATGTTCCTCCATCATGTGTGGTTCATTCTCATGGTTCCAGCTGTTGGTGAAACCACTTACGTTTGCAAAAGGAATTGTAGACTTCATAAACAAATTTGTCTTTCAGTCTGTACTGAATGTTGGCCAAGAGAAGCATCCATGTTAGTAGGAAGAATAGATGTTTTTTCTAGATCTTTGCTTTTGGAGCTACATATTTGTATATGATCTGTGAATCATTGAGATGCATTAACATGTTGATCTTATGTATGGGAATCTTACTAGTTAGTTTTAGTTGCGATGCAAGATCCGAAGTGGCTGATCTTTGCTATTGGAACTACATATTTGTATATGATCTGTGAATCATTGAGATGCATTAACAGTTACTTATTTCTGTTTGCTCAGTGTTTACAAGTTACTGATCGATCACTAGCTAGCCTACTAATGCGCTCCTAGCAGATTTATTTGCGACGCAAGATACAAAGTGGCAGTTTTTTGAATAAAAATGCCTACCTCTGAAGAAATTGACAAGCTACACTATCCTACCTACTCGATCCTACACGGATAAATAGCAGATCACACACGTACTACCTCCTTTCCGGTTTGCAGGGCTCAATTCAAGAAACGACCTACTCGATCCTACATGAATAAATAGCGGATCACGCACGTACTAGTACCTCCTTTCTGGTTTGCAGGGCTTAATTCAAACCTCTCACCAACCAAGGTACTCCCTCCGTCCGGGTTTATTAGTCTCGTGAGCAAAGCAGCAAGACAAGGCATGGCAATAATTAACGGCATGCAGAAGTTTAAGCCTAATTAATTCTAGCGATTTAAGTAGCTGCATGCGTGCCCTCGGTTGTGACTCGTTGCATGCTGCTCCGCGTACTGGCTGTGAGTGATTGTGAGTGCCTGCATGCAGCCGGCCGTAATTAAGGCAGCTAACTGATGCGAAAAAAGATGCGCTTTAATTGTTGCGGGCTTTTTAAATCCGTGCAATCATTATTGACAAGGAGGGAGATGATTCGAGTGCACTTGTTTGACCGCCATGCCGGCGTGTGACCCAGACGGGACAGGACGACACAGTCATAATTTCAGTTTCTCTAGTTTTCCACGGCAAGCTGACACGCTAAGCCATTATGCATTGAATTCCGATGACCGTCGCGCTACCTTCCGCCTATAAGTACTGTTTCCCGGCCTTCTCCGGTGGCACCGTGACCCCACTCGCCATATCCTCATAAGCCCCCACCGGCCCGACGTTGCTCGCCACGTCCGCCATGCCCCCGCCCGTCCGCGGTAGGCAACGCCGGAGACGGTCACCGCCGGAACTAGTGTTCGGTTTTTCACCGAAAGGCAGACGGAGGGAGGAGGCATTCTATCTGTCTTTAGATGGCAATGCAGAGATCGAGGAGTTGTTGGAGCGCGATCGCCTGGCGGAGGAGCAGGAGTTGTTGGAGCGCGACCGCCTGGCGGAGGAGCAGTGTATCACCGATTTGCGTCGCCAGCGGGACATGGAGCAGCAGCGCACCGATGCTCTGAGTCGCGAGCAGAGCGCCCGCAACTGGGCCGACTACGTGGAGTCCGGCGCCTGGCAAATAGCCCTGGAGGCTGTCAGGCACGCACGCGTTCGCGACGCCGACTTTTACTACCAGCTCGTCAAGTGGGTTTCCCGCTTGGAAGCCGAAGCTTCGGTGGACCACGCCAGCATGGAAAGGGCCAACGCACGCAAGCAACGCGCCCTATCGCACCTCTTGCAAGTCCGAGGCGAGGCGCAGGACGCTGGTGCCGGCGTTTAGCGTGTACCACAGATGGCGGCCGACATCGTCTAGTTAGCTAAGAGTAAGTTAGTACTTGTACGCTACTAGAGTATTAGTGGGAGTAGATAGTTAACTTGGCTATGAGGGTTGTCAACGTGGAAGTTTAGTACTCTATATGTGGATCAGACCTGTTACTTTGCTCTGAATGTTGAACTTTCCGTTTGAACGTATGGAATGCGCTGTTATTTTTTAAATGGGTTGTATTTGTCCTCCACGGGTTTAGAAGCTGACTTGTGGGCCTACCAAGTTGACGCGTACACAATCAGGAGATGATTGTACGTGGAGAGGATGACAGCAGGGACCTGCCAAGGTCACGATAGTACGCAAGCAAGTGCCTCCTTATTTCAAGCCAATAAAAAAATGGCTTCTTCCTAGTGGATTTCTGACATCTGGGTCTCATGCCATTGTCAATGTAGTCAATAAACGAGAGAATTACTGTGGCGTCGACACGAGGGACCCGACAGCTCGCTTGATTATTTTTGTTTTGGGTTAATTTGATAAATGCCACTCCAAATATGGTGTATCAGAAATGCCACTGCAATTTCAAACTTTGAAAATGCCATTTCATGCCATTTCTAGTGGCATTTTTGAAGTCTGAGTGGCATTTTCAAAGTTTGCAAACTGCGTGGCGTTTTCAAAGTTTGCAAAAATTGCAGTGGCATTTTCAAAGTTTGGAAATTGCGGTGGCATTTTATGGATCGCCATAATTGGAGTGGCATTAATCTAATTTGTTTTTGAGGCAGGCGGTGGTGTCAACTGGCTGGGCATGCGGGACACTCGGCTGTCTAGACAGCCTTTTCTTTTATGTTTACCACAGACCAACCCAATAGTTTTTTCTTTACGAAAATGGCTAGCCCAGTTTTTTGTGATTTGCCAAGTAAGTCGCTTTATCAGGCTGTTGGGCTGCAAATCTTTCAAGGCGAGGAGAGCTTCATTAATTTGGCGAGAAAATAGCCTATTAGTAATGAGAAATGGGTTGTACATTTTTAAAACACATCAAACCGGCAATTAGTTTCAAATATGTTTTTTTTATTTCGAGATTTTAAATTGCATTGATTTTTATGCATGGACAATTCATTGGATTTTATATTGATATACATTTATTTTTAAATCAGTCCAAATGTGACTCAAAATTTTGGGATTGATAACAGTTCAGACCGCACCGACATATGCAAAATTCTGTATAACTTTTTAACCGTGGCCACAATATGGGCTGTAATACTAACAAAAAGAATATGGGCTCCAAAAAACCCGTAAGAATTAGCAAATGGGCTGTAAATTATTTGAAATAATGGCAGATGGCCTGTATGCTGTTTTCCACAGATTTGAGGCTTTCCTAAAAAAAAGGTTGACGCACAAGCAGTGACTATTTGATATCCATCCAACGGCCGTTGTGCTTCTTCAATCTCTGCTCTTCCTGCTCCAGCCGCTCAAACAAGCGCCGGCGGGACTGCCTGCTCCCTCCTCCCCGCGGTCGGCTGTGTTGCCGCGTAGGCCTCACCGCCCCACCGTACTCCCATCGCTGGCCTAGCAATCCCTCTACTCAACCATAGTCACACACCTGCTGTTATTCTCCGGCGACGGCAGACGAACCAGTAAACCCTCATACAGTCGTACTCCCCTCCGCGTGGGAAACAACTGTCGAGTCTTCCCTGGCTCCGTGTCGTTCCCTTCCTAGGCCTCGCCGTCGTCCACCGCCCTGGTGCTCTCGGCGTGGCGTGGTCAACGTGGTCAACGACCGACATGCATCTGAAGTGGACTGTACGTGGAGAGGCTGACAGATGGGTCCGCGGCCGCATGCAAGGAAATGCCTCCTTATTACGCACAAAATAATGATTCCTCCACCTGACATCTGGGACCCACCGAAAGGGCCTCTGTATTTCGCGAAAAAAACGTTACCGTCGCTGACAGCTCGGACCCACCAGCTATATCTTTGCACGCAAGGAAGTGCCTCCTTATTACGCACAAAAAATGAATACTCCCCCAGCTAGCTGGGACCCACTATAGTGGGCCTACTAAGTTGACGGGGACGAAGGGCTTTGTCAACTTAGTCAATATGCACGATTCTAGCTCGAATGACCGTACGATGTCCATCCAACGGTCGTAGTGCTTCTTCAACCTCCGGTCTTCTTGCTCCAACCGCCCAAAGCAGCGCCGGTCGTGCCGCCTGCTCCTGCCTCCCGTGGCCGGCTGTGCTGCCGCGGAGGCCTAACCGCCCCCATACTTCTCCCACCGCTGGCCAAGCCATCCCTCCACTCCACTCACACACACCCCCTGTTATTCTGCGGCGACGACAGTGCAGCCAAACCAGTGAACCCTTGTACTCCTCTCCGCGTGGGCATCCACTGTCGTGTCTTCTCCGGCTCTGCGTCCTCCCCTTCCTAGGCCTCGCCGTCGTCCACCGCCGTGGTGCTCTCGGCACGGCATGGTCAATGTGGTCAACGACCGAATTCCAGCGGAAGAGTACTGTACGTGGAGAGGCTGACAGCTGGGTCCACGGCAGCCGCAAGGAAGTGCCTCATTATTACGCGGAAAATAATTATTCCTCCAACTGACAGCAGGGACCCATCAGACGGGCCACCAGCATTTCACGAAAATAAGTTTCCCCCTGACTGCTGGGACCCACCGGACGGGCCACCGTATTTCGCGAAAAAAGCGTTTCCCCCTGGGTGTTGGCACCCACCAGACGGACCACCGTATTTCACGAAAAAACGTTCCCCCGCTGTCAGCTGATACGTCTCCATCGTATCTATAATTTTTGATTGTTTCATGCCAATATTATTCAACTTTCATATACTTTTGGCAACTTTTTATATTATTTTTGGGACTAACATATTGATCCAGTGCCCATTGTCAGTTCCAGTCTGTTGCATGTTTTATGTTTCGAAGAAACTCCATATCAAACAGAGTCCAAATGGGATAAAAATGAATGGAGAATTATTTTGGAATATTTGTGATTTTTGGGAAGTAAATCAACGCGAGATGGTGCCCGAGGTGGCCACGAGATAGGGGCCCACGCCCACTCCAGGTGGGCGCGCCCCACCATCCTGGGCCACTCGTAAGGCGGTTGACGCCCTTCTTTGGCTGCAAGAAAGCTAATTTTTGGAAAAATATCTAGGCGAAGGTTTCAATCCAATCGGAGTTACGGATCTCCATATATATACAAAACCGTGAAAAGGCAGACCAGGAGAACGCAGAAACAGAAAGAGACAGAGAGATATATCCAATCTCGGAGGGGCTCTCGCCCCTCCCATGCCATGGGAGCCAAGGACCAGAGGGGAAACCCTTCTTCCATCAAGGGAGAAGGTCAAGGAAGAAGAAGAAGAAGGGGGGCCCTCTCCCCCTTGCTTCCGGTGGCGCCGAAACACCACCGCGGGCCATCATCATCACCGCGATCTTCACCAACAACTTCACCGCCTTCATCACCAACTCTTTCCCCCTCTATGCAGCGGTGTAACTCCTCTCTTACCCGCTGTAATCTCTACTTAAACATGGTTCTCAACGCTATATATTATTTCCAAAGATGTATGGCTATCTTATGATGTTTGAGTAGATCCGTTTTGTCCTATGGGTTAATTGATGATCGTGATTGGTTTGAGTTGCATGTTTTATTATTGATGCTGTCCTATGGTGCTCTCCGTGTCGCGCAAGAGTGAGGGATCCCCGCTGTAGGGTTTGCAATATGTTCATGATTTTCTTATGGTGGGTGGCGTGAGTGAACAGAAGCACAAACCCGAGTAAGTAGGTTGTTTGCGTATGGGATAAATGGGACTTGATACTTTAATGTTATGGTTGGGTTTTTCCTTAATGAATCTTTAGTAGTTGTGGATGCTTGCTAGAGTTCCAGTCATAAGTGCATATGATCCAAGAAGAGAAAGTATGTTAGCTTATGCCTCTCCCTCAAATAAAATTGCAATACTGATTATCGGTCTAGTTATCGATTGCCTTGGACAAATAACTTTCTCTTGACAAAAAGCTCTCTACTAATATTTACTTTATTGCTTCTTTATCTAAACAGCCTCTAGTTTATATTTACGTGCTCTGTATTATCTTGCAAACCTATCCTATCACACCTACAAAGTACTTCTAGTTTCATACTTGTTCTAGGTAAAGCGAACGTCAAGCGTGCGTAGAGTTGTATCAGTGGTCGATAGAACTTGAGGGAATATTTGTTCTACCTTTAGCTCCTCGTTGTGTTCGACAATCTTACTTATCGAAAGCGGCTACAATTGAGCCCGTATACTTGCGGGTTATCAAGACCTTTTTCTGGCGCCGTTGCCGGGGAGTCATAGTGTGGGGTGAATATTCTCGTGTGTGCTTGTTTGCTTTATCACTAAGTAATTTTTATTTTCTGTTCTTAGTTGTTTTTTATCTTTAGTTATGGATATGGAACACAAAATACCAAAAAAATTAGGTGTAGATGCTACTCATGGAGATGGGGAACCTCCTAAAACTCTCGATGCTCGTTATGTGAAAGAAATTATTTATTACTTTAATAATCCTGAGAAAACCCCATTCAAATTTGTTATGGGAGACACGTTGGATCAGCGTGAATACTTTAGGGATCATCGCTTGACACAAAAAGGGAAACTATTATGGGATCAAATTTCTATGTTGTGTTGTATGCTCGTCAACTATGCTTGATACATGATTATACTTATTGCTCTAGGATGAAGGCTCCACACCTTCCCTTTTCATGCAAATTCAATTATAATGAAACCTTAGCTTCTTATGCTAATGGTAGATATGATTACTATGTTGTGGAACAAATAGAGGAATTTGTTGCTTTTAAGGGTGCTTATGAAATTGCTTCTTTGATTGAAAAGTATGATGCTACTCTCTACAAATCTGAAAATTTTGCCATACTTGAATATTGTTATGATAATTATGCTTCTAATTCCTATGTTAAACCATATATTGAGAAATTCTCTGCTGTCCAAGAAGAGACTAATATTTTGCAGGAAGCTATGGAAGAAGAAATTGACGAAACTGTGAGCTCATTGGATGAAAAAGATGACGAGGAGAGCGAAGAACAAAAGGAGGAAGAGCGGATTAGCTACCCGTGCCCACCTTCTAATGAGAGTAACTCTTCAACTCATACATTGTTTAATTCCCCTTCGTGCTTACCGAAGGATGATTGCTATGATGATTGTTATGATCCCGTTGATTCTCTTGAAATATCCCTTTTTGATGATGTTTGCTATGCTTGTGGCCAAGATGCCAATACTAATTATGCTTATGGAGATGAACTTGCTATAGTTCCTTATGTTAAACATGAAATTGTTGCTATTGCACCCACGCATGATAGTCCTATTATCTTTTCGAATTCTCCCGACTACACTATATCAGTGAAGATTGTGCTTATTAAGGATTATATTGAGGGGTTGCCTTTTACCGTTGCACATGATGATTTTGATAGATATAATATGCATGTGCTTGCTGCTCCTACTTGCAATTACTATGATAGAGGAACTATATCCCCACCTCTCTATGTTTCCAATATGATAAAATTGCAAGAAACTGTTTATACTATGCATTGGCCTTTACTATGTGTGCATGAATTGTTCGTTTATGACATGCTGATGCATAGGAAGAGAGTTAGACTTCGTTGTTGCATGATATATGTTACTTTGTGATCACTACTAAATTACAAATTATTGTTAATTAAAGTTGGCTTTGATATACCTTGGGATCCGGGTGGTCCATTACTTGAGCACTAAATGCCTAGCTTAATGGCTTTAAAGAAAGCGCTGCCAGGGAGACAACCCGGAAGTTTTAGAGAGTCATTTATTTCTGTTGAGTGCTTTTATATAGTCTAAAAACAAAAAAATAAAGAAGGGAACCCAAAACTTTTCAAAAAGGAAAGTGAAAGTGAGAAAGACAAGCATTGTTGAAGTGGGAGAGCTCCTTGAACTTTGTTCATGCTCACGGAAACTTTGTGAATCTTAATTACAGAAACTTTTCACAAAAAATAATAATCCCCTTGTACAATTCCATTGTATTATAAAAATAATGTGCCAAGGTTTGCCTTTAGGATGTTTACAATGCTTGTTGGTTTGTACGGTGCATGACAGAAACTTTGGCTGTAGTGCGCGATTTTACATTTTTAACTGGAACGTCAAATGGTTCTGATTCTTTTTGAACTGTCTTTCTGTACAAATTTTCTATTTTTACTAATTTTGTAATAATTTTAGGGGTAACATAAGTATGGTGAATGTTTAGATTGCTACAGACTGTTCTGTTTTTGACAGATTCTGTTTTTGATACATAGTTTACTTGTTTTGATGAAACTATCAATTTCTATTAGTGGATTAAGCCATGGAAAAGTTATATTACAGTATACACAATGCAAAAACAAAATATGAATTGGTTTGCAACAGTACTTAGAGTGGTGATTTGCTTTATTATACTAACGGATCTTACCGAGTTTTCTGTTGAAGTTTTGTGTGGATGAAGTGTCTAATCGAGGAGGTTTCGATATGAGGAAAAGGAAGAGAGGCAAGAGCTCAAGCTTAGGGATGCCCGAGGCACCCCAAGTAAATATTCAAGGATACTCAAACGTCTAAGCTTGGGGATGCCCCGGAAGGCATCCCCTCTTTCTTCAACAAGTATCGGTATGTTTTCGTATTCGTTTCGTTCATGCAATATGTGCAAGTCTTGGAGCGTCTTTTGCATTTAGTTTTCATTTTTATTTTATGCACCATGCTGGTATGAGATAGTCCTTGGTTGATTTATAGAATTCTCATTGCACTTAACTTAAATCTTTTGAGTATGGCTTTATAGAATGCTTCATGTGCTTCACTTATATCATTTGAAGTTTGGATTGCCTGTTTCTCTTCACATAGAAAACCGCCATTTGTAGAATGCTCTTTTTCTTCACTTATATTTGTTAGAGCGTGGGCATATATTTTGTAGAAAGAATTAAACTCTCTTGCTTCACTTATATCAATTTAGAGAGATGACAGGAATTGGTCATATCACATGGTTAGTCATAAAATCCTACATAAACTTGTAGATCGCTGACTATGATATGTTTGATTCCTTGCAATAGTTTTGCGATATAAAGATGGTGATATTAGACTCATGCTAGTGGGTGGTTGTGGATTGTAGAGACACTTGTGTTGAGGTTTGCAAGTCCCATAGCATGCACGTATGGTAACCGTTGTGTGACAAATTTGAAGCATGGGGTGTTTCTTTGATTGTCTTCCTTATGAGTGGCGGTCGAGGACGAGCGATGATCTTTTCCTACCAATCTATACCCCTAGGGGCATGCGTAGTAGTACTTTGCTTCAAGGGCTAATAAACTTTTGCAATAAGTATATGAGTTCTTTATGACTAATGTGATTCCATGGATTATACACACTTTTACCTTTCCATCATTGCTAGCCTCTTTGGTACCGTGCATTACCCTTTCTCACCTCGAGAGTTGGTGCAAACTTCGCCGGTGCATCCAAACCCCGTGATATGATACGCTCTATCACACATAAGCCTCCTTATATATCCCTCAAAACAGCCACCATACCTACCTATTATGGCATTTCCATAGCCATTCCGAGATATATTGCCGTGCAACTTTCATCATCATCATATACATGACTTGAGCATTCATTGTCATATTGCTTTGCATGATCGTAAGATAGCTAGCATGATGTTTTCATGGCTTGTTTGTATTGATGTCATTGCTACGCTAGATCATTGCACATCCCGGTAAACCGCCGGAAGCATTCATATAGAGTCATATCTTTGTTCTAGTATCGAGTTGTAATATCGAGTTGTAAGTAAATAAAAGTGTGATGATCATCATTATAGAGCATTGCCCCGTGAAAAAAAATAAAAAAAATAAAAAAGGGAAAGGCCAAAGAAGCCTAAATAAAAAAGGGGGCCAAAGAAGCCCACCCAAAAAGAAAAAAAAGAAAAAAAAGAAAAAAAAGGGGCAATGTTACTATCGTTTTACCACAATTGTGTTTCAAAGTAGCACCATGTTCTTCATATAGAGAGTCCCCTATGTTATCACTTTCATATACTAGTGGGAATTTTCATTATAGAACTTGGCTTGTATATTCCAACGATGGGGTTCCTCAAATGCCCTAAGTCTTCATGAGCAAGCAAGTTGGATGCTGCTACGTCTTGAGCTTGCGTTGGTTTTCCTCGAAGAGGATATGGTGATGCAGCAATAGTAGCGTAAGTATTTCCCTCTGTTTTTTGAGAACCAAGGTATCAATCCAGTAGGAGGCTCCTCAAAAGTCCCACGCACCTACACAAACAAACTGAGAACTCGCAACCAACGCGATAAAGGGGTTGTCAATCCCTTCACGGCCACTTGCGAAAGTGAGATCTAATAAGCATAGTATGATAAGATAAATATATTTTTGGTATTTTATAATATAGATGCAAAAAGTAAAGATGCAAATAAAGTAGATTGAAAGCAAATACGATAAGAGATAGACCCGGGAGCCATAGGTTTCACTAGAGGCTTATCTCAAGATAGCATAAGTACTACGGTGTGTGAACAAATTACTGTCAAGCAACTGATAGAAAAGTGCATAGTTATGAGATTATCTAGGCATGATCATGTATATAGGCATCACATCCATAACAAGTAGACCGACTCCTGCCTGCATCTACTACTATTACTCCACACATCGGTGACTCTGCTGCATCTAGAGTATTAAGTTCATAAAAGCAGAGTAACACATTAAGCAAGATGACATGATGTAGAGGGTAAACTCAAGCAATATGATATAAACCCCATCTTGTTATCCTCGATGGCAACAATATAATCGTGCCTTGCAACCCTTTACATCCTTTGGTTAAGGACACCGCAAGATTGAACCCAAAGCTAAGCACTTCTCCCATGGCAAGAAAGATCAATCTAGTAGGCCAAACCAAACTGATAATTCGAAGAGACTTGCAAACATAACTCAATCATACATAAAAGAATTCAGAGAAGATTCAAATATTATTCATAGATAAACTTGATCATAAACCCACAATTCATCGGATCTCGACAAACACATCGCAAAAAGAGTTTACATCGAATAAATCTCCACAAGAGAGGGAACATTGTATTGAGATCCAAAAGAGAGAAAAGCCATCTAGCTAATAACTATGGACCCGTAGCTCGTGGTAAAGTACTCACAACTCATCGGAGGGCAAGGATGTTGATCTGAGAAGCCCTCCGTGGTCGATTCCCCTCCGTGAGTGCGTGAAGCTCAAGATGAGATCTTGCGGATCCGAGAGTTACGGTGGTGGAAATTGTGTTTCGTGGTGCCCTGGATGTTTTGAGTGCGTAGGTATATATAGGAGGAAGAAATGCGTCGGTGGCCACCGAGGGGCCCACGAGGCAGGCGTGCCCTCTGGTAGCGCGCCTCCTATCTCATGGGAGCCTCGGCTGCTTCTTGACTTGCACTCCAAGTCCTCTGGATCACGTTCGTTCCAAAAATCATGCTCCTGAAGGTTTCATTCCGTTTGGACTCCGTTTGATATTCCTTTTCTTCGAAATACTGAAATAGGCAAAAAAAACAGCAATATGGGCTGGGCCTCCAGTTAGTAGGTTAGTCCCAAAAATGAATAAATGTGTAAAATAACGCCCATAAACATCCAAAAGGGGTAATATAATAGCATGGAACAATCAAAAATTATTGATACGTTGGAGACGTATCAAGCTTCCCCAAGCTTAATTCCTGCTCGTCCTCGAGTAGGTAAATGAAAAAAAGAAATTTTTGATGTGGAATGCTACCTAGCATAATTCTCAATGTAATTTTCTTTATTGTGGCATGAATGCTCATATCCAAAAGATACAAAATAAAAGTTCATATTGACATAAGAAATAGTAATACTTCAAGCATACTAATCAAAGTAATCATGTCTTCTCAAAATAACATGGCTAAAGAAAGTTATCCCTACAAAATCATATAGTCTGGCTGTTGCTCTATCTTCATCACACAAAGTATTTAATCATGCACAACCCCGATGACAAGCCAAGCAATTGTTTCATACTTTAATAATCTCAAACTCTTTCAACTTTCACGCAATACATGAGCGTGAGCCATGGACATAGCACTATATGTGGAATAGAATGGTGGTTGTGGAGAAGACAAAAAAGGAGAAGATAGTCTCACATCAACTAGGCGTATCAACGGGCTATGGAGATGACCATTAATAGATATGAATGTGAGTGAGTAAGGATTGCCATGCAACGGATGCACTAGAGCTGTAAATATATGAAAGCTCAACAAAAGAAACTAAGTGGGTGTGCATCCAACTCGCTTGCTCACGAAAACCTAGGGCATTTTTGAGGAAGCCCATCATTGGAATATACAAGCCAAGTTCTATAATGAAAAATTCCCACTAGTATATGAAAGTGACAACATATGAGACTCTCTATCATGAAGATCATGGTGCTATTTTGAAGCACAAGTGTGGAAAAAGAGATAGTAGCATTGTCCCTTCTCTCTTTTTCTCTCATATTTTTTTTTGTTTTCTT
The DNA here is from genome assembly GCA_021437245.1 of Aegilops speltoides. NCBI lineage: Eukaryota > Viridiplantae > Streptophyta > Magnoliopsida > Poales > Poaceae > Aegilops > Aegilops speltoides. The sequence continues at coordinate 328,806,998 of CM038146.1, read as the reverse complement.
TGTTTTATTTTTTTTTCTTTAGCCTTCCTTTTTTTTGGCCTTTCTCTTTTTTTTTCTTTTTTTTCGTAAAGTCCGAAGCCTCATCCCGACTTGTGGGGGAATCATAGTCTTCATCATCCTTTCCTCACTAGGACAATGCTCTAATAATGAAGATCATCACACTTTTTATGGATTTACAACTCAAGAGTTACAACTCAAAGCTAGAACAAGATATGACTCTATATGAATGCCTCCGGCGGTGTATCGGGATATGCAATGAATCAAGAGTGACATGTAGGAAAATTATGAGGGTGGCCTTGCTACAAATACAATGTCAACTACATGATCATGCAAAGGGCAATATGACAAAAGTAATGCGTGTCATATGAACGAAACGGTGGAAAGTTGCATGGAAATATATCACGGAATGGCTATGGAAATGCCATAATAGGTAGGTATGGTGGCTGTTTTGAGGAAGGTATATGGTGGGTGTATGATACTGGTGAAAGTTGCATGGTACAAGAGAGGCTAGCAATGATGGAAGGGTGAAAGGGTGCATATAATCCATGGACTCAACATTAGTCAAAAGAACTCATGCACTTGTTGCAAAAATTTAGAAGTCATCAAAAACCAAAGCACTACGTGCAAGCTCCTAGGGGGATAGATTGGTAGGAAAAGACTATCGCTCATCCCCGACCGCCACTCATAAGGAAGACAATCAATAAATAAAATTGTGCTCCAACTTCATCACAAAGCGGTTCACCATACATGCATGCTACGGGAATCACAAACTTCAACACAAGCATTCTTTAAATTCATAATCACCCAACTAGCATGACTCTAATATCACTACCTCCATATCTCAAAACAATTATCAAGCATCAAATTGATCATAGCATCCAATTCACTTTCTATGATAGTTTTTATTATACCCAACTTGGATGCTCATCATTCTAGGACCAACTTTATGACCATAGCAAATACCATTCTGTTTTAAAAGACTCTCAAAATAATATAAGTGACGCATGAGAGACTAATAATTTCTTCAAAATTAAGACACCACCGTGCTCTAAATGATATAAGTGAAGCACTAGAGCAAAAACTATCAAGCTCAAAAGATATAAGTGAAGCACATAGAGTATTCTAGCAAATTCTAATCAAATAGGCTTCTCCCAAAAGGTGTGTACAGCAAGGATGATTGTGGTAAACTAAAAAGCGAAGACTAATATAATACACGACGCTCCAAGCAAAACACATATCATGTGGCGAATAAAAATATAGCTCCAAGTAAAGTTACCAATGAACGAAGACGAAAGAGGGGATGCCTTCCCGGGGCATCCCCAAGCTTAGGATTTTGGCTATTCTTGAATATCTTGGGGTGCCATGGGCATCCCCAAGCTTAGGCTCTTGCCACTCCTTATTCCATAGTCCATAAAAGCTTTACCCAAAATTTGAAAACTTCACAACACAAAACTCAACAGGAAATCTTATAAGCTCCGTTAGTGAAAGAAAACAAACCACCACATAAGGTACTGTAATGAACTCATTCTTTATTTATTTTGGTGTTAAACCTACTGCATTCCAACTTCCTTATGGTTTATACACTAATTTACTAGCCATAGATGCATTGAAATAAGCAAACAACACACGAAAAACAGAATCTTTCAAAAACAGAACAGTCTGTAGCAATCTGTAACTAACGCAAACTTCTGGAACTCTAAAAATCCTAAAATAATAGGACGTCCTGGACAATTTGTTTATTGAACAGAAGCAAAAAGAATCAACAAAAAATCACGTTTCTGTGATTTAAAAAAATTATATTCGTGCACGCAAAGTTTCTATTTTTCAGCAGAATCAAATCAACTATCATCGTAGGTTATCCTATAGGTTCTACTTGGTACAAACACTAATTAAAAGATAAAAACACATCTAAACAGAAGGTAGATGCAAGATTTATTACTAAACAGGAGCAAAAACAAAAAGATAGAATCAAAGATAGATCGTTTAACGCCCCTCTAGGCATAAAATCAAAGATAGATCTAACGAGTGCCATCTTTGGCACTAAATTCGTAAGTAGCACGCATGATAGATTCATAAGGTAATTTGAATTTCTTTCTTGGAAAGTGTTCCATGCCTTTCTTTAATGGAAATTGGAATCTAATATTCCCTTCCTTCATATCAATAATCGCACCAATCGTTCTAAGGAAAGGTCTACCAAGAATAATAGGGCAAGAAAGATTGCAATCTATATCAAGAACGATAAAAAATCCACGGGCACAAAATTTCTATTGGCAATAATGAGAACATCATTGATCCTTCCCATTGGCTTTTTAAAGGTGGAATCTGCAAGGTGCAAATTTAAAGAGCAATCATCAAGTTCATGGAAACCTAGAATATCACATAAAGTTTTTGGAATCGTGGAAACACTAGCACCCAAATCACACAAAGTAAAACACTCATAATCTTTAATTCTAATCTTTATAGTAGGTTCCCACTCATCATTAAGTTTTCTAGGTATAGAAACTTCCAAATTAAGTTTTTCATCATAACATTGCATCAAGGCATCAATGATATGTTGGGTAACCGCTTTATTTTGACTATAAGCATGAGGAGAATTAACAACGGATTGCAACAAGGAAATACAACCTTTTAAAGAGAAATTATCATAATCAAATTACTTGAAATCCGAGATAGTAGGTTCAATGTTATTAGAAGTTGAAGACTCTCCAATCTCATTCTTACCAAATTTAGCATCAAGATCTAAAGACTCCGAATTTTTGGGACGCCTTCTAGGCAAAGTTGATTCATCATCAGTCCCATAATCATCAAAATGCATATTGCAAAACATAGATATAATAGGAGACACATCAATAACTTTAAGATCCTCATCATTATTTCCATCTAATTTTTCTGGTTTAGCGGTCATCTTATTGACTAAGGTGGCTTGCTTGTCAGAAATTTTGGCTATAGCGTTTTCAAGACGGGTAATTTGAGCATTAACACCATAAAATTCTTTATTCATATCATCAAGCTCTTTGTTCATAAATCCCAGAAAACTTTTTTGTTCCTTAAGCTCTTTTATAAAGAAATTATTATGCTCAAATTGCAAATTCATAAAGCTTCTAATATTTGATTCAATCTCATCCATCCTTCTGAGAAGGTGGTCAGGACCCTTAGGCGAAGCCATAAGGTCAAACAAGCACACAGAAAAAGGCAAGCGAAAAATAGAGGACGAGATTGGGAAAGAGAGGGCGAATAAAACGGCAAGGGTGAGGTGGGGGAGAGGAAAACGAGAGGCAAATGGCAAATAATGTAAATGCGAGGGAGATGGGTTTGTGATGGGTACTTGGTATGTCTTGACTTGGCGAAGACCTCCCGACAGCGGCGCCGAAATCCTTCTTGCTCGTCTTGAGCTTGCGTTGGTTTTCCTCGAAGAGGAGAGGTGATGCAGCAATAGTAGCGTAAGTATTTCCCTCAGTTTTTGAGAACCAAGGTATCAATCCAGTAGGAGGCTCCTCAAAAGTCCCACGCACCTACACAAACAAACTGAGAACTTGCAACCAACACGATAAAGGGGTTGTCAATCCCTTCATGGCCACTTGCGAAACTGAGATCTAATAGAGATAGTATGATAAGATAAATATATTTTTATTATTTTATAAGATAGATGCAAAAGGTAAAGATGCAAATAAAAGTAGATTGGAAGCAAATATGATAAGAGATACACCCGGGGGCCATAGGTTTCACTAGAGGCTTCTCTCAAGATAGCATAAGTATTACGGTGGGTGAACAAATTACTGTCGAGTAATTGATAGAAAAGCGCATAGTTATGATATTATCTAGGCATGATCATGTATATAGGCATCACGTCCATAACAAGTAGACCGACTCCTGCCTACATCTACTACTATTACTCCACAGATCGACCGACTCCTACCTGCATATAGAGTATTAAGTTCATAAGAACAGAGTAACGCGTTAAGCAAGATGACATGATGTAGAGCGATAAACTCAAGCAATATGATATAAACCCCATCTTGTTATCCTCGATGGCAACAATACAATACGTGCCTTGCAATCCTTTCTGTCACTGGGTAAGGACACCGCAAGATTGAACCCAAAGCTAAGCAATTCTCCCATGGCAAGAAAGATCAATCTAGTAGGCCAAACCAAACTTATAATTCGAAGAGACTTGCAAAGATAACTCAATCATACATAAAAGAATTCAGAGAAGATTCAAATATTATTCATAGATAAACTTGATCATAAACCCACAATTCGTTGCATCTCGACAAACACACTGCAAAAAGAGTTTACATCGAATTGATCTCCACAAGAGAGGGGGAGAACATTGTATTGAGATCCAAAAAGAGAGAAGAAGTCATCTAGCTAATAATTATGGACCCGTAGGTCTGTGGTAAACTACTCACAACTCATCGGAGGGGCAAGGATGTTGATGTAGAAGCCCTCTGTGGTCGATTCCCCCTCCGGCAGAGTGCCGGCGAAGGCTCCAAGATGAGATCTCACGGATACTGAAGGTTACGATGGTGGCTATTGTGTTTCATGGTGCCCCTGGATGTTTCCGGGGTACGTAGGTATATATAGGAGGAAGAAGTACGTCGGTGACCGGCCGAGGGGCCCACGAGACAGGCGCCCTGTAGGGGGCCTACCCTCTCGTGGCCTCCTTGGCTGATTCTTGACTTGCACTCCAAGTCCTCTGGATCACGTTCGTTCCAAAAATCACGCTCCCAAAGGTTTTATTCCGTTTGGACTCCGTTTGATATTCCTTTTCTTTGAAATACTGAAATAGGCAAAAAAAAACAGCAATATGGGCTGGGCCTCCGGTTAGTAGGTTAGTCCCAAAAATGATATAAATGTGTAAAATAAAGCCCATAAACATCCAAAAGGGGTAATATAATAGCATGGAACAATCAAAAATTATAGATACGTTGGAGACGTATCAGATGCACACCCACTTAGTTTTCAGTTTGAGCTTTCATACACTTATACCTCTAGTGCATCCGTTGCATGGCAATCCCTACTCCTCGCATTGACATCAATTGATGGGCACCTCCATAGCCCGTTGATTAGCCGCGTCGATGTGAGACTTCCTCCACTTTTTGTCTTTTCCATTAACCTCCACCATCATATTCTATTCCACCTATAGTGCTATATCCATGGCTTGCGCTCATGTGTTGCGTGAGGGTTGAAAAAGCTGAAGTGCGTTAAAAAGTATGAACCAATTGCTCGGATTGTCATCGGGGTTGTGCATGACGGGAGCATTTTGTGTGACGAAAATGAAGCATGGCCAAACTATATGATTTTGTAGGGATAAACTCTCTTTGGCCTTGTTGTTTTGAAAATACATGATTGCTTTATTGGTATGCTCAAAGTATTATTGTTTTGATGTCAAATGATAGACTATTGCTTTGAATCACTCGTGTCTTAATATTCATGCCATGATTAGACATATGATCAAGATTATGCTCGGTAGCATTCCACATCAAAAACTATCTTTTTTATCATTTACCTACTCGAGGATGAGCAGGAATTAAGCTTGGGGATGCTGATACGTCTCTGTCGTATCTATATTTTTTGATTGTTTCATGCCAATATTATTCAACTTTCATATTCTTTTGGCAACTTTTTGTATTATTTTTGGGACTAACATATTGATCCAGTGCCTAGTGCCAGTTCCTGTCTATTGCATGTTTTATGTTTCGAAGAAACCCCATATCAAACAGAGTCCAAACAGGATAAAAACGGACGGAGAATTATTTTGGAATATTTGTGATTTTGGGGAAGTAAAATCAATGCGACACGGTTCCCGAGATGGCCACGAGATAGGGGCCCATGCCCACTCCAGGTGGGCGCGCCCCCACCTTCCTAGGCCACTCGTAAGGCGGTTGACGCCCTTCTTTGGCCGCAAGAAAGCTAGTTTTTGGAAAAAGATCTGGGCGAAGGTTTCAATCCGATCGGAGTTACGGATCTCCATATATATATACGAAACGGTGAAAAGGCAGACCAGGAGAACGCAGAAACAGAGAGAGGCAGAGAGATAAATCCAATCTCGGAGGGGCTCTCGCCCCTCCCACACCATGGGAGCCAAGGACCAGAGGGGAAACCCTTCTCCCATCTAGGGAGAAGGTCAAGGAAGAAGAAGAAGAAGGGGGGCCCTCTCCCCCTTGCTTCCGATGGCGCCGGAACGCCACCGGGGGCCATCATCATCACCGCGATTTTCACAAACAACTTCACCGCCTTCATCACCAACTCTTCCCCCCTCTATGCAGCGGTGTAACTCCTCTCTTACCCGCTGTAATCTCTAGTTAAACATGGTGCTCAACGCTATATAGTATTTCCCAATGATGTATGGCCATCTTATATTGTTTGAGTAGATCCATTTTGTCCTATGGGTTAATTGATGACCGTAATTGGTTTGAGTTGCGTGTTTTATTATTGATGTTGTCCTATGGTGCTCTCCGTGTTGCGCAAGCATGAGGTATCCCCATTGTAGGGTTTGCAATATGTTCATGATTTGCTTATGGTGGGTGGCGTGAGTGAACAGAAGCACATACCCGAGTAAGTAGGTTGTTTGCATATGAGATAAAGGGGACTTGATACTTTAATGCTATGGTTGGGTTTTCCTTAAAGAATCTTTAGTAGTTGTGGATGCTTGCTAGAGTTCCAATCATAAGTGCATATGATCCAAGAAGAGAAAGTATGTTAGCTTATGCCTCTCCCTCAAATAAAATTGCAATAGTGATTACCGGTCTAGTTATCAATTACCTTGGGCAAATAACTTTCTCGTGTCAAAAAGCTCCCTACTAATATTTACTTTATTGCTTCTTTATCTAAACAGCCCCTTGTTTATATTTACGTGCTCTTTATTATCTTGCAAACCTATCCTATCACACCTACAAAGTACTTCTAGTTTCATACTTGTTCTAGGTAAAGCGAACGTCAAGCGTGCGTAGAGTTGTATCGGTGGTCGATACAACTTGAGGAAATATTTGTTCTACCTTTAGCTCATCGTTGGGTTCGACACTCTTACTTATCGAAAGCTGCTACAATTGTTCCCGTATACTTGCGGGTTATCATCAGCTCGGACCCATCGGAAGTGCCTCCTTATTATGCACAAAAAAATGAATACTCCCCCTCCTAGCTAGGACCCACCATGGTGGGAGGCTAACTTGTGGGCCTACTAAGTTGACTGGGACGGGGGCCTTTGTCAACTTTAGTCAATATGAACGATTCTAGCTCTAGTGACCGTACGGTGTCCATCCAACGGCCGTAGTGCTTCTTCAACCTCTGGTCTTCCATCGGAAGAGTACTGTACATGGAGAGGCTGACAGCTGGGTCCACGATAGCCGCAAGGAAGTGCCTCCTTATTACGCGGAAAATAATTATTCCTCCACCTGACAGCAGGGACCCACCAGATGGGCCACCGTATTTCGCGAAAAAAACATTTTCCCCCTGACTGCTAGGACCTACCATCTACATCTTCGCACGCAAGGAAGTGCGTCCATATTACGGGCAAAAAATGATTCGCCCCCTGACTGCTGGGACCCACTAGCTACATCTTCGCACGCAAGGAAGTGCGTCAGGGCAAAAAAAATGATTCGCCCCCCTGACTACTGGGACCCACCAGCTACATCTTCGCACGCAAGGAATTGCCTGACAGTCGGGACCCACCTGGTCGAAGCGTACGTAGCGTTGTCATTCAGTCGTGACGTATGCGTACATCTTGGTCGATGTAGAGGCGCGCATGTGTCGTAGTAGAAACGCGCGTAGCATGTACGCACGCGTACAGCGGCGAGTGCAATAAAGAAAATACGGCCATGTACGTACATACGGGCGGGGTCTCGAACGCCTACTCGCGCATACATACGACCATGGCTCGTGTACATGGCTGGGTCGGAACGGAGAAACCGCATCGTCGTCGTGTTCATGGGGAGGCAACGGAATGCGTCGTGTTCACGGGGAGGCAACGAAATGTGTCGTGTTCATCAGGAGGCAACGGAACGCGTGGGAGCCATCCGGCTTGGACGGAACAGGCAATGGAAACGAGGCCTGGCATACCGCAGAACGGAGGAAATAGCCTTGTGTTCGACCGGCCATGTTCGAAACGGCATCCTGTTCATCGGGAGGGGTCTAGCGTACCGCAAAATGGAGGAAACGAACCTCCTACAGTCAAAACGGGGGTCCTATTGATCGGGAGGGGTGTGGCATACCACAAAACGGATGAAACTGACTTGTGTTGGAGCACTACGGTCGAAATGGGGTCCTGTTGATCGAGAGGGGTGTGGCATACCGCAAAATGGGCCAAAGCAGACTTGTCTTTGGGCGCTACTGGTCAAAGCGGGGTCTGTTCATTAGGAGGGGTGTGGCGTACCGCAAAACGGGACTCCACGGGATACTATTCATCTCCACCGTCGACCTCCTCCAGCCTCCACGGGCTACCGTCGACCTCCTCCAGCCTCCACGGGCTCCTGTTCATCCAGCCCCCACCGCGCGCTACTCCACCGGCTACTATTCAACCACCCCTCCACGGGCACCCCTCCACCGTCTACTGTTCATCCAGCCCTCCACGGGGTCGTCCTGTTCATCCAGCCCTCCACACCACGGGGTCCTATTCATCCAGAGGCAATGCCACCACTCACTGTTCATCCACCCCCCCCCGCAACACTCACTTTGTTCATCGGAGAGGCGGCATCGATCGGCTTGATTAGCGGCGATGAGCGAAGAATCGCTTGATCGGGTTCAATTAACATCCATCGATCGATCGCTCGAGTTCGATGTCGTAGCTTTGTAGTGCAATCGCTCGGGTTCGATTCTGATAACGCCTCGCTTGGGTTGATTAGAAACCAACGCCTACTTTTTTGCAGCGTACATGTACGAGAAAGCAGCGCATCGCTTCGGCCCCGACCACCCACCATAACCGGAAACTCCCCAAAATTTTCCTCGCCCTCGCTTCTACCATGGTTTTTTCCGTCATGGACGGCCCAAAGAATGTCATGTAGCTGCGTCTACGGCCCGCCCGGGACGAAAAGCCCATTTTCTGTCATGATTTTTTGTCATAGAAGTAGGAGCCCACCACATCTATGATGATACTGGGTTTTGTCACAATTATCCTCATATAAGTGTCATATGTATGACAGAAAAAAGTTTTGTTTGGCCCAAAATGTCACGGATGTGTCTTTTTTTGTAGTGCATGAGCACCCTTCAAGACCTTGTGGGCCTTGTCAAGTAAATCAAACTCCTCCTTGAGTCTAGCATGGTCAACGCCAAGTTTAGCCTTCTCGGAAGTTAGCACACGAGACACAACAAGAGCATGATCGAGATCTTTCTTTAACTTAGCATGGTCATCGTTGTGTGACCCCTCGAGAGCCAAATGATGCCCACGCTCTTCCTCAAGAGCATTAGAGAGATCCGATATCTCATCAGCATAGTCACGACTATGACCTTCCATCTTAGAGATGGTTTCTTCATGAGCCTCGATCATGTCATTGGCTTCACCAAGTTGTTCCAAGAGAGCAACAAAGTGCTTCTTGGATTTGCCCTTGAGCTTACTCATAAAAGACTCAAATTCATTCACTTCCTCATTAGACCCCTCACTTTCATCAATGCCATCCATCAAGGAGGGATTAGTAATGATGGTGGTTTTGATGTTTGGGGTTACCTTGTTGGTGGCTTTAGCCATGAGACACTTGGCGGTGATGTTCTCATTGGGTGAGTCGAAGAGGGACACCCGTGGAGTTGTGGCAATGGCAACGGAGGCCATGGCCGTGGCTTCACTATCTTCATCATCATTGTCATCCTCATGGTATTCTTCTTGAACCACCAATCTTCGAGTAGGAGTCTTTTTGGTGAAGTTGTTCTTGTTGGGGAAGGACTTGGCTTTGTCCTTTCGGATGAGCTTGCCACCATTGTCCTCCCGCTTCTCATAAGGGCAATCCACAACAAAATGGCTCACATTGCCACAATTGTAACATGTTCTCACACGTTGCTTGCCCTTGAACCCACTTGAGTTGTTCTTGTTGAAGTTGGGCCTTGTATTCTTCTTGCTCCAAAATTGCCTTGAAGCAAGTGCCATGTGCTCATGATAATCACACTTTGTATCTTCGGGGTTGCTGTCCTCATCTTCCTCTTCTTCCTCTTCATCCACAATAACCTTGGCCTTCAAGGCAAGGTTGGGCTTATTTACCCTTTGATAGCGCAACACCGCGTTGTCGGCGGTCTTGTCCAAGATCCTCATTGCCACAAACTCATCCAACACTTCATTTGAGGTCAAGGAGTGGAAGTTCGGTCTTTGACGAATGATGGAGGACAAGGCCTTGTGGTAAGGCATCATTGCTTTAAGAAACTTGCGCTTGATCCAATTGTCGTCCGTGTCCTTGCTCCCATGATCTCGGAGTGAGATCGCAAGTTTGGTTACTCTCTGAAAGAGCTCACGAGGTTCTTCATCTTCTTTCATTGCAAACTCATCGGCTTCATCTTGCACCACTTCATAGTTGGAGCGTTGAATGCTGGCACTTCCCTTATAGAGGGAAACAACGCAATGCCATGCGTCTTTGGCCATGGCGAAGGGTCGAAGATGAGGGAGATCTTCGGGTAGGACTGCATCTTGAATGATGAAGAGAGCATTGTCATTGAATTGATGGTCCACGGCTTCTCTAGGGGTGAAGTTGCTTCGGTCATGTGGATGGAAACCTTCTTCAATGATTCTCCAAAGATTAGTATTCACATGATTTAAATGACGCTTGAAGCGATATACCCAAGAATCAAAGTCCTCATTTTTCACAATCTTAGGAGGGGGGCCGGCATGATTTAAATGAGTAGAAGGAATCGGTCCTCCATAGACTAGAGGTGCCACATGGGCAAAGATGCTAGTGCCATTTCTACCACTAGTAGAAGGATCCTTTTCACTAGTAGCTTCCCCCTTGTCGGAGTTAGCATCCGTCACCTTGTCAGTGGGATCACCCACTTTCAAAGGCGAGGTGGATAGTTTAAGTCATTCTAAGAATTTATTAAACATGCTTTCAACCTTGGTGGTCATGGAGGTTTTCAATGTGTCCAAAGCCACATTGAATTCCTCACGAGACACCGCGGTTCCCCAATCACCCATAGACGAGCTCGGATTCACACCGGAGTGCTCCTCCCTGCTGTCTATGGTGTCAACCATACTCTTCGGACGACAAAGTCCTTAATAAAGAGAAGAGGCTCTGATACCAATTGAAAGGATCGATATAGTTGACTAGAGGGGGGGTGAATAGGCAACTAACAATTTTTAGCTTTTCTTTACCAAATTGAACTTTGCATCAAAGTAGGTTGTCTAGATATGCAACTAGGTGAGCAACCTATATGATGCAACAATCAACAAGAGCACAAGCAAGCAAGGGAAATAACACAAATAAGCTTGCACAAGTAAAGGCACGAGATAACCAAGAGTGGAGCCGATGGAGACGAGGATGTGTTACTGAAGTTCCTTCCTTTTGAGGAAATCGTCTGTTAGAGCGGTGTGGAGGCATAATGCTCCCCAAGAAGCCACTAGGGCCACCGTATTCTCCTCACGCCCTCACACAATGCGAGATGCTGTGATTCCACTATTGGTGCCCTTGAAGGCGGTGACCGAACCTTTACAAACAAGGTTGGGGCTATCTCCACAACAATTGAGGCTCCCAATGACACCACAAAGCTTCACCACAATGGACTATGGCTCATGGTGACTGAACCGTCTAGGGTGCTCAAACACCCAAGAGTAACAAGATCCGCTAGGGATTAGTGGGGAATCAAATTTCTCTTGGTGGAAGTGTAGATCGGGGCCTTCTCAACCAATCCCGAGCAAATCAACAAGTTTGATTGGCTAGGGAGAGAGATCGGGCGAAAATGGAGCTTGGAGCAACAATGGAGCTTTTGGGGGAAGAGGTAGGTCAACTTTGGGGAAGAAGACCCCCTTATATAGTGGGGGGAACAATACAACCGTTACCCCCCAAAACTGCCCCGCAGAGAGCGGTACTACCATTGGGGAGGGCGGTACTACCATTGTGGCCAGCAGTACTACCATTCCTCCTCGCGGTACTGCCACGCAGACGAGGGGAGCGAGGAGCAAAGGGAGGACCTGGACCTAGAGCGGTACTAGCGCGGTGGTAAGGGCGGTACTACCGCTTAGGAGCAGTACTACCGCCTCTACTGCCGCAACTAGTGCCGCAAAACCCAACACGAAAAATGAGCCCTCGAGTCAAGGCGGTAGGAGCACAGAGCCGCAGCGGTACTTGGTGGAGGGCTCCAAGCGGTACTACCACTGAGGAGTGGTACTGTCGCTTGATGCACTTGGGCGGTACTACCGCTGGTCCAAGCGATGCTCAAGAGAAGGGGAAAGAGCTCTCCATTGAAACGGGAAGGCTCAGAGGGTGTGACAAGGATGTATACGTGTTGATTCCACCCTAGCCTTACCAAAGCGGACCCCCTCTTGATAGTACGGTGACTCCTACGAAACTAGTCCACCACCATAGAAACGAAAGAGTTGCACCGTCTTGAATAACACTCCGAGGGGAGGGAATCGTCTCGTGACAAAGGATGAATCTCTGAAAACTCTATGCACACGATTAGTCCGCATTAGCATTGTCATCAATCACCAAAACACTTTAGGGATAAATATGCCTTTACAATCTTCTATACATCTTATTTTGCTTAGTACAGCAGTAGCATTATAAGATGATCCCTTACTAAATTTCAAGGTATAAGTGTTCTCCCTGAGTATGCACCGTTGCTACAGTTCGTCGTGCCGAGACACCACGTGATGATCGGGTGTGATAAGCTCTCCGTTCACATACAATGGGTGCAAGCCAGTTTTGCACACGCAGAATACTCAGGTTAAACTTGACGAGCCTAGCATATGCAGACATGGCCTCGGAACACTGAGACCGAAAGGTTGAATGTGAATCATATAGTAGATATGATCAACATAGTGATGTTCACCATTGAAAACTACTCCATCTCACGTGATGATCGGACATGGTTTAGTTGATTTGGATCACGTGATCATTTAGATGACTAGAGGGATGTCTAACTAAGTGGGAGTTCTTAAGTAATACTTAAATGAACTTTAATTTAACATGAACTTAGTCCAGATAGTTATTTTGCATGTCTATGTTATTGTAGATTAATGGCCCGTGCTTCCGTTTCTTTGAATTTTAATGCGTTCCTGGAAGATGATGGCAGCAACTACACAGACTGGGTCCGTAACTTGAGGATTATCCTCATTGATGCACAGAAGAGTTACATCCTGGAAGCACTGCTAGTATCAGGCCTGCTGCAGATGCTACTGATGATGTTAAGAACATCTGGCAGAGCAAAGCTGATGACTACTCGATAATTCAGTGTGCCATGCTTTATGGCTTAGAATCGGGACTTCAAAGATGTTTTGAACGTCATGGAGCATATGAGATGTTCCAAGAGTTGAAGTTAATATTTCAAGCAAATGCCCGTGTTGAGAGGTATGAAGTCTCTAACAAGTTCTACAACTGCAAAATGACGAGAATAGTTCTGTTAGTGAACACATACTCAGAATGTCTGGGTACCATAGCCACTTGACTCAGCTGGGAGTTAATCTTCCTGATGATAGTGTCATTGACAGAGTTCTTCAATCACTGCCACCAAGCTATAAAGGCTTCGTGATGAACTATAATATGCAAGGGATGAACAAGTCTATTCCCGAGCTCTTTGCAATGCTAAAGGCTGCGGAGGTAGAAATCAAGAAGGAGCATCAAGTGTCGATGGTCAACAAGACCTCTATTTTCAAGAAAAAAGGCAAAGGGAAGAAGGGGAACTTCAAGAAGAACGGCAAGAAAGTTGCTGCTCAAGAGAAGAAACCCAAGTCTGGACCTAAGCCTGAAACTAAGTGCTTCTACCACAAAGGGACTGGTCACTGGAAGCGGAACTGCCCTAAGTATTTGGCAGATAAGAAGGATGGCAAAGTGAAAGGTATATGATATACATGTTATTGATGTGTACCTTACTAATGCTCGTAGTAGCGTCCGGGTATTTGATACTGGTTCTGTTGCTCATATTTGCAACTCGAAACAGGGGTTGTAGATTAAACGAAGATTGGCTAAGGATGAGGTGACGATGTGCGTGGGAAATGGTTCCAAGGTCGATGTGATCGCCGTCGGCACGCTACTTCTACATCTACTTTTGGGATTAGTTTTAGACATGAATAATTGTTATTTGGTGCGATCGTTAAGCATGAACATTATATCTGGATCTTGTTTGATGCGAGACGGTTATTCATTTAAATCAGAGAATAATGGTTGTTCTATTTATATGAGTAATATCTTTTATGGTCATGCACCCATGCCGAGTGGTCTATTTTTGTTGAATCTCGATCGTGATGATACACATGTTCATAATATTGAAGCCAAAAGATGCAAAGTTGATAATGATAGTGCAACTTATTTGTGGCACTGCCGTTTGGGTCATATCGGTGTAAAGCGCATGAAGAAACTCCATGCCGGTGGACTTTTGGAATCACTTGATTATGGATCACTTGGTGCTTGCGAACCGTGCCTCATGTGCAAGATGACTAAAACTCTGTTCTCCGGAACAATGGAACGAGCTACTGACTTATTGGAAATAATAAATACTGATGTATGCGGTCCAATGAGTGTTGAGGCTCGTGGCGGGTATCGTTATTTTCTGACCTTGACAGATGATTTGAGCAGATATGGGTATATCTACTTAATGAAGTATAAGTCTGAAACATTTGAAAAGTTCAAAGAATTTTTGAGTGAAGTGGAAAATCATCGTAACAAGAGAATAAAGTTTCTACGATCTGATCATGGAGGAGAATATTTGAGTTACGAGTTTGGTATTCATTTGAAACAATGTGGAATAGTTTCACAACTTACGCCACCTGGAACACCACAGCGAAATGGTGTGTCCGAACATCGTAACCGTACTTTATTGGGTATGGTGCAATCTGTGATGTCTCTTCTTGATTTACCGCTATCGCTTTGGGATTATGCTTTAGAGACGTCTACATTCACTTTAAATAGGGCACCATCAAAATCCGTTGAGACGACGCCTTATGAACTGTGGTTTGGCAAGAAACCAAAGTTGTCGTTTCTTAAAGTTTGGGGCTGCGATGCTTATGTGAAAAAGCTTCAACCTGATAAGCTCGAATCCAGATCGGAGAAGTGTGTCTTCATAGGATACCCAAAGGAAATTGTTGGGTACACCTTCTATCACAGATCCGAAGGCAAAATATTTGTTGCTAAAAATGATCCTTTCTAGAGAAGGAGTTTCTATCAAAAAAAGTGAGTGGGAGGAAAGTAGAACTTGATGAGGTAATTGTACCTTCTCCCTTATTGGAAAGTAGTTCATCACAGAAATCAGTTCCAGTGATTCCTACACCAATTAGTGAGGAAGCTAATGATGATGATCATGAAACTTCAGATCAAGTTACTACCGAACCTCGTAGGTCTTCCAGAGTGAGATCTGCACTGGAGTGGTACGGTAACCCTTTTCTGGAAGTCATGTTACTAGACTATGGTGAACCCACAAACTATGAGGAAGTGATGATGAGCCCAGATTCCCCGAAATGGCTTGAGGCCATGAAATCTGAGATGGGATCCATGTATGAGAACAAAGTGTGGACATTGTTGGATTTTCCCGATGATTGGCAAGCCATAGAAAATAAATGGATCTTTAAGAAGAAGACTGACGCAGACGGTAATGTTACTATTTACAAAGCTCGACTTGTTGCGAAAGGTTTTCGACAAGTTCAAGGAGTTGACTACGATGAGACTTTCTCACCTGTAGCAATGCTTAAGTCTGTCCGAATCATGTTAGCAATTGCCACATTTTATGATTATGAAATTTGGCAGATGGATGTCAAAACTGTAGTCCTGAATGGATTTCTGGAAGAAGATTTGCATATGATGCAACCAGAAGGTTTTGTCGATCCAAAGGGTGCTGACAAAGTGTGCAAGCTCCAGCGATCCATTTATGGATTGGTGCAAGCCTCTCGGAGTTGGAATAAACGCTTTGATAGTGTGATCAAAGCATATGGTTTTATATAGACTTTTGGAGAAGCCTGTATTTACAAGTGAGTGGGAGCTCTGTAGCATTTCTACTATTATATGTGGATGACATATTGTTGATTGGAAATGATATAGATATTCTGGATAGCATAAAGAGATACTTGAATAAGAGTTTTTCAATAAAAGACCTCGGAGAAGCTGCTTACATATTGGGCATCAAGATCAATAGAGATAGATCAAGACGCTTAATTGGACTTTCACAAAGCACATACCTTGATAAAGTTTTGAAGAAGTTCAAAATGGATTAGTCAAAGAAAGGGTTCTTGCCTGTGTTACAAGGTGTGAAGTTGAGTCAGACTCAAAGCCCGACCACTGCAGAAGATAGAGAGAAAATGAAAGTCATTCCCTATGCTTCAGCCATAGGTTCTATTATGTATGCAATGTTGTGTACCAGACCTGATGTGTGCTTTTCTATAAGCATAGCAGGGAGGTACCAAAGTAATCCCGGAGTGGAGCACCGGACAGCGGTCAAGAACATCCTGAAATACCTGAAAGGACTAAGGATATGTTTCTCATTTATGGAGGTGACAAAGAGCTCGTCGTAAACGGTTACGTTGATGCAAGCTTTGACACGGATTCGGATGACTCTAAGTCGCAAACCGGATACGTATTTTTATTGAATGGAGGAGCTGTTAGTTGGTGCAGTTCCAAGCAGAGTGTCGTGGCAGGATCTACGTGTGAAGTGGAGTACATTGCTGCTTTGGAAGCAGCAAATGAAGGAGTCTGGATGAAGGAGTTCATATCCGATCTAGGTGTCATACCTAGTGCATCGGGTCCAATGAAAATCTTTTGTGACAATACTGGTGCAATTGCCTTGGCAAAGGAATCCAGATTTCACAAGAGAACCAAGCACATCAAGAGATGCTTCAGTTACATCCGTCCTCAAGTGTCGGAGGGGGACATAGAGATTTGTAAGATACATACGGATCTGAATGTTGCAGACCCGTTGACTAAGCCTCTTCCACAAGCAAAACATGATCAACACCAAAACTCCATGGGTGTTATAATCATTACTTTGTAATCTAGATTATTGACTCTAGTGCAAGTGGGATACTGAAGGAAATATGCCCTAGAGGCAATAATAAAGTTATTATTTATTTCCTTATTTCATGATAAATGTTTATTATTCATGCTAGAATTGTATTAACCGGAAACTTAGTACATGTGTGAATACATAGACAAAACATATTGTCCCTAGTACGCCTCTACTTGACTAGCTCGTTAATCAAAGATGGTTATGTTTCCTAACCATAGACATGTGTTGTCATTTGATAAACGGGATCACATCATTAGGAGAATGATGTGATGGACATGAACCATCCGTTAGCTTAGCATTATGATCGTTACAGTTTCATTGCTACTGCTCTCTTCATGACTTATACATGTTCCTCAGACTATGAGATTATGCATCTCCCGAATACCGGAGGAACAATTTGTGTGCTACCAAACATCACAACGTAAAAGGGTGATTATAAAGGTGCTCTACAGGTGTCTCCGAAGGTGTTTGTTGGGTTGGCATAGATCGATATTAGGATTTGTCACTCCTTGTTTTGGAGAGGTATCTTTGGGCCCTATCGGTAATGCTCATCACTATAAGCCTTGCAAAAGCAATGTAACTAATGAGTTAGTTGCAGCATGAAGTATTATGAAACGAGTAAAGAGACTTGCCGGTAACGAGATTGAACTAGGTATGATGATACCAACGATCGAAGGGCAAGTAACATACCGATGACAAAGGGAACAATGTATTTTGTTATGCGGTTTGACCGATAAACATCTTCGTAGAATATGTAGGAGCCAATATGAGCATCCAGGTTCCTCTATTGGTTATTGACAGAAGATGTGTCTCGGTCATGTCTACATAGTTCTCGAACCCGTAGGGTCCGCATGCTTAACATTCGATGATGATATGTATTATGAGTTATGTGTTTTTGATTACCGAAGTTTGTTCGGATTCCCGGATGAGATCACAGACATGACAAGGAGTCCCAAAATGGTCGAGACATAAAGATTTATATGTTGGACGGCTATATTCGGACACCGGAAGTGTTCCAGAAAGTTTTGGGGAAAACCGGAGTGCCGGAGGGGTTACCGGAACCCCCAGGGAACTAATGGGCCACATTGGGACTTGGTGGAGAGAGAGGGGCGGCCAGGGCAGGCCGCACTCCCCCTCCCCCTTGGGTCCGGATTGGACTAGGGAAGGAGGGGCGGCACCCTCCCTTTCCTTGTTCCTCTCCCTCTCCTCCCTTCCCCCTCTCTCCCTCTTGGTGGAATCCTACTAGGACTAGTAGTCCTAGTAGGACTCCCTTCTTGGGGGCGCGCCCTAGGGGCCGGCCAGCCTCCCCCTTGCTCCTTTATATACGGGGGCAGGGGGCACCATAGAACACACAAGTTTCTCTCCCAATCGTGTGCGGTGCCCCCCTCCACAGTTACATACCTCGACCATACCATCGTAGTGCTTAGGCGAAGCCATGCGCCGGTAGCATCATCATCACCATCACCACGCCATCGTGCTGGCGGAACTTACCCTCGTCCTCAACTGGATCAAGAGCACGAGGGACGTCATCAAGCTGAATGTGTGCTGAACGCGGAGGTGCCGTATGTTTGGTACTTGATCGGTTGGATCGCGAATAAGTTCGACTACATCAACCATGTTATTGAAACGCTCCCGCTTTCGGTCTACGAGGGTACGTGGACACACTCTCCCCTCTCATTGCTATGCATCACCTAGATAGATCTTGTGTGATCCTAGGAATTTTTTTAAAATTACCGCATTCCCCAACACCAAGCTGGCCTCGAGGAGGCCCTGCAACACGCGCTGGAGGCGAGCCAGCTCGAGGAGGACGCCCATTGGGATGGGCTGGAGCAAGCCCTAGCTTTATCCGCGGTGGGGGACTCCATCCAGGCACCCCTGTTCGTGCCGCCATCGCCACCGCCGACGCCTCTCGTCGAGCCCAAGGCTGAACTGGAGCTGGAGCATGAGCCAATGCCCACGCGGAAGCGGTCACCGCCACCCCCCACTTGGCCGAACGAGTTCTATTCGTGGACCGGCCAGCTCCGCGAGTGGGTGAGCACGCCTCCCTGCTACTACGCATCCATGCTAGAAGAAGAGGTGGCCCACCTTGAGCGTTGGAAGGCCCATTGGCTCGCTAAGGAGGGGGCCGACGGCGAGCCGCTGATACGTCTCCAACGTATCTATAAATTTTGATTGTTCCATGCTATTATATTATCTGTTTTGGATGTTTTACATGCATTAATATGCTATTTTATATAATTTTTGGGACTAACCTATTAACCTGGAGCCCAGTGCCAGTTCCCGTTTTTCCCTGTTTTTGAGTTTCGCAGAAAAGGAATACCAAGCGGAGTCCAAACGGAATGAAACCTTCACGATGATTTTTCTTGGACCAAAAGACAACCAGGAGACTTGGAGATTAAGTCGGAGGAGCCACGAGGCGGCCACAAGGACGGAGCACAGCTAGGGGGTAGGGCACGCCCCCACCCTCGTGAGCCCCTCGTGCACCTCCTGACCTAATTCTTTCGCCTATATATTCCCATATATCCCCAAACCAACAAAGGCATCCATGAACACACTATTCCGCTGCCGCAACCTTCTGTATCCGTGAGGTCCCATCTAGGGACTTTTTTGGCGTCCTGCCGGAGGGGGATTCGATCATGGAGGGCTTCTACATCAACACCATTGCCCTTCCGATGAAGTGTGAGTAGTTTACCATAGACCTACAGGTCCATAGCTAGTATCTAGATGGCTTGTTCTCTCTCTCTTTGATTCTCAATACCATGTGCTTGTCGTTGTTCTTGGAGATCTATTCGATGTAATACTTTTTTGCGGTGTGTTTGCCGAGATCCGATGAATTGTGGATTTATGATCAGCTTATCTATGAATATTATTTGAATCTTCTCTGAATTCTTATATGCATGATTTGATATCTTTGTAATTCTCTTTGAACTATCGATTTGGTTTGGCCAACTAGATTGGTTTTTCTTGCAATAGGAGAAGTGCATAGGTTTGGGTTCAATCTTGCGGTGTCCTTTCCCAGTGATAGTAGGGGCGGCAAGGCACATATTGTATTGTTGCTACCGAGGATAAATAATGGGGTTTTCATCATATTGCTTGAGTTAATTCCTCTACATCATGTCATCTTACTTAATGTGTTACTCTGTTCTTTATGAACTTAATACTTTAGATGCATGCTAGATAGCGGTTGATGTGTGGAGTAATAGTGGTAGATGCAAACAGGAGTCGGTCTACTTGACACGGATGTGATGCCTATCAATTGCTTGGTAGTAATTTGTTCACCCACCGTATTATTTGCTATCTTGAGAGAAGCCTCTAGTGAAACCTATGGCCCCCGGGTCTATTTTCCATCATATAAGTTTCCGATCTACAATCTTAGTTTCCGATCTACTATTCTTGCAATCTTTTACTTTCCGGTCTATAAACCAAAAATACCAAAATATTTACTTTATCATTTATCTATCTCTATCAGATCTCACTTTTGCAAGTAACCGTGAAGGGATTGACAACCCCTTTATCGCGTTGGGTGCAAGTTTGTTTGATTGTTTGTGTAGGTATTCGGTGATTTGTGTGTTCTCTCCTACTGGATTGATACCTTGGTTCTCAAACTAAGGGAAATATTTATCTCTACTTTACTGCATCACCCTTTCCTCTTCAAGGGAAAAACCACTGCAAGCTCAAGAAGTAGCAGGAAGAATTTCTGGCACCATTGCCGGGGAGATCTACGCCAAGTCAAGACATACCAAGTACCCATCATAAACTCTCATCTCTTGCATTACATTATTCGCCATTTGCCTCTCGTTTTCCTCTCCCCCACTTCTAAAATGAATTTTGAAAAGATTTTCCTTTTCTTCGCCCCTCTTCCATTCATTTTTTCGTTCACCTTCTCCTTCCTTATCTTTTCTCCATGACTAGCACTTTTACCCCTCCTTTGTCTCCCGACTTTGAAGTTCTTCACTTCAAACAGAAACAAGGAGAAAATTTATATGATGCTTGGTATAGGATGATAGAATCTTATCGTAATTGCACCATAAAGGGGGATTTTAAAATTCTACTCCATTATTTTTATGTTGGGTTGACCACGCCCCATAGGCAACTCTTGTATTTCGCTGCTAAAGGTAATTTTATTGAAATTGATCCTAATATTGCTTATGAAATAATAGAAGGAGTAGTTTGAATATCGCCTCCACAGTCGGGTTTACCTTACACTCACGAGGGAACTCAAGTTTTTGAGAAGCTATGTGAATTAACAATTTTTTTGCAAAAATCCCTTGAGCCTCTCAAAAATGTGAGTGGGAACATCCACCGCATGAATATGTTGATTACTCTTTGCAATAAATGGTTGGATGTTTTAGAATTACAAATTTCTGAATATGAGGAGAAACACAAAGAACCTCCCCGATTTGAACATAATTCCCTTAAAGGAGTAAATATCAAAGATGACAATACCTAGATCTATTCGTGTTTTATGCCTAGCTAAGGGAATTAAACAAAAGCACTTGTTGGGAGGCAACCCAATTTTTATTTTGTTTCTTTGCTTTTTGCTCCTGTTTTGCTTTGAATAATTCATCTAGCATCTGGTTAGATGTGGTTTTGTGTTTTAATTAGTGTTTGTGCCAAGTAAGACCTTTGGGATAGCTTAAGGTGATAGCTATTTTGATCTTGCTGAGAAACAAAAACTTTTGCGCCCAGTAAAACAATTTTCATAATTCACAGAAGCATGCTTTTGATCTGATTCTTTTTGCTCTGGATTGGTACACAAATTGCCCAGGCTGTCCTAATTTTTCAGAATTTTTGTAGTTACAGAGATATTCGATTGTTACAAATTGTTTATTTTGATGAATCTATGGGTGGTATCGGGGGGTATGAACCATGGAAAAGTTGGAATACAGTTGATATTACACCAATATAAATAAAGAATGAGTTCACAACAGTACCATAAAGTGGTGATTTATTTTCTTATACTAACGGAGCTTATGAGATTTTCTGTTGAGTCTTGTGTTGTGAAGTTTTCAAGTTTTTGGTAATGATTTGATGGACTATGGAATAAGGAGTGGCAAGATCTTAAGCTTGAGGATGCCCAAGGCACCCCAAGGTAATATTCAAGGACAACCAAGAGCCTAAGCTTGGGGATGCCCCGGAAGGCATCCCCTCTTTCGTCTTCGTCTGTCAATAACTTTACTTGAGGCTATATTTTTATTCACCACATGATATGTGTTTTGCTTGGAGCGTTGAGGGAGTCCTGGACTAGGGGGTGTCCGGATAGCCGGACTATCATCGTCGGCCGGACTCCAAGACTATGAAGATACAAGATTGAAGACTTCGTCCCGTGTCCGGATGGGACTTTCCTTGGCGTGGAAGGCAAGCTGGCAATACAGATATGTAGATCTCCTACCATTGTAACCGACTCTGTGTAACCCTAGCCTTCCCCGTTGTCTATATAAACTGGAGGGTTTTAGTCCGTAGGACACCAACCATTACAACAATCATACCATAGGCTAGCTTCTAGGGTTTAGCCTCCTTGATCTCGTGGTAGATCCACTCTTGTACTACCCATATCATCAATATCAATCAAGCAGGAGTAGGGTTTTACCTCCATCGAGAGGGCCGAACACAGGTAAAAACATCGTGTCCCTTGTCTCCTGTTACCATCCGCCTAGGCGCACATTCGGGACCCCTACCGAGATCCGCCGGTTTGACACCGACATTGGTGCTTTCATTGAGAGTTCCTCTGTGCGTCATTGATAGGAAGTATGCCTCTTCCGTCTTCAAGGGCGGTATTTTAAATCAAAGGAGCCTTGGCCGCCGGCCAAACTATCGGCTAGGTGGTTTTCTCATGACCGCTGTTCAGCCACCGCCGACAATGACCTCTCGGTCGTCAAAAGCAATCTTCCGTCAGCTCGGAATTCGCGGCGGCTGGATCAATAGAGCTCTTGTCAAGTAGCGAGCTCTTGGATGCTATCGCCGCTCTGAGTCGCTTCTGGACTACAATCAGATTGGGCTTAAAACCGATCGAGAGAGATTAACTCTCGAGGTCACCCTGCGTTGCGGTGGTAGAGGAACAACGCGGCGAATCCTCTCCTGTATTGAAGACTAGTCATGTCCGGGCTCCCAAACCCTCCATGCCGGATTCCCGCGGAGGGATGGACTTCGATCAAGCACTGAACCTAAAATCAGGCATCAGACCAGACTCGTTGGACAACATCCAGCAATCCAAGCTTCCAAATTTGGAAACTTCTCGGCCCTTGAGCCTCGAGACGGGTAGGGTTCCGGACTTAATTCCACCCACCCGCCCATACATATGTGATCTATCTCTAATGCGGCAAGAGCCCGCTGAAACAGTACATCACTACTGGGCCAGATTCCTCCTAGCTATGAACAGGATAAAGGACTGCCGAGAGGAAAGCGTAATCTCAACTTTTGCAATAATTGCGGATGAGGAATCTTGAGCGCCGTCGGCCGTCGTGAAATTACAACCCCCGACTGGCGTCCATAATCTGAAAATCTTGTGCGATGAAAGTTTCGGAAAACCGAAAATAAGTTTTGGGACAATCCGGCCCGAATACAACCCTAGTCCGCAACAAAGGGTGCATTACACTCGAGGCACGGTACAAAAACCAAAAAGCAAAAACCCCATAAAGGGCGCGGAACCGTCTTGGAGGGATGGCTTAGCGGACCTGTAAAATTCACGATCTGAGGGCGCCATCCCAACACATAGCCTTGAGCATGTTGGATATTCGGCAGGTGGCCAAAAGTGGTGAGGAGCTTCTAGCCGGAAAACCACTCCAACAATACCGGTGCGGTATCAACAGTCTTGAGACTTTCGCATCAAATAATATCGCGAAGCGAACAATCCATGACCTCGCCGAAGTCTACCAAGTAGCAACAACAAATCCATGGGCGACACAGCCATCACCTTCAATGCCGGTGACGAACCTAAATTCGAACAGCCCGAGCACCGGTCGCATTGGTCCTTAGTCCAATAGTGGATGGCTTCGACTTACCAAGGTACTCATGGATGGCGGCAGCAGTTAAACCTCATCTCGAAACTCTTCAAAAAATGGAAATAGTGGAGCCGCATTGGCGAAGCAGCACAACCTTCGGAGGAATAATCCCTAGCCGGGAAGCGCGCTGCACCGGAAAAATCATGCTCGATGTAGTGTTCGGCTCGCCGGACAATTACAGATCCGAAGAAGTCATGTTCCAAGTGGCCCCATTCAACAGCGGATATCACGCTATATTAGGATGAGAGGCATTCACAATTTTTCAAGCCGTACCCCATTACGGGTACATGAAGCTCAAAATGCATGGGCCCGGCGGAATAATCACTCTCGTTAGTGATCCGGACATAGCACTCCGCGCCGAAAACAAGACAGCCGCATTAGCCCTGGGGGCACTATCCGAAGCCCTAAGGGCGGAAGAACTCACCGCTCTGCGCTCTACCGTGAATAGGGACGATGTGATACTCGATAAGAGATCCAAGTCCACCTCCTTTAAACCAGCGGACGAAATAGTAAAATTCCAAGTCCATCCAACGGACCCGACAAAGACGGCTTCCATCGGGGCATAGTTGAACCACGATGTAGCGCCGCCGCTGCGAAATTCGCCGGAAAATTGGGACATTTTACTTTGGCACCCTTCGGATATGCGGAATCCCACCATGATTGGCGAACACAGCCTAAACATCCTAAAGGATTCAAGCCGATCAAACAGGCTCTTGACGATTTTCGAACCCAAAAGGCAGGCAATGGGAGAAGAGCTAGCCAAACTATTGGAAGCGGATTCATTAGAGACATCAAACATCCGGATTGGCTAGCAAACCTGGTAATGGTACCAAGAAGGACAATCCTGGCGCCTATGTGTCGATTTTAAAGACCTCAACAAAGCCTGCCCAAAGGATCCCTTCCCCCTCCCCCGCATCGACCAGATAATCGATGCTACAGCAGGGCACGATTCATTGTGCTTCCTTGACGCATATTCCGGCTACCATCAAATCAAGATGGCGAGCGGACCAAGCCGCAGCGGCATTCATCACTCCATATGGACCATTCGCTTCAACACGATGCCCTTCGGACTTAAAGCGCCCGGGCGCAACATATCGGCGCATGATTCAAACATGTCGGTCACCGGATCGGCAAAAGCAGTAGAGGCATACGTGAGCGGCGTAGTCGTCAAAATAAACTGCGTCGAAACTCTAGTAGGCGATTTGAGGCTCACATTCGACAACCTCGAGCATATGACATCAAGCTGAATCCGGAAAAATGCGTTTTTGGCGTACCGGCGGAAAGCTCTGGGCTTCATTGTATCCGACACGAGGAATCGAAGCAAACCAGCCAAGATCCGAGCTCTGTCACAGGTGGATATCCCAAAGGACCTCAAACAAATACAAAATTAATTTGGATGCGTGGCGGCTCTAAGCCGCTTTATCTCCGTCTAGGAGAAAAGGCATTGCCCTCTATCGCCTCCTTAGGCGCACCGAACACCAGTGGAAGGATGCTGCCCTTCTGCGGACTCGAAGAAATAAAAGCCATATTGGCAACAAATCCGGTCTGGCTGCGCCCAACACAGGCGAACCAATGTTGTTATACATCGCGCAACACATCAAGTTGTAAGCAGCGGTACTCGTCGTCGAGCGAGAGCGAGAAGGGCATAAATTCCTCTCCAAAAACTAGTGTACTCGTATCCTTGTGTTAACCCCTGCAAGTCCGTTACCGCACTATCAAAAGATAGCATATCACGGTGTTCATGGCATCGAAGCTCCGACACTACTTTCAAGAGTGTTCGATAACAGTGGCCTCGAAGTACCCCTCAGCGACATTATAAACAACCGCGACGCGCAGGCAGGATTGCAAAATGGGCCATTGAGCTCCTACCATTCGATATAACTTACAAACCTCGGCGAGCTATAAAGTCGCAAGTTTTGGCTGACTTTGTTCTTGAGTGAATGACTGAACTCCCTAAAAATGCGGCGCATACTCAATGGATTATGCGCCAGCGGTTCCAAAATGTTGGCGGATTGGGGTTGGCGTCGTCTTGGCGTCCCCAACAGGGACACGATCCATCGTGCCGGATAATGTACGGACTCCAACAACGCGGCCGAATCTGAGGCCCTTTTACATGGCCTCGGATGGCAATCTCCATGGGCATTCAGCGCCTAGAGGTGCGTGGGGACTCAAACCTCGCAATATCCCAAGTAAATGGAGACTTTGGCGCCAAGGATCGAAAATGGCAGCCTATCATAACGCTGTCCTCAAAATGTCAGCTCGGTTCAAGGACTTGAATTCCACCACGTAGCAGGGATAATAACCAAGCAGCCGGCGTATTAGCGCGTGTCGGCATAAAGCGTGGCGCTGTCCTCAAACATCTTCCTGGAACGGCTCTTCAAGCCATCCGTACTATGGGAAGAGGAGTCCAAAAATAACAAACCGGAAGCAGCCGTACCAACTGACACAGAACAATCTGACATAATTGGCGATTCAGCCAATAAAACAACACCCTTAGCCCACGACATAATGGCAGTAATCACCCCGTGGACAGAGCCATTCCTAGCCTACTTGCTTAGGCAGGAATTTCCGAAGACAAAATGAGGCCCATTTGCATAGTCCGTGATCTAAAGCCTACAAGGTCTATGAGGAGAACTCTATAAGAAAAGCACAACGGAGTCCTTCAAAGGTGTATCTCGGAAGAGGAATGTCGTGGAAGCGAGCACCTATGGGCGGGGCCCTTTTGGTCGGCAGGGAGGCGGAGGCGCCTGAGAGCGGTCGAGGTCGAGCACGCGAGATTTTACCCAAGCCGGAGCTCTCCGGAGATAAAACTCCTCTGCTGCTTTGTGTTTGTATTTGTTCTTGCTTGAGAGTGTGGGTGCATTGTAGTCTCGAATGAGTCGAACCCCTTCTCGTGCGCATGGGCCTCCTTTTATAGTCCAAAGGGTGCGGCAGTGCAGCGTAGAAGAGGGTAAAAAAGTAAAAGCGGGGTTGGTACAACCGCTACCATGATGTCCCCTACCTAACTCGTGGCGGGGACAAGGGCATTTAATGCCCGTCCGGTCGCCCAAATAGTGCAGGAAGCGACCGTTAGGAGCGCCACCGATCGTCACGATGGCGTCCTCGTCATCTTCTCTTGCCACCTCGCACCGCTTGGCTGCACAGCTACCCGCCACGTGCACTAGGAGCAATCCCGTGGTGACACGTCGTCGGATGTCTTTGGGCGTGGGCGCGAGTGGTTAGCCGCCCATGACAAGCGCCTTGCGTGATCGCTATCTTGTCGCACCCATAAGCTTGCCGCTCGTCGGGTCTTGCGGGGCCAGCGGAGCGTCGCGGCAAGTTTTCTGAAGTGCCTTGGTTGGCCTTCCCGGCAAGCTCCTCTTGCCGGGGTCTTGTCCTTCCCAGCAAGCTTCTCTTGCCGGGGCCTTGTCTTCTCGGTTAACACTTTGTTCTTGAATGGCAGTAAGAGGAATAACGAAGGATCTTGGCGGACGCCCGGCAAGCCTTGCCGCGGGATGCTTCGACTGCCCGTGCACAAGTTCGGGGTACTAAGGTACCCCTACTTTAATCTGCTGACAGAGCCCCGGGCTGGGCCATTCACGGTGTGCCGACCTTTGTTGGGCCGAGCCCAAAAGCGAACTGCACTGCTGCGGCTGGGTCCAAACCAAATCTGACTCCGCATCCGACGTGCCCTCCCGTAACGGCACGCGTCAATCGCGGTGTCGTGGGAGAGATCATGGGCGATTCTTAATTCAGGAAATGCGTAACGTTCGCCTCCACTATTCTGCATCCCCGCCACGCGGCTCCCATGCGCTTGGGGTCGCGGACGGTGGAAGCGGAAAACTGGGCCGTTGCGAGCAGAGGCAGCGGGTCGGCCCCGACTCCCTGCTCTTTCCGTGCCCTGATTACGCTGGCCAGGCGGCGAGCCCCACCTCGCTCCTTTAAGAAGAGGCGGGAGGGCCTTGGCCTGCACTCTCTCATCTTCTCCTTTCTTGACTTCTTCTCCCTTTCTCTCATTAGCCATGGAGGAAGGAACCACAACCCTTCGCCGGTGGCGGCGAGGTCGCGCCATGACAGCGCACCCTTCCTATCCAGCGCCCGTGGTGGCGAGCCAGCCATAAGGGAAGAGGGAGGGCAAGGTCGTGGGCGAGTCGAGGGCGAGGTGGCGCTTCGGGGAAGAGGCGGATGGGGGCGCGCCAGCTCCGCCTCATGCAGTTCCTCTCCCCCGGCCGGTCCATCTGAAGGGCGACCCTTGCGAGTTCTTCGTCGAGGCTGCGCCGGCGCCTCGTAATCGCCTCGGCTTCCAGCTCCGTTTGCGGCGCGATGGAGTTGGACCGCCGAGACTTGAGGCGCACATGAGGGCTGTGGGATCAGCGACGCAGCGAGTCGCGTTGTATTCCCAGCCCCTAATGTGATGTATCTTGATCGTGGGTGGAAGGCGTTCGCCCGTATCCACAGCGATGGAGGGTTTACCCTCCATTTTAAGTTAATGGAGGCGATCTCCTCTCCGTCAAGGTCTTGGTGCTTGGCACTCGGGCGAAGTGCTGCGTGGACAGCTCCTCCGATAGTGAAGGCTCCCCTCGGCGAGTAGCGAGGAGGAAGCGGCAGCGATGATGAGGTAGCGGGCGGCGGGATGGCGGGCCCGACTAGGTGTCGGGCTCCGCTTCGTCGCCACGGTGACCCCATCATCCGTGTTGCGGCTTCTTGAACTCCTCGAGTGCGTCTCCTTGGGCGGTGGCGTGGGAGGCTGCGGAAGGGGAAGAGGGTTGGCGACAAGGCCGTCAAATCGAATGCGAGGCGTAGTGCCCTCGGCAGCATCTTGACGTCCTGCCGCCCGTCTTGAGCCCGCTTCGGCGCCGCCATCACCGTCCGATCTTGGGCGGCCCGGGATGTTCTCTTGGTGTCTTCGGCACTGTGGCTTCGCCTAAGCGCCCTTTTTCCTTTTAGCCTCCTTGACCTACCTCACGAAGAGAGGGACAGGAAAGGGATTCTGAGCATCTTATCTTTTTAATTTGTAAGCCTCCGGGCCTTAGCCGCATCTAAAACTTGTAATCCTCGCTTTCATGTTTTTTTAATGAAAAGGGGATGCTTGTCATGTTATATCCTTTACTCAATTCCATCCCTTGTATGTTTTACCCTCGCTTTTAGGGAACTTGCGGTGGGAACACACTTGCATGGCTGAGTCGCGGAACATCAAGCCTTTGCGGCGGTGTTGCTTCGGCAAGAAACCTGTCGGGGCTAGTTGCAGCACACTTTCATTGTTGGCGGACTCGAAACAAATTAAGGCGCATAACTTAGCCACGAGTCGATTCCTCGCGTATACAGGTTTTCCATACAAGGCATGGTCGTTCAAGAATATAACTTAAAAATTTAAAAGCGGCGTGCTCAAGCTTTGGCAACTTAGGTTTTACGTCGTTTGCGTCCGGCAAGGCTGTATTCTTTGAGCGGCCTGGTCTACATCTTTATCCTCTCCTCCGTCGTCTGATCGACCAAAGAACCACCGCAGCTCCTTGATCCAATTTCTTCCGCACTTGTGCAGCTTTGCCGAAAGTTACGGTCTTGAGCCAGCGCACGCCAGCGTTTTCCCTCTCCGCTTGGCGTTGCTTCTCGGGTGAGCAGCGAAGCGAAGCGAGATCTTGGCGCCAAGATCTTGGGCGTCTTGCATGAAGGTGCGGCTCATGAATTGTGTGCCATTATCGGTGATGATCTGTTAGGGACTCGAAGCGGCAAACAATTGACTGAAGAACTTATTCTTGATATGTGCTATCACCTTCCTCCTGGTTCCACTTGAGGCCACTTTGTGAACTTGCCGATTACAGCGTACAAGTACTCAAAGCCCGACAGCTTCGGGAAAGGGCGAGGATGTCGAGCCCCGGACCGAAAATGGCGAGGATAAAGGGATTGTTTGGACAGCTTGAGCTGGTTGATGTATCTGTTTGGAGTGGGCCAGCGCGCTTCACACTTGGTTACTTGTGCGATTGCATCACGGAGGTGTCGGCGGAAGAAACCTTCAGGAAGGCTTTTAAACAAGTGCTCTTGCGCCAATGTGGTGTCCACATATGCCTCCATGTATCTCCGCCAACAGCTTCTTTCCATCTTCCCGGGAAATGCACTTCAATTTCACTCCGTTGAATCTTCTTCTGTACAGTATGTCATCGACAAACTGGTACATACTTGATTGCCGGGCTACTCTTTCCGCTTCTTCTTGCTCTTCGGGAAGTTCTCCTGTCTGAAGGAAATGGACGATCTGCTGTGCCCATGCCGGAGCTTGTGGCTCAACAACAAGGACTAAAGGCTCAAATGCTGCTGCGGGAACATCCGCTTCTACGGCAAGAATCTGGGATCCTGCCGGAGCGTGATGCCCCCTGGCAAGCGTGTTGGGACACAGCTTGTCGGGAGCGTCTGCTTCAACGAAACAAACCCTAGGGCTTGTCGGAGCAGACTGCTCCTCAGCACTTTCTGTGTTGATCCTGGGGACCTTCTTGGCGGCGGCTTCGGGAAGCTCTGCCGAAAAGTAGTCGCCAGTAACAAACTTTCTCTTCTTGCTCTGTCCAGTTGATGGTGTTACAGATGGCTGAGTCGACTTGAGCGCAAAATCCACAGTTCCACGAGCAACTTAAGTCGCGGCGCATTTTGTGAGCCATCTGCAATGTCGTTCTGAGCCCTTGGAACATGTTCCATCTGCAGGCCGTCAAAATGTTCTTCCAGCTTCCTCACTTCATCAATGTAGGCTTCCATCAGCGGACTCTGATAATCTTTGTTAACTTGGCGGACAACAAGCTGTGAGTCACCCCTGACAATAAGCTTCTTGATCCCAAGTTCTGCCGCGATCCTGAGTCCGGCAAGCAAGCCTTCATACTCTGCAGTATTGTTTGTTGCTTGCTCCTTGGGAAAGTGCATTTGGATCACGTACTTGAGGTGCTCTCCGGTGGGTGCGACGAGTAATGCGCCTTGCGGCGCCTTGCAGCGAAGGCACCATCAAAGTACATGACCCATTCTTTGCTTGCTTCCTTGTGGGGATGCTCCTCTTGGAGTTTCTTCATCGGTGTTGGCGTCCATTCTGCTATGAATTCTGCCAATGCTCGGCTCTGAATAGTTGAAGTACTTTCAAACTTGAGGCCAAAGCTTGACAATTCGGTGCCCACTCGACAATCCTGCTGTTATACGGATTACGCACTCTTCAGCGAAGCGAGTGACAAGCTGTGATCTCATGTGCTTGAAAGTAATGGCGCAGCTTCCTTGAGGCCATGAGAAGGCGAAAAGCAACCGCACACTGAGTACATCTAGCCCCTGCCAAAGGGCCCGATAAAAAAAATGGATGTTGCACCATCTTCTTCTGTTTCTCTTCTTGTGGCTGCGTGAGATCCATCCTTGCAGGAACGAGAACTTGTGGGGAAGCCCCACCTTGTCATTTGGACTCGCTTGCCTTGATCATTGGCTCATCATCGCCTCCCTCTCCGCAACTTAACGCAGCACTAACCACTTGATTGGTTGCCGCCGGATATAGCGACAACTTCTCTTGTGGCTTAGGTGCGACAAGTGTTGGAGTAGAGGATAGGTATCTCTTCAAGTCTGCAAGCGCAACCTCCGCTTCGAGTCCATTTCATTAGACCTGCCTTTTCAAAATTTTGAAAAAGCGGCGAGTAGCCTCAACAGAACTTAGAGATGAACCTCTTGAGAGCAGCAACACAGCGGCAAGTCTTCTCACATCCTTGGCTTGGTGCTTGATCTGTTCAATGGCTTTGATCTTGTCGGGTTGGATTCGATCCCCGCTGAGATCTGAAGAATCCGAGAAGCTTCTTTGGAAGGAACTCAAACACGCACTTCTCGGTTCAACTTGAGATTGATCTTGCGCAGATTTGCAAAGTCTCGTCCAAATCTTGGATCGAGTTTCCTGTTCACTGCTTTTGACCACTATGTCATCCATGTAGCTTCTACATTTACGTACATTTGTGGCTCAAAAGCATGGTGACTACTCTTGCAAATGTCGAACCAGCATTCTTTAGTCGAAAGGCATTAGTACAAAGCGATCGTGCCACATGGAGTAATGAATGCGGTTTTCTCTTCATCTTCTTCGCCATGAAGATTTGATGGTATCTGAATATGCATCAAGGAATGGCGAGATCACATCCCGCTGTGGAGTCGACAATCTGGTCGATCTGGCGGCAAGGAAATGGATCCTTGGGACAAGCTTTATTAACATCGGTGAAGTCAATACAAAGCCTCCACTTCCCGTTTGCTGCGCATGACTCTTGGATTGGCTAACCACGTTGGATGGAGTACTCCTCGGACCAGGCCTCTTGCTTCCAATTTCTTGATCTCTTGACAATGAACTCTTGGCGCTCTCTTGCTTGCTTCCTAACTACGCTTGATGGGGGCGGGTGAGGCAGGCGGCAGGTGGTGCTCAATTACTTTCACAGGAACACGGGGATGTCGGATGGTTGCCATGCAAACACATCGACATTCGCCCGTAGGAAAGCAACGAAAGCGCTATCCTATTTAGGGTCAGCGTGGCGATGGTGAAGAGTACCACCGATTGCCGTCCTCCTTGGCGACCACTTTCTTGGTCTCGGTGTAGCTGTCTTGGCCTTCTTGCACTTGCGGTGGAGCTCGATGGTGCGTCCTCGGCGGTAGCGCAGCACTCGAAGAGGTGCGCTTGCGGAGTGGGCATCGAGCTACTCTTGCGGACTTGGTCTTCTTCTTCCCCAGGAGCTTCAGCGGCAAGTGGTTTTGCGTTACATTGCGGCTGCTTTGCTTCCGATGATCTTGTCGATGCAGAGATAAGTCGTCTTTCTTGTCGCCATGGACAGAAATAACACTTATCGGACCAGGCATCTTGAGCACATTGTAAGCGTAGTGAGAGGCTGCCATGAATTTGGCAAGCACTAGACGGCCGAGTATCCCATTATAGGGCAATGGGAAATCAGCGACGTCAAACGTGACTTTCTCTGTTCTGAAGTTCAGCTCGCTGCCAAAAGTTACTGGCAGTGTGATCTTCCCCTTCGGCTTGCTCCTTCCCGGGTTGATTCCTTGAAAAGTGCCGGTCTCTTCGAGCTCGCTGTCGGGGATCTGGAGCTTCTTGAGCACCGCGGAAGAGATCAGATTCAGGCCGACCCCGCCGTCAACCAGCATCTTCGTGACCTTGAGGTTGCAGATTGTTGGCGAAACCAACATCGGCAAGCACCCGACCGCGGTGACGCGATCAGGGTGATCCTCAACATCGAATATGATGGGCGTGCTGGACCACTTCAGGGGCTTGCGCGATTCAATGGACAGTTCTGCTGCGTTCACTTCCCGCACCCACTGTTTGAGTTGGCGGTGCGAGGTGTGCAGAGAAGCGCTGCCGTCAACGCATAAAACCTCTGTTGCCTTCTGAAATTCCTGCTCATCGGTCTCATCTTCCTCCATCTCATCATCTTCATCTTCATCTTCGTCCTTGTCGCGGCCGTGGGGAGGCCTGTCTCCTTGCCGCTGCTTGGCCTTGCCGCGGCGCCCTCTCCGGGCGGGACGCTTCTTGTCGGATCCTCCACCACCTTCCTGGGCCTTCTCCTTGTCGCGGCGCTCGTATTCAGCTTTCTGTAGCTCCGCCATCTGCTCAACTTTCTTGCAGGCTTGGAGGTCATGGCCCTTGGTGCGGTGGATCTTGCGATCTTGCTTGCGGGCCGTCACGCTTGTCGGCGGCTACCACAGCCTCGTCGGAGTCACCAGCTTTGGCCTTCGGCGCCACCTCCATTGCGGACTGCTCGACAACTAGCACATCCTTAGCCTTTCTCTTTACGTTGTTCCGCCTCCGGTTCTTCTTTGGGGGCGTCCTCCTTGTCGAGTTCTTACGCTCCTGCGTTCTCTCAGGGAGTTTTCTCCCCTCTTGACCGATGCACACTTGTCGGCGAGCATAGAGCTCGTGACATCTCTAATTTGCACATCGCCATCTCCTCCCTCATCCTGCTTGATTCATGCGTTTTGATGGGCAGCTGATAACTTGCGGGGTGGGCGTGCAGGATGTTACCTTTGGACCTGCTGAATCTCTGTATGTACTTGCGGGGTTCTCCTTCCTTCAGGCGGCGAGATGAAGGTCACTTTCACAGCCATGGGGCTTGTGGCGCTTTGTGAAAGCGGCCGACAAGCGATAGCACAGGTCATACGAAGAGATGGAGTTGTCCGGCAAGTGCATGAGCCAAGATCGACATTGGGCTTGAGCACCAGCGAGGAAGTAGTTGGCGAGGATCTTCTCGTCTTGCCCCGGCAGCCTACACGCGATGGTGTAGGCTGAGAACTCCGGCGGATGTATCCTGCCATCGTACTTCTCGAACGCGTCGGCGAAGTTCTTGGTACAAGGCCCTTTGGACTGTCGCAGCTCACGGGTGAGCGCAGGGCAACCTACGCGTCTGACAAATCGCTGGTTCCCCTGGCGCATGCATATCGGCAGTGGGCCCGGTAGCGCTGGTCGATTGGCGCCGCGCGCTTCTCTTGGCCTTCGGTGCGAGTGCGGCGTCTTCGATGTCGTCGTTCTTGGAGAACTTGGCGTTGATCACAGCGAGCTCGCGGGTCGGCGCAGCGGTGGAAAGTCGATGTCGAGGTTGGCGGCGAGTCGGCGATCTTGGCCTTGGCGGGAGTGCGGTGGTAGCACCCAGCGGTCTTGTCGGCGTCGGCTTGCGCTGGGCGTCTTGCGGAAAGCCGATGTGCTTTCGGTTGCGGGGCTTATCGCCGTTAGCGAAGCGATAAGGCTACGAATGGTGGCCCTCGATCGTCGATCTTATGCAGCGGTGGAGGTAATCTAAACAGCTGGGCTCGGGCGGCGCTTCCTATGGAGTCTTAGGTGGCGGCGGCGGCGGCGCGAGTGCGGATATGGTCAAACTTCTGCGGTGTTAGAAGGGCAAAATCTCGTCGGCGACCGCCTACGCTCATGCGGCGTGTGGGCGCGTATGTTGGCCTTGGCGTCCGCGACCCACCAGCTCGGCCTTGCTCCAGCGAGTGCGGTGCTAGGAGCACCGTGGCGTTGTCGATCCTGCACCTCTGGGAAGGTGCGGTGGATGTCTGACAGCTGAAGCTTGCGGGGCCTTGTCCTTGGACTGGTGACGGCGTGAGTCCACCGTCGGCGCCCGCTCCTCCGCCGGCGTCCACCCACCGCCCGTTTGCTCGGTGGCGGTAGGATAATCGATGCGAGCAGGCGGCCACCTCGAAACCTTCTTCTTCGGTGGCATGTCGATGAAGATGTTGATGTAGCAGCGTAGAGACCGGATCAGGTTCGCACAACCTCGGCGCCCCTACAGCGCGCCAAAGATGTCGTGGGGAAGCGAGCACCTATGGGGCGGGGCCTTTTTGGTCTGGCGGGGCGGGGCGCGAAGAGCGGTCGAGGTCGAGCAGCGAGATTTTACCCAACCGGAGCTCTCGGGAGATAAAACTCCTATTGCTGCTTTGTGTTTGTATTTGTTCTTGCTTGAGGCGTGGAGTGCATTGTAGTCTCGAATGGTGAACCCCTTCTCGTGCGGATGGGCCTCCTTTTATAGTCAAAGGGTCACCGGCGGTGGTGGCGTAGAAAAGGGTAAAAAGGTAAAAGCGGGGTTGGTACAACCGCTACTATGATGCCCTACCTAACTCGATGGCGGGGGACAAGGGCATTTAATGCCGTCCGGTCGTAAGCAGTCGCGAAGCGGCCGTTAGGGCGCCACCGATCGCCTCGATGGCCTCCTCGTCATCTTCTCTTGCCACCTCGCACCGCTTGGCTGCCTGACTACCGCCACGTGCACTAAGGGCGATCCGTGGTGACACGTCGTCGGATGTCTTTGGGCGTGGTATGAGTGGTTTGCCCCATACGGCAAAGCGCCTTGCAGCGATCGCTATCTTGTCGCACCCGCAAGCTTGCCGCTCGCCGGGTCTTGCTTGGGGCCTTGCGGGCGTCGCGGCAAGTTTTCTGAAGTGCCTTGGTTGGCCTTCCCGGCAAGCTCCTCTTGTCGGGGTCTTGTCCTTCCCCGGCAAGCTTCTCTTGCCGGGGCCTTGTCTTCTCGGTTAACACTTTGTTCTTGAATGGCAGTAAGAGGAATAACGAAGGATCTTGGCAGACGCCCGGCAAGCCTTACCGCGGGACACTGCGACTGCCCGTGCACAAGTTCGGAGTACTAAGGTACCCCTACTTTAGTACACCGACAAGGAAGGGCGAAACCTTCTGGCTGAAATTCATGCCGGATTAGGCGGACACCACACCGCAGCTCGGGCCCTTGTCAGAAAGGCATTCCGTACAGGATTTTATTGGTCGACGGCCTAGGCAGATGCTCAGGACTTAGTCCAACGATGCGTTGGTTGTCGACTCTTTGCCAATCGAGCCATATGCCACCCATCGCCCTCAAAACTATACCCATTACTGGCTGTTCGCGATGCAGGGGCTTGACATGGTTGGACCCCTTAAAGGGAACCCACAAGCAAAAGGTACCTATTGGTCATGGTGGATAAATTCACCAAATGGATAGAGGCCAAGCCGTTAAAGCGGCGAGTCCGGACCCGTGATAGACTTCATATCCGGGGTAGTACACGTTATGGTGTCCCCACACATCATCACCGATAACGGCACGAACTTGGCGGTGATGAGGTTAAATCATGGTGCAAAAATATGGGCATTAAGTTCGATTACGCCTCGGTCTATCATCCTCAAACCAGCGGTCAAGTGGAGCAGCGAGCGGTCTAATAATGGCGGCATCAAACCCGGACTAGTGCGGTCCCTTATGAAATCGACGCGCCTTTGGGTAGAAGGCTTCGACTCCGTACTCACGGGGAGTTGCGGACAACGTAACCGTACTACCGGAGTTCACACCATTTTTTATGGTATCTGGCGCGAAGCAGTTTTGCCCTGCGACATCATTCATGATTCACCTCGAGTGCGCATATGCGAAGAAAGAAAGCCGAGCTGGATCGGCGGGACAGCTGCACATTGGAGGAAAAAGCGGCGTCGCCAAGGCTCGTTCCGCATTCTATCGGCGACGAGCTCGAAGATATCAAAGCGAGAGAGTTCGGGCCAAGACTTACAACGTTGGCGAACTAGTTCTCGCTGCCGGACAAGAAAAGGACAAGCTCAAGCCCAAATGGGAAGACCCTTCATTATTGATCAAGTCTGACGGTGGGCGTCCGCTGCGAAATGCATCGGACAACCGACTCGAGCGAACCCATGGAGCGCAGCCGCCTCCGAAGATTCTATGCCTAGCGCTGGACTAAGTTCGTCCCTTTCCCCGTCAACTTTCTACACTTCAGCTGTCTTTTGTTTCTCTTTTTCTCTCACCCTTTTTCATACAAGCCCTTAAAGGCCTACTTGCGCATTGTTCGCACACACTTGATGTGCTATCCGCACTCATTATACCTGGGGGCTTCTTTACTAGAAGCTTACTTATAAGGGCCTACTGCTCAACGCATGCGTCAAACTTCCACATGCACCTTTTATTCACCATTATATGCATCGATATGACTTAAGTTTTGGCCAAGCTGGGTTGCCTGGCTCCTGTGCTTACCCCTACGTTCCCGATTGTTGGCTGGGAGGTAAAGGAGCACCTCTGCGATTGTTCTGCCGGGTCGGACGGATGTGTACCTCGGTGGGTGAAGCTGAAAGCTAAGCGTTCTTAAGGGAATATTCGATCGGTGACTTGAAAGATGATTTTTTACCTACTTATTTATCTGCCCCGGATGTTTTTACGCTTTCGTTCTTGAGATAGTACATGCACTTTAGGGCATGCCTCGAGAAAGAACCCATAGCGGAACTATTCTCCTGGAAGATGTTTCTTACTAACCATGTAATATAACATAACTAGTTGGGCACTTGTTTGATAAAGCACTAATGACCCCTACGCTTTGGTCTCCATGCATGCCCGGTTGTTTCTTAAGCAGAAGGTATTCGGACACTCCGGACTCTAGGGTCCGAGGTTGAAGCGAAAAGGTCGAGCAATGACAAGCGATCTACAATCCGGCTAGAAGGCATTCTACATGTCATTTTAAAATACATTGTCAAATGGTATTGTATTCCTCCTCAATCCCGTCTAACAGGCTGTCTAATTCTACAGTCTCGTTGGGAAAATTTAGCGGCCAACTCTACTTGGCGTATACTAAACTCACAGGAATCTCCTTCCCGCCAGGCCCCACGAGTCCGACCTCGGCCATGTGGTTGGGATCCGCCTTCTTGTACAGCGTCTTCACCATGGCCCGAGCCTCCACAGCACCTTGGCGGCAGGCGAAATCTTCCATAAGCGGAAGTGCTGCGCACTCCTGAAGCTTCTCCATAAGCTCCCAAGGCCCTCGGGTAGGAGAGGGCTGGCCATAAAAGCACAGACGGCGCCGCTCATTGCCCTTGAACTTCGTTCGGCAGCTGCAACAGCTCGGGAAGTTGATCACCCGTCGTCTGGGCATCTCCTCCGTGGGGCGACACTGTGAGTATACCTCTGGACATATTTTGTCAATTAACTTCCTCGCCAAACTCTTCTTTTCAATGGAGTTTGCTCAAGCACTTACTATAGATCTTTGGGGCAGAAGCCCTTGATTCTCCTTAGCGGGCAGACAGCTCGGCCCGAGCGCCTTTCAGCTCTTCTCCAAGCTGGGCGTGGGCATCTGGAGCTTGTTCCTTTCTGCTTGCACCTTATTCACACCCTCTCGCTTGACCTTGGTGGCGCGATGATTCTTACTGTCGGATCTTGTCCAGCAGCACTGCAATATCATTATTAGACTTGCGCACGCCGCACACCACTTATCTTTTTAAAATAATGTGTTACGGGAGAGGGTCTCGTGTTTCCTCCTGCTTGGCAGCAAATCGGCCTCGAGTTGGGCCTTACACTCTTGCAGCTCTGAGGCAGTTGGGTATTCTTCTCCGTAAGATCCTGCGTTTCAAATGATCCTTAAATCAGTTAATATAACTACTTTAAGTCTCGGAGACTCTTGGCATATACAACTATTAAATTCTCTTACCGTATGTCTTTTACATCTTGCTCATTAGCTCTGGTCAAACCATCTTGAGCAGCTTGCGGAGTGTGGCGTCCCCGTGTTAAAGGCATTTAGCGCCTCGGGGAGAAGCAGCGTCACAACTGTCGTGGCGCTTTGTGGTTCATGGCGCTCTCCACCTCGACTTGGTGGCGGACGGTCTGTCGGCATCCTCCGTTGGAGGAGTATCCGGCTCGCGCCTTGCGCTCGCCTCCCCCTCGAGACCAGTCTTTGGGCACAGGTGAGTGGAGGTTGGGTTGGCAACCTCCACGCCCATGATCCGTGAGCACTTTTCTCTACAAAAGTCATGAGCATTCAAAACTCTTCCTAGAAACATTGCTCTAAATAGCAGACAGCAGAGCTATACCTTTCTGGCGGCGTTTCAATCAGCGCGCGCTCCTCTTCCGCCCTCTTGGGCGGGTGACCCTTGTTGGTCGGCCGGCTGCGAGCTCGGCTTCCCTTGAAGGCGCCCACAAAGCACCATCGTGTATGGTGGTCAGGAATGAGTGAGGAAGAAATAATGGTGTCGGGACTTCGGTCACAATCACCTAGGAAGCCGAATATAGTCCGGGATAGTCAGCCGTAATGGCAACTAAAGCATTGTCCATGCTGAGCTGGTGGAACACCCCGTCGATTAGCTCCACCTTTATGTCGGGTCCTCTTGGAGGCGGATCACAGGATCTCTCTGGATCCTCGGGTTGCGAGCCGGACTAAGCATGCCCTACACAACCCGGCGCAGCTCCTGCGTCAGCGTAATATAAAACTTAAACTTGAAAGCATGGGTCGGGCACACGGAGGTCTTAACACTTACCCGCCGAGGTTATTCATGGAGAACCCATTCAGCGGGTTCGTGCGGAGAAATCCTCCTTCTCCCCCTTATACAGGGCGGACAGGATCTTGGTGAGTCTTGGCCGATCCTGGATGTCGGTGTCAAAACCGGCGGATCTCGGGTAGGGGTCCCGAAGCTGTGCGTCTAGGCGGATGGTAACAGGAGACAAGGGACACGATGTTTTACCCGAGTTGGGCCCTCTCGATGGAGGTAAACCCTACATCCTGCTTGATTAATATTGATGATATGGGTAGTACAAGAGTGGATCTACCACGAGATCAAGGAGGCTAAACCCTAAAGCTAGCCTATGGTATGATTGTTGTAATGTATGTTGTGTCCTCGGACTAAAGCCCTCCGGTTTATATAGACAACGGAGGAGGCTAGGGTTACAGAGTCGGGTTACAATGGTAGGAGATCTACATATCCGTGTTGCCAAGCTTGCCTTCCACACCAAGGAAAGTCCCATCCGGACACGGGGCGGAGTCTTCAATCTTGTATCTTCGTAGTCTTGGAGTCGGCGGACGATGATAGTCGGCTGTCCGGACACCCCTAGTCGAGACTCCCTCGGTAGCCCACGAACAGGCTTCAATGGCGATAAGTCCGGCGCGCATAATGTTCGGCATTGCAAGGCGGGTTCCTCCCTTGAATAATCCAGAGAAGATCATGAACACCAGGATAGTGTCCGGCTGTGCAAAATAAATTCCACATTCCACTGTAGAGAGAATAAATGTACACAAGTCCAATCTGCTGACGTATTATGCGGCATGACAGCACACCGCTTCCAAGCCTTTATTTAAATCATTTTTTATTATACCACCTCAGCACGTTTAGCGAAGCGGTTTCCTTGGCACGTCCTGTCGAAGCAGAGATCGTGTTCCCCTTATTCCGGGATTCTCATCAATACGTGCGTGGGTAACCCAACCGTGCCCGTCGCCACGCCTCCTCTATCGAAGGTGAATCCCGAACGGTCACGGAGATGACTCTTGGTATTTTTCCCCTTTATAAGAGGACCAAGGCTCGTTTCTTTTCTTCAATCTCGCATCGAATCTCCTCCTTGCTCCCAGTTCCAACACCCAGAGCCCCAGATTCGAGCGCTTCGGATTCTCAACCATGTCCGGCTCCGACCTTCAGGGTTGCGGATGCCCTCCTCCGTCACGGAGGAGGACGTGTTAAAGCTGCGTGAGGCCAAGTACCTGTCCTACGAGATTTCGCACAGGTTGCGTGCCCAAGGGCAGGCCGTGCCCGCTCCCGAGCCCCGTGAGTACGTTGTCTTTGTATCCCACCTCCGTCGGGGTTTAGGCTTCCCGACGGACCCCTTCGTGAGAGGGCTCATGTTCTACTACAGGCTGGATTTTCACGACTTGGCCCCGGAGTCCATCCTCCATATCTCCGCATTCATTATCGTCTGCGAAGCCTTCCTCCGCGTCCTCCCCACCCGGCCTATGGCTGAAGACCATTAATGGGCGAAGATGATCGAGGCGTCAAGCGGAGTCTTGGCGGGCGGCCATAGCGAAGGGCGATGCCCGTGGCGAGGTTCCTTCAAGAGGAGCTCGGTTGTGGCAGCGGGTGGTTCTATATCACCGCTCGAAGGGGCAAGCAAAAGCGCCACCTTCATTCCATGGGACCTCCGCCGGTGATGTCGTGGGTCGACCAAGGGCTCAATTGGGGTTCGTCAGAAGGCGTGCCCTCATTGCGAGGGCGGTTCGAGACCTCGGCGAGGAGATCAATCTGGTCGTGGTGATGCAGAGTTATGCTAATCAGCGTCTTACGCCTGCAAATGTCGTCCTCTCCGTTTATGGGAGTTCAATCCGGAGGGACCTCAAATTCTCAACACTTCATGGGCGCGACACCGTGGAGATGTACAAGTTGTTCTTCGGACCGCGGTGGCGTGTCCGGAATTGACCGAGGGCGCTTGAGCCTAAGCATGCAATCGCCCGCATACTCGGTAAAAAGCTCAGAGTTTGGACGTTCTGTTTATCTGCTTTTCTAGAGTTCGCCTCCTGACCCATTACTTTTCATCAGGAGTGGGTAGCGCGATCGAAGCTGATAAGGTGTCCGGCTCCCCTCGAGAGACATACTTGGAGCCCGTCTTTGGTCGAGAATGTTGGAGGTCGTGCCGTAGAAGGGCGATGGGGAAGATAGAGGAGCTATTATTTCGCCCAAAGGCGTCACGAAGGGGGATCAAAAACCCCTCCTTCCAGGGGGAGAAGAGGACCGCCTCCGAAGATCCGGAGGCCAAAGCCCCTAAACAGGGGAAGAAATCTTCACCGGGGGGTCCGGCGTCCGGGGAGAACCCGGACGTACAATCGTCTTTGAAGGATCAGCCCTCCAGCGAGCCGTGAGTAGGAAAAGGGGAGTTCATTAATAAGAAAATACCTCCATTTGTGCTTCTGTGGATAACCAAAGTTTTGCTTTATAGTTCGGATTTGCGGACTTCTCAGATGAGTTCGTCTTGGGGATCTTCGTCCAGGAGATGATGGAGAAGCGAAACACCTCCATTTGCTGTTGTGCCGCGGATAGAGCGAGCGAGCACTGAAGTATCATCACGGAGGTGTCCCGAGTCGGAGGGGCGGAGGTTCGGCACCCACTAGTATCCGGCGGAGAGTGAAGAATCTGCTTGAGAGGCGTCCATCTCGAAGATCACCGGCGCTTTGATCGTGTGGTGATTGGAAGGATTTAAATCCGCCGAGGCGGATTGCATAATGCCCGCCAGGAGCTTCTTTGGCGGGATTTGAAATCTGCAAGAATAGCGCACCTTTTTGACAGTTTTGCACATAAAGTGCATACTGTATAGATAGTAGCCCACGAGACTCGGTAGGTTGTCGAAAGCGACAGCGTCGAGGATCAAATCTCAAGTAATGAATATCGCCATTCCTATGCGGTGGTGGATAGTCCGAGGCCAGCCGGCCTAGTGGAGTTGCCAAGTTAATCGCGGCAACTTGATGTGGCGGATCACGGACATCGCACTTGTCAACCGCGACTTGACGAGTCGCAAGGTAAATGAATTCTCCACGATTGCTTATTTAAGGGGTCAAAGCCGCCTCACGATAATGTATATGTTAGGATCTGAGCGGTCTTTGCTGCTGTGGAGAGCCTTGGGCGAACTTGCTCAAGCTAAGGAGCAAGCCGAAGGAGTGATCTGACTGCCTCGAGGCGGCGAGAGTTAAGCGAAAAAGGCTGCTGCTGCCTAAGCGAGGAAAAGGTGGCGAATTGGCGTGAAATTAAAAATCTGCCGACCGCAATGAGGCTCTTGAAAATGGCGCTTATCGGGCGGGAAGACACTGGGAAGGCCACCGCCGAGGCCAAGGATGCCCATTACGCAATCACGGGCTATGAAGGAGGAGCTGCGCCGAGTTGGAGATATTGTGGCTGGCAAGCCTTTTTACATTCGTCGCCGGTTTCTGGATCAAAAGTATGCTCAACTTGGCCAGCTGTGGGGTCCGGAGGATCCATATATGGACTTAGCGGCAAGTGCGGTGATGCCGTTGAGCACTTCGGAGCAGAAGGATGATAAGGCGGAAGAGCTATTTTGGTCTCAATTCCATAGTCCGGATCGTTCACTTCCGTTGACCGATCGGTTGGCGAATGGGCGAGCTAAATAGATTGTCCGGACTTGCCATGGTGACATCGTGGCTCATGTCGGCGGAAGAGGCCCAAAGCGACGAGCTATTTTGGCTTGTTGCAGCAATTTCTTGGGCGGTGCCGCATATCAAGGAGATGAAGCGATCGGCTGCATCGAAGCGCCGCGGATAGCTCTTGCCGTGTGAAGACACATTGGGCGAGAGATGGATGCCACGCTATTGCTGCCCAGGGTTGGACGGCGGTTACCCGCCGAGCACTATTTTGGGGAATTTATGCGTGGCGCTCGTGTAATAAGTCGGAGTGCTCAAAAATGTTACGTTCAAATGAGCGTTTTAGCTTATAAGCGATGCTTATGATATAACTGCTTTTTATACTTGTGCGTCCCAAGTAGTAAAATATCTCCTATCTGGACGTTTACGTATACATTTGTATAACACGAAAGATTGCGGTCTTGAC
This sequence comes from Aegilops speltoides, assembly GCA_021437245.1. NCBI lineage: Eukaryota > Viridiplantae > Streptophyta > Magnoliopsida > Poales > Poaceae > Aegilops > Aegilops speltoides. The sequence goes on along the minus strand of CM038146.1, from coordinate 328,763,090 downwards.
TTTACGCACAAGGTGCGGGGTGTTATAAAAATAGCTCGTTTTCACACTTAATCGACGTCTCGGTCTGTTAAGGAGGTGGTAGCATAACAAGCGAGGCAATCCGGACTATAATGCTTTATCACTTTCACTTAGCGATGGAGTTCGAGGTGGGGCTACGATATAGCCCTTGGGGCACCGCGCTTCTCCGAGTTTAGGCGGCGTGTGTGCTGACCGAAGCGGTCCTTCGTCAGCGAAATTCTAAACATTCCGGTAGTCGATCGAGTGGTTGACCAGTCTCTCGCTATATCATGTGATCGATTTTGGCTTTCTCTACTAAGGTGCTTTCGCCCAGCGAAGCGGGGCACAATCGCGATAGTTCTCCTGGTGCCGCATTAGCGATGATCGGAGCGTAAAGGCAGCAAAACACGAGCAGGGCAAACCCAACATTTGACCAAAGACATGATTGAGCTGATGCATATAATGCCTAACTTTCGAGGCGCCGAACACTCCCTAAGGTGTTCGGTCTTTATAATAATGGGCAGAACAATGCCCTAAGCCCCTAGTGTCCGAGTGCAGGCGTGGTCTGCGTGGCGGCCGATGCCAAAACGTCGAGCCCGCTTTGGTTATAAGAAGAAACCAAGGAGGATAACAACAAGAGGCAGTAAAAAAGGTTTACGCGGGTCTTAATCTGAAAAGAATCCTCATGACGGGTCCCTGCTGCGTCTGCGCTGTGTCTCCGTTGTGCCGTTATCACGGGCGGGTGTGCACGTTGTTCATCTGTAAAAAGAGAGAACTTAGTTTGAAAAGAACTCGTCGAAAAAAGTATATGTGAAAGAAGAAATATAAATAAGTAAAGCGGGGTGCGTATGAACTTCATTGTTGTTTGTCTTACGCAGCCCTTGTGAAGGGATGTGCGGCTAGGGAGCCCCTAGCCTACTTATGCCGGACTCGTCTATCCGTGTGTGGGGCCTTTAGGTGACCCTCGCACCGAAATGATGCCACGTGGACCGGGCATCTTGAGTGTAAGAGACGCGTAATGTGGTATGGCGTTGAAACGGACAAAAGCCTTTCATCCCAAGAGTGCTTGATATCCACTTTTAAATGGGACGATATGAAAGATTAGTTTTTCGCGTCGAAAGTTGTTCGGTGATCCGAACACAACTTCTAGTAATAGGGAGCCTGTGCATTTGGCGTAAGGGCCTGGCATCACTCCTTTAAAGGAAGTGCGGCTGTGTCGAATTTAAGTACGGTCTATCCCGGCTTGCGGATTGTGTTAGGATCTGATGGGTTTAAGTCTTTGCCTCCATCCATCGGGACTTGTGTAAATTTCAGTCCGTCGATTATAGGATCAATATCGGGGCAGTCCATCCTGCATTTGAACGCTACGGAATAATCCGGTGGTGAAAGTGATTGGTTTTGATGTCCGATCTCTATGTTCATTGGGTTGGACGTGCAAGACCCATTTTAACGGATGCCGCCTTTTTTTCCGTATTATCACATGAAGTGAATTCTTGCTTTGACCTCTTGTGGGAAAGTTTTTGTTTTCGGTGCTCTGCTGGTGGGGTTTATCGTCTTAAGCAGCGTCGAGCCCCTTTGTTCGGCGTTTAGTCGGCGGACTGTTTGAAAACCCAACAATCTCGATGGGTGTGGTTTGCGGGCCTTCAGAAGTCTTGTGGATTTGACATATCCGACCCAAAATCTTGTTTAAGTTGGATAGCTCGTCGCTATCATCCTTAAGAGGCGGTGTTTTATTGTTTGGCCACGAGCTTTTGAATCCGGCGTTGACTGCCGTGCTCTTTGGGCTTTTCTCTCTATTCCGACGCTGCTCTTTTCTGCGCCGTGATTTTCCGTTCCATCTCTTATCTCGGATGTACTTGGGTGTTGGTGCTGCATCTTGCTAGCTAGCTATCCTCTCCCCATGAAGCGGGTCATGAGGCTTGTTAGCGGACATTGTCCTCGGTTTCTCTTGGCCGAGGTGTCTGGCGAGCCACTCATCTCGGACGTTGTGTTTAAAAGCTGCTAAGGCTTCGGCGTCCGGACAGTCAACTATTTGGTTCTTTTTGGTGAGGAACTGTTCCAAAATTCTTGTGACTCTCCGGGCTGTTGAGTTATATGACTTAGATCATCTGCATCCGGAGGGCGGACATAAGTCCCTTGAAAATTTGCTCTAAACGCGTCCTCGAGCTCTTCCCAACTTCCAACAGTGTTTTCTGGGAGGCTTTTAAGCCAATGACGGGCTGGCCCTTTGAGCTTGAGGGGTAGGTATTTTATGGCGTGGAGATCATCTCCTCTGGCCATGTGTATGTGTAGTATATAATCTTCTATCCAGACTCCAGGGTCTGTTGTTCCATCGTAGGCCTCTATGTTTATGGGTTTAAATCCTGCTTTGGGAATTCATTGTCCGGCACCTCATTAGTGAAACATAGTGGGTGTCTGGCGCCCCATATTTGGGTGTGCCACTATCTTGGACACTTGGCGTGTTGCATTGCTTCTGGGGCCTTCTTCTTTGGCCCGTAAATGGACTGGATGGGCCATCTATCTTTCGAGTTCAATAGTGGGTTTATGTCTTGGTGCCGCTTTCAGAATTTGGCCTTTCATCGGCCGTCTATCCAACCAGGCAGCCTCTTTATTTTTTTGTGTGAGGGCTCTATGGCCTCCTCGTCAAATTCTGGCAGCAACTTGCGCTTCGGGTAGCTCTTTGATTGGTGGCCATTGCCGTATTTATCCGCGGTTTTGAGCACTTTGCTCCACCTCATTCTGAGTGTGTCTTCCGCTGTTTTGAGCTTCCGTTTTTCCTTCTGCAAGCTTCTTGCGGTGTCGACGAGTCTTTTCCGAAGGTTTTTACTCTCCGGCGGCGTGTCCGGTGTGAGATCGTCCAGACTATGTTTTCCGCCGGGCCCGGACTGATTGTCTAACTCGTCTTGTTCGGACGTTTGCTTGTCGTTGTCCAATGGTTTGCCCTGCTGTATTGCTGGGTCATTAGGAGCGCTGTCGTTGTCGAGGCGGGACTTAGGGTGGCGTCTGCGTCACCGTTTTCGTTGTTTGTCGGCAGGATTATCTTCTGCCGTGCCCCGTTGGTCCTCGTTGTCGCTTCCTTTTGGGGTGTCCACCATGTATACGTCGTATGAGGTGGTCCTCTGGCGCTTTATAGGCGCTGGTTCTTGTTAAGTCTCGGCATAAATGCGTCCATGGCATCGATGTCTTGGTCGTAGTCTAACATGTCGATAAGATCATCGGCGATGTGGCTACAAAGTGGGTGGTGGGTGGGCTCTGAATTCCTTCGTCGTCCGTATCCCAACCATCACGGCCATAGTCGGCCAGGACTCTCCGATAACGAGAGATGCTTTAGCGAATTTAGGATGTCGCCAAAGGCGAGTGTTGGAAGATGTCGTGGCGGTGAATTCCATAACGGCGCCCAATCCGATTCGATTGGTAGGCGTGAGAGGTCGAGTCGGCAAGGGTCGGTACCTCGAATCACGAGTTCGCGAGGACAAGATTAGTGTTGGCTCCATCGCCGTGGAAGTTGAAGCCCCCCGGCGGTGTCCATCCACGGTCCTCGATCTGGGCGATCGGCTCGGATTAAGGGCGAAGCGGATTCGTGTCTGCGACCACCAAGGCCTTTGTTCGTGGCGAGCTAGATCATACCTGCGCAACAATGCGGCGCTTGGCTTTGGCTCGAGCCCGTCGAAGATCAAGTCCCAGAGCGTCGGTGTGAAGTTTAGGCTTCAAACCTGACTGGCGGCGGGCGTAGCTTCGATCTGCTCGGATGGCCAGCGAATTAGCCGCTTGATCGAAGCCGCCGAATCTGAAGATCTGTCCGGGAGAAAAGTCTCACCACTGGACAGCGTTGTTGGTTGAAGATGCCATCGAGCCTATCGGTGGCGACACGGAGGAACTCTCAATGAAAGCACCAATTTCGTGTCAAAACCGGCGGATCTCGGGTAGGGGTCCCAAACTGTGCGTCTAGGCGAATGGTAACAGGAGACAAGGGACACGATGTTTTACCCAGGTTCGGGCCCTCTCGATGGAGGTAAAACCCTACGTCATGCTTGATTAATATTGATGATATGGGTAGTACAAGAGTGGATCTACCACGAGATCAAGGAGGCTAAACCCTAAAGCTAGCCTATGGTATGATTGTTGTAATGTATGTTGTGTCCTACGGACTAAAGCCCTCTGGTTTATATAGACACTGGAGGAGGCTAGGGTTACACAGAGTAGGTTACAATGGTAGGAGATCTACATATCCGTATTGCCAAGCTTGCCTTCCACGCCAAGGAAAGTCCCATCCGGACACGGGACGGAGTCTTCAATCTTGTATCTTCATAGTCTTGGAGTCCGACGGACGATGATAGTCCGGCTGTCCGGACACCCCCTAGTCCAGGACTCCCTCACCGGCCCTTTGCGGCCATGACGGGTGGCATCGTCCTCCCCGTTGAAATCCCACATAGGGTGGCCCCTGTATTGCAGCGGCTGCACCCCCCGCATAATGCATGTTGCCATGATTCCAATCATGGTCAACCCGGAATGGGCCAGTAATCTTATCCGGCCCATCAAATAATGGACGCTCTTGTCTTCCTCCAGCCGGGGGCTCCGTGGGCGCCAGCTAAGGCGTTTCTTCAAAGGAGCATTACTGAACTCCGGGAGGCCGATCCGAGCAGTGCAGCAGCGGGCGTCTTCTCGTAAAACCATTCCGAAGGCCAGTCTTCGGACGCCTTCTTAGGGTTCCGGATGGGTATCCGGTCCGGCAATCGCCATATTCGGTGCCGCCCACTTGATATATGGACCCCTCGTGAGAGGGGGTACAAAGCGAACAACCTCTTCCACAGCGCAAAATGGGGCTCGGCGGCAGAAATAGCTCGCAAAGAGCTCGTAACCCGCGATATGCAGGATAGAGGCGGGCGTGAGGTGATGGAGCTGGAGTCCGTAGAACTCCGGGAGCCCGCGGAGGAACGGATGTATAGGAAATCCGAGCCCCCTTATCAGATAGGGGACGAAGCATACCCGCTCCCCCTTGTTGGGACTTGGGGTAGCCTCCGCTTGCTTCCCACCTTTGTAGGAGGCCACCCCGGCTCGAACCAGAACCATGAAGGCCGGAGGGAGATATCCCTCCGCTTGGAGCGTCACCAGCTCGTTGTGCGGGACAGAACATCTCCGCCAATCTCCTGGCAGAGGGCTGGGAGCGCGAGAGGAGGAGCCGCGTCGACGGTCCATGATGGAATGGATTTTTGGTCAAAGGCGCTCCAATGAGTACTCGCGGAAGGAAGATGGCGTGATTTGGATCTGGATTCTTGCCTCTCTTATAGGCAGATTACTTGCGCAGCTAGGGGGTAAAACATAAAACATACCATAACTTTTCGCATTCGTGCGACGCGTGGAAGAAGGCCATTATTGGGCGTGGAAGCGCAACATTGATAAGGAAGCCGGACACTGTTCGGCAGGCACATGGAACTTACAGGAGAACCCGCCTTGCAACGCCGAAGACTATATACGCGCTGGACTTATCGTCATTGAAGCCTGGTTCGGGGGCTACTAAGGGAGTCCTGGACTAGGGGGTGTCCGGATAGCCGGACTATCATCGTCGGCCGGACTCCAAGACTATGAAGATACAAGATTGAAGACTTCGTCCCGTGTCCGGATGGGACTTTCATTGGCGTGGAAGGCAAGCTGGCAATACGGATATGTAGATCTCCTACCATTGTAACCGACTCTGTGTAACCCTAGCTGAGGGAGTCCTGGACTAGGGGGTGTCCGGACATCCGGACTATCAATATCCGCCGGACTCCCATACTACGAAGATAGAAGATTGAAGACTCCGGCTCGTGTCCGGAAGGTACTTTCCTTGGCATGGAAGGCAAGCTTGGCAATACGGATATGTAGATCTCCTACCATTGTAACCGACTCTGTGTAACCCTAGCCTCTCCGGTGTCTATATAAACCGGAGGGCCTTGAATCCGTGGGACGAACATTACATCTCAACAATCATACCATAGGCTAGCTTCTAGGTTTAGCCTCCTTGATCTCGTGGTAGATCTACTCTTGTACTACCCATATCATCAATATTAATCAAGCGGGACATAGGGTTTTACCTCCATCGAGAGGGCCCGAACACAGGTAAAAACATTGTGTCCCTCGTCTCCTGTTACCATCCGCCTAGGCCACAGCATTCGGGACCCCCTACCGAGATCCGCGGTTTGACACCGACATTGGTGCTTTCATTGAGAGTTCCTCGTGTGGTCACCGATAGGCTCGATGGCATCTTCAACCATCAACTCTGTCCGGGTGAGACTTTTCTCCCAGATAGATCTTCGTATTGGCGGCTTTGCTGCGGCCAATTCTCTTGGCCATCGGAGCAGATCGAAGCTCGCCCCTGGCCGTCAGTCGATTCGGAAGCTTAAACTTCACGGCCGATGACGCGGAGACTTGATCTTGACGGACTCGAGCCACAACCAGCAGCGCCGCCGGCTGTGGCGATGGGCATGATCTAGCTCTGCTGCGGACAGTGCTTTGGTGGCCTTGACCGGATCCGCTTCGCTGCTAGCCGAGCCGACCGCCCATATCGAGGCTGGTGGATAGAGCGCTGCCCGGGGCTTCAACACCACGGCGATGGGCGAATACCAATCTTGTCCCTGCGAAACTTCGTGATCGGCGCGGACTCGAGCCTCCCGCGCCTACCAATTAATCCGGATTGGCGCGGTTATGGAATTCACCGCGCGGATATCTTCCGGCACTCGCCTTTTGGCGATATCCTGAATCCTCAAGCATCTCTCACTATCAGAGAGTCTGGCGGATGCGGCAGGATGGTTGGAGTTCGACGACGGCAGCGAAATTGAGCCCACCCACTACCCACTTTGTAGCCACTGCCGAGATTTAACCGACATGCTGAACTACGACTCGATGACATCGGCGCCATGGGCGGCGATGCGGAGCGAACAAGAACCAGCGCCTACAGAACCTGGAAGGCCACCTCGTCATATAGCGTATACATGGTGGATACGCTGAAAGAAGGGGATGGCGAAAAAGCAGCGGAGGTAGACTCTCTAAAGAGGCAGCCCAAACGCCGACGTCAGCGGCGCCGCTCAAAATCTCGCCACAGCAAGAACATAGATTCCGGCACAGGAAATAACAATACCCCAGAAAGTGCCGAAGACAACCCCCTCCAGCAAGGCTGGAGCCAGGAGGCCTTGAAGCAAGCCCTCACCAGAGGGCGGCAGACGAAAAGGTTGAGGATCATAACAATATACCTCCCTCCGAAGACGAAACAAGCTTCAATGGCGACGAAACCGTCGCGCCCGAAGACCCCGTCGAACAAGAGCTCTTTAAGCGCAGGCTCATCGCTACAGCAAGAAGCCTGAAGAAGGAAAAATGGAAGCTCAAAACAGCGGAAGACACGCTCCGAATAAGATGGAGCAAAGTACTCAAAACCATGAGATAAATCGGTAATGGCCACAAATCGAAGAGCTACCGAGCGTAAGCTGCCGAGAATTGACGAGGAGGCCATAGAGCCCCCACCGTCAATGGCCCAGCCAGGTCCATCTACGGACCCAAAAAAAACCCCAAGCAAAGCAACACGCCAAGTGTCCGACGATAGCGGCACATACAAGTCTGGGCGCCAAGACACCCACTATGTTTCACCGACGAGGTCTTGGATCATGAATTCCCGGCGGGGTTTAAACCCATAAACATAGAGGCCTCTGACGGAACAAGACCACAGAGTGCGGATAGAAGATTATATCTGCATATACATATGGTCGAGAGAGAGGCGATCTCACGCCATAAAATACCTACCCTCAAGCTCAAAGGGCCAGCCCGTCATTGGCTCAAAAGCCTCCCGAAAACACTTGTTGGAAGTTGGGAAGAGCTCGAGGCGTTTAGAGCAAATTTTCAAGGGACTTATGTCCGTCCTCCGGATCTGAGCGATTTAAGTCATATAACTCAACAGCCGGAGAGTCGGGCCGGAGATTCTAGAATAGGTTTCTTACCAAAAGAACCAAATAGTCATTGTCCGGACGCTGAAGCCTTAGCAGCTTTCAAGCACAATGTCCGAGGCAATTGCTTGCCGAGCACCTCGGTCAAGAGAAACCAAGGACAATGACCGCATTAACAAGCCTCATGACCCGCTTACGTGCGGGAGAGGATAGTCAAGCTAGCAAGAAGCGATACTAGCGACCCAAGTACATCGAGATAAGAGATGGAAGCGGAAAATCACGGGCGCGAAAGGAGCAGCGCGGAATAAAAGAAAGGCCAAAAGAGCATGGCGATTAACGCGGATTCAAAAGCTCGTGGCCCAATCACAAAACTCAGCCCCTCAAGGATGAGCGGTGACGAACCTGTCTAACCTACATAAAATTCAGGTCGGATATGTCAAATCGGCAAGTACCCGGAAGGCCATAAATCACACCCACAGAGATTGCTGGGTTTTCAAACAGTCCGGCGATTAAGCGCCGAACACAAGGGCTCGGCGCTAGCGAAGAAGATAAACCCGCCGGCGAGGCACGGAAAACAAAAGACTTTCCCACAAGGGGTCAAAGATAAACTCACTTCATGTGAGGACACGGAAAAACAGTGTGGCATTTTCTAAAAGAGCTTTGCGGTCCAGCCCACAAACCATAGAGATTGGATATCAAAACCAATCACTTTCGACCACTTGGACTACTCGAAGCGTTGAAGCGGGGCGGACACCCGATATTGAATCCGATCATAGGCGGATTACAATTCACAAGCGTCCTAATGGGCGAAGGCGGTGACTTAAACCTGCTATATTCAAACACAATCCGTCGGATGGGGATAGACCACCAAAATTCGACACGGCCGCACTTCCTTCAAAGAGTGGCGCTTGAGCCCTTCGCCAAGTGCATAGGCTCGGTATTACTAGAAGTCGTGTTGGATCGCCGAACAACTTTCGGCGAAAAATTAATTTTCCATATCGTCCCATTTAAAAGTGAATATCAAACCTTTGTTGGGACGAAAGGCTTTGTCGCTTCAACGCCATACCGCATTACGCGTCCCTTACACTTAAGATGCCTGGCCCACATGGCGCCATTTCAGTGCGAGGGTCACTTACAGACCCCGGACTCGGATAGACGAATCCGGACTCAGCAGGCTAGAGGCTCCCTAGCCGCATACCCTTTCACAAGGGGCTGCGCGCACAACTGACCGCGGTTTCATATAAACCTTGCTTTAATTATTTATATTTATTCTTTTGCATATTTTTTGCACGAACTGTTTCTAAAAACTAAATGTTCCTCTTTTCCTACAGATGAACAACGTGCTTACCCGTCCAGGATAACGGCACAACGGAGACACAGGCGCAGACGTGCAGTAGGGACCCGTTGCAAGGATTCTTTTCAGATTAAGACCCTACGTAGACCTTTTTTATCATTGTCTCTTGTTGTTACTCTCCACTGGCTTCTTCGTATAGCCAAAGCGGAGCCTGACGCTTGGGCATCGGCCGCGTCAGAAGATCATGCCCGTACCTGGACACTAGGGGCTTAGGGCACAATTCCGCCCATTATTATAAAGTCCGAACACCTTGGGAGTGTTCGGCGTCTCGAGTTAGGCATTATATGCATCAGCTCGAATCATGTCTTTGGTCAAATGTTGGGTTTGCCGGCTCCGTGTTTTGCTGCCTTACGTTCCGTATCATTGGCTAACGGCACCGGAGAACTCTGCGATTGTGCCCCGGTTAATTTGGCGAGCACCTCGATGAAAGCCAAACCGATCTGTCATGATGCTGGCGAGAGTCCGTCGACCACTCCATCGACTATCGGAATGTTTAGAATTCCGCTTTGACGAAGGACCGTTTCGGTCGAGCACATCGCACCCCAAATCCGGAGATGCGGTGTCATCGGGGCTATATCGTAGCCCCACCCTCGAGCTCCACCGCTAAGTGAAAGAGATAAAGCATTATATTCCGGATTGCCTCGTTCGCTACGCTATCACCTCCTTATAATAGGACCGAGGCGTCGATTAAGTGTGAAAACGCGCCATTTTGCGAACACCCAAAGCACCTTGTGCAAGGGGCTGAAGCCAAGATCGCATCTTTCGGGTTATACACAAGTATCGTGAACGTCAGACGGGAGAAGTTTTACTACTTGGAAGCACAAGTATAAAAAGCATTCATACTATAATCATTGATCTACAAGTTAATGCGTTCAATTGAGCGTTACATTTTTGAGCACTGCGACTCTATTACCGAGCGCCACGCATAACGTCCCGAAATAATGCTCGGCGGAAGCGGTTTCCATCGAACCCAGGCAAAGAACAGCGGTGGCGTCCATCTCCGGACACTGCGCCTTCACGCGGGCCAGAGCCATCCGCGCGCCCTCGATGCAAGCCGACCATTTCATCTCCTTGATGTGCGGTACCGCCCCAAGGAATTGCTGCAGCACGCCGAAGTAGCTCGTCGCCTTGGACCTCTCGGCGGACATGGGCCGCGATGTCGATCATGGCGGTCCGGACATCTATTTAGTTCGGCCCATTCGGCCAACCTGTCCGTCGGCGGAAGAAGGCGATTGGATTGTGGAATTGAGACCAATATAACTCTTCCGTCTCGTGATCCCCCGGCTCCGGAAGTGCTTAGCGGCATCGGCCGCACTCGCAGCCAAGTCCATATACGGATCTTCCGAACTCCTGACCGCTCAAATTGAGCATACTTGGCATCCATAAACGGCGACGATCGAAAAAGGCTTGCCACCGCGATCTCTCGGCTTGGCGCAGCTCCTCCTTCATAGCCCACATTGCGAGCGGGCATCCTTGGCCGGCGGTGGCCTTTTTTCAGGTCTTCCCGCTCCGATAACGCTCCTTTTCAAGAGCCTCATTGCGGTCGGTAGCATCCTTTACTTCGCGGCCAATTCGTACCTCCGCCTGCTTAGGCGGTCGCGCCTTTTCGACTTTCAACTCCTCGGCCGCCCTTGAGGCAGCCGCGTCACTCCTTCGGGCTTGCTCCTTAGCTAGAGCAAGTTCGGCCCAAAGGTTCTCCATAGCAGCAGCACTGTGTGTATAAACAGCATATAACGTATCAGAGGCGGGGTTTGACCCACTCGATAAAGCGGCTGTGGAGAACTATCTTACCTTGCGACTCGTCAAGTCGCCTATTGACAAGTGCGATGTCCTCATCTGCCACGTCAAGTTGTCGAGTTAGCTCGGCAAACTCTCTAGTCCGGCTAGCCCCCGGACCATCCGCCACCTGCATAAGAACGACGGACTTCAATTCATTAGATTTTGATCCTCAGTACGCTGTCGTTGCCGACAACCTACCGAGTCTCAGGGGCTACTATCTATCTGAGGCACATTTTTCATATGCAAAACTGTTAAAGGACAAAGGGTGCACCATTTTAGCATACCTCAAATCCCATGACAAGCTCATCGCAGCGGCATTCATAATCCGCTTTCGGCGGACGAAATCCTTCCAATCACCATACGCATTAACGCACGGTGATCTTCTGAAACAGACGCCCTCTCAAGCAGACTCTTCAGTTCTCCAGACCGGACTCCGGTGGGTGCCGAACTCTCTGGCCCCTCCGGACTTGGGGACGCCCTCCGCGACGACACTTCAGGCTCGCCTGCCTCATATGGCGGTGCTGCAGACGGAGGCGTATCGCTCTCCATCATCTCCGGAAGAAGGTCCCCCGAAGATGAACTCATCTGAGAAGGTTGCAGATCCGAACTGTGAAATAAATAGTTCGGTTACCCACAGAAGCACAAATGAAGGTACTTCTTTATTAATTAACTTCCTCTTTTATACTTACGGCTCGTTGGAGAGCTGGTCCTTCGGCGATGATTGCGCGTCCGGATTCTGTCCGGACGCCGGACCCCCCGGTGAGGATTTCTTCCCACGCTTAGGGGCTTTGGCCTCCGGATCTTGGAGGCGGTCCTCTTCCCTTTGAAGGAGGGTTCTTGGTTCCCTCCTCTTGATCGCCTTCGGGCAAAGTATTAGCTCCTTTATTTCCCCGTCGCCCTTACGTAGGCGCAACCTCCAACATTCGACCAGCACGGGCTCCGGTCACGGTCTCTGGAGGGGGCGGACACCTTATCAGCCTTGATCGTGCCACCCATTCCTGTAAAAAGCGAAGGGTCGAGAGCGAACTTTGAAAGGCATACAAATAGAATGTCCGGACTCTGAGCTATTTACCTGAGTATCCGGGCGATCGCGGCTTAGGCTTGCGTCCTCGGCCAAATCCGGACACGCTACCTGCGGTCCGAAGAACAGCTTGTACATCTCCGTGGGTGACGCACCCATAAAATGTTGGAGAATACGAGGTCCCTCCGGATTGTACTCCCATAGGCGGAGAGGGCGGCGTTTGCGAAGCGGAAGATGCCCGATTAGCATGACTGCATCACCTTGATCGAGTTGATCTCCCTCGATTGGAGGTCTCGAATCCGGCCTGCGGTGAAGGCACGTCTTGACGGCCCCAGTTGAGCCCTTGGTTGATCCACGACATCAGTTGCCGTGGAGGTCCCGGGCGGAATGAGGGCGGCGGCTTTTGCCTGCTGCCCCTTGGAGTAGTGATGTAAAACCACTCCTGCTGCCACAACCCCAGTTCCTCTTGGAAGGAACCTTCGAGCCACGGGGCATCGACCTTCTTGCTTATGGTCGCCCCGCCGCACTCCGCTTGACGCCCCCCGATCATCTTCGGCTCCACCTTAAAAGTTTTCAGCCATAGGCCGAAGTGGGGATGACGCGGAGGAAGGCTTCATGAACAATAATAAATGCGGAGATGTGGAGGATGGACTCGAGCTAAGTCGTGGAAATCCAGCCCGTAGTAGAACAGAGCCCTCTCAAGGGATCCGTCGGGAAGCCTAACCCTCGGCGGAGGTGAGATACTGGCAGCGTACTCGTCGGGCTCGGGGTTGCACGGCCTGCCACAGGGCAGCAACCTGTCTTGAAACTTCATAGGCCAGGTACTTGGCCTCACGCAACTTCAATATGTCCTCCTCCGTGACGGAGGAGGGCATCCACCGGCCCTGGGGGTCGGAACCGGACATTGTTGAGGGTCCAAGGCGCTCGAATCTGAAGCTCTAGGTGTTGCAACTGGGAGCGGAGGAAAGATTCGATGCGGGGTTGAAAAACAAGGACAGGCCTTGGTCCTCTTATAAAGGGGGAGGAATACCAAGGGCTGTCTCCGTGACCATTCGAGATTCCCCTTCGATAGAGGAGGTGTGGCGACAGGAACGGTTGGGTTACCCACGCACGTATTGATGAGGATCCCGGAATAAGGGGAACACGATCTCTGCTTCGATAAGACATGCCGCTTCGCTAAACGTGCTGAGCTGGAGTAGTAAAGAACAATTCAAACGAAGGCTTGGCTGCGGTGTGATGTCACGCCGCATAATACGTCAGCAGATTGAGCTAAGTGTATATTTTATTCTCTCTATGTTGGAATGAGGAATTTATTTTGCAGAGCCGGACACTATCCTGGTGTTCATTACCTTCTCCGGATTATTCAAGGGAGGAACCCGCCTTGCAATGTCGAGCATTATGCACGCCGGACTTATCGTCATTGAAGACTGGTTCGAGAGCTCTTGAGGAGTCTGGACTAGGGGTGTCCGGACAGCCGGACTATCAATATCCGCGGACTCCCATACTACGAAGATAGAAGATTGAAGACTCGGCTCATGTCAGGAAGGTACTTTCCTTGGCGTGGAAGGCAAGCTTGGCAATACGGATATGTAGATCTCCTACCATTGTAACCGACTCTGTGTAACCCTAGCCTCTCCGGTGTCTATATAAACCGGAGGGCCTTAGTCCGTAGGATGAACATTACATCTCAACAATCATACCATAGGCTAGCTTCTAGGGTTTAGCCTCCTTGATCTCGTGGTAGATCTACTCTTGTACTACCCATATCATCAATATTAATCAAGCAGGACATAGTGTTTTACCTCCATCGAGAGGGCCCAAACCTGGGTAAAAACATTGTGTCCCTCGTCTCCTGTTACCATCCGCCTAGACGCACAGTTCGGGACCCCCTACCCGAGATCCGCCGTTTTTGACACCGACACTAGCCTTCCCCGGTGTCTATATAAACCGGAGGGTTTTAGTCCGTAGGACACCAACCATTACAACAATCATACCATAGGCTAGCTTCTAGGGTTTAGCCTCCTTGATCTCGTGGTAGATCCACTCTTGTACTACCCATATCATCAATATCAATCAAGCAGGAGTAGGGTTTTACCTCCATCGAGAGGGCCCAAACCTGGGTAAAAACATCGTGTCCCTTGTCTCCTGTTACCATCCGCCTAGACGCACAGTTCGGGACCCCCTACCCGAGATCCACCGGTTTTGACACCGACAAGCGTCTTGTATGATTTGAGTCTTTGCTTTTTAGTTTGCCACAATCATCCTTGCTGTACACACATTTTGAGAGGGACACACATGAATCGTGATTTATTAGAATACTCTTAGTGCTTCACTTATATCTTTTGAGCTAGGCAATTTTGCTCTAGTGCTTCACTTATATTATATCTTTTCAAAGAACGACAGTGGTTTTATAGAAATTGATGAACTCTCATGCTTCACTTATATTATTTTGAGAGTCTTTAAACAACATGGTAATTTGCTTTGGTTATAAATTTAGTCCTAATATGATAGGGATCCAAGAGGGATATAATAATAAAAACTTTCATATAAAGTGCATTGAATACTATGAGAAGTTTGATTCCTTATGATTGTTTTGAGATATGAGGATAATGATATTAGAGTCATGCTAGTGGAGTAATTGTGAATTTGATAAATACTTGTGTTGAGGTTTGTGATTCCTGTAGCATGCACGTATGGTGAACCATTATGTAACGAAGTTGGAGCATGAGGTATTTTTTATTGTCATCCTTTGTGTGGATGTCGGGATCGCGCAAAGGTTAACTCCTACCAATCCTTCCCCTAGGAGCATGCACATAGTGCTTGGTTTTGATGACTAATAGATTTTTGCAATAAGCATGTGAGTTCTTTATGATTAATGTTGAGTCCATGGATTATACGTACTCTCATCCTTCCACCATTGCTAGCCTCTCTTGTGCCGCGCAACTTTTGCCAGTACCATACACCCACCATATACCTTCCTCAAAATAGCCACCATACCTACCTATTATGGCATTTCCATAGCCATTCCGAGATATATTGCCATGCAACTTCTCCATCGTTTTGTTATTATGACACGCATCATCATTGTCATATTGCTTTGTATGATCATGTATTTGACATCGTATTTGTGGAAAAGCCACCTTTAATAATTCTTTCATATAGGTCACTCTTGATTCATTGCACATCATGGTACACTGCCGGAGGCATTCACATAGAGTCATATTTTTGTTCTAAGTTGTAAATCTTGAGTTGTAAGTAAATAGAAGTGTGACGATCATCATTATTAGAGCATTGTCCCATGCTAGGAAATAAGAAAAAAGAGGCCAAAGAAGCCAAAGAAAAAAAAGAGAAGAAAAAATGAGAGAAAAAGAGAGATAGGGCAATGTTACTATCCTTTTTCCACACTTGTGCTTCAAAGTAGCACAATGATCTTCATGATAGAGAGTCTCCTATTTTGTCACTTTCATATACTAGTGGGGATTTTTCATTATAGAACTTGGCTTGTATAATCGAACAATGGGCTTCCTCAAATCACCATAGGTCGTCATGAGCAAGCAAGTTGGATGCACACCCACTTAGTTTTTTTTTTTGAGCTTTCATAAACTTATAGCTCTAGTGCATCCGTTGCATGGCAATCCCTACTCACTCACATTGATATCTATTGATGGGCATCTCCATAGCCCGTTGACACGCCTAGTTGATGTGAGACTATCTCCCTCTTTTTTTCTTCTCCACAACCACCATATTCTATTCCACCTATAGTGCTATGTCCATGGCTCATGCTCATGTATTGCATGAAAGTTGAAAAAGTTTGAGAATACTGAAGTATGAAACAATCGCTTGGCTGAAACCGGGGTTGTGCATGATTTGAATATTTTGTGTTATGAATATGGGGCATAGCCAGACTATATGATTTTGTAGGGATAAGCTTTCTTTGGCCATGTTATTTTGAGAAGACATAATTGCCTTGTTAGTATGCTTGAAGTATTATTGCTTTTATGTCAATATTAAGCTTTTGTTTTGAATCTTATGCATCTGAACATTCATGCCACAATAAAGGAAATTACATGGATAAATATATTAGGTAGCATTCCACATCAAAAATTCTGTTTTTATCATTTACCTACTCGAGGACGAGCAGGAATTAAGCTTGGGGATGCTTGATACGTCTCCAACTTATCTATAATTTTTTATTATTCCATGCTATTATATTATCTGTTTTGGATGTTTTATATGCATTAATATGCTATTTTATATTACTTTTGGGACTAACCTATTAACCTAGAGCCCAGTGCCAGTTCCAGTTTTCCCCTGTTTTTGAGTTTCACAGAAAAGGAATACCAAACGGAGTCCAAACGGAATGAAACCTTCGTGATGATTTTTCTTGGACCAGAATACAATGAGGAGACTTGGAGATGAAGTCGGAGGAGCCACGAGGTGGCCACAAGGACGGAGGGTGCGCCCGGGTGGTAGGGCGCGTCCCCCACCCTTGTGGGCCCCTCGTGCACCTCCTGACCTAATTCTTTCGCCTATATATTCCCATATCCCAAACCAACAAAGGCATCCACGAAAATACTTTTTCGCCGCCGCAACCTTTTGTACCCGTGAGATCCCATCTAGGGACCTTTTCCGACGTCCTACCGGAGGGGGATTCGATCACGAAGGGCTTCTACATCAGCACCATTGCCCTTCCGATGAAGCGTGAGTAGTTTACCATAGACCTACAGGTCCATACCTAGTATCTAGATGGCTTCTTCTCTCTCTTTGATTCTCAATACCATGTTCTCCTCGATGTTCTTGGAGATCTATTCGATGTAATACTTTTTGGCGGCGTGTTTGCCGAGATCCGATGAATTGTGGATTTATGATCAGCTTATCTATGAATATTATTTGAATCTTCTCTGAATTATTATATGCATGATTTTATATCTTTGTAATTCTATTTGAACTATCGGCTTGGTTTGGCCAACTAGATTGGTTTTTCTTGCAATGGGAGAAGTGCTTAGCTTTGGGTTCAATCTTGCGATGTCCTTTCCCAGTGACAGTAGGGGCAGCAAGGCACGTATTGTATTGTTGCCATCGAGGATAAAAAGATGGGGTTCTTATCATATTGATTGAGTTAATTCCTCTACATAATGTCATCTTACTTAATGCGTTACTCCATTTTTTATGAACTTAATACCTAGATGCATGTTGGATAGCGGTCGATGTGTGGAGTAATAGTAGTAGATGCAGGCAGGAGTCGGTCTACTTGACACGGACGTGATGCCTATATTCATGATCATTGCCTTAGATATCATAACTTTGCGCTTTTCTATCAATTGCTCGGCAGTAATTTGTTCACCCACGATATTATTTGCTATCTTGAGAGAAGCCTCTAGTGAAACCTATGGCCCCGGGGTCTATTTTCCATCATATAAGTTTCCGATCTACAATCTTAGTTTCCAATCTACTATTCTTGCAATCTTTTACATTTCAACCTGTAAACCAAAAATACCAAAAATATTTACTTTATCGTTTATCTATGTCTATCAGACCTCACTTTTTCAAGTAACCCTGAAGGGATTGACAACCCCTTTATCACGTTGGGTGCAAATTTGTTTGATTATTTGTGCAGGTATTCGGTGATTTGTGCGTTGTCTCCTACTGGATTGATACCTTGGTTCTCAAACTGAGGGAAATAATTATCTCTAATTTGCTGCATCACCCTTTGCTCTTCACGGGAAAAACCAACGCAAGCTCAAGAAGTTGCAGCGGCAGATGCAATATGAGCAGCAGCTGCGCCGCAACGAGGAGGCGTTGCGGCTTGAGGAGGAAGAGCGCGCCCGCCGGCGCGGCAGACGCTGGAGGAGGCTGTCCTGGTGGCCTAACAAGCCACGTTCGGATGGGCTGGGCCTCCCCTGTCTTCATTGACCTGACCAACGGCGAGGACGATGATGGCAAGGGCAAGGGCAAGGGCAAGGCGGTCTACTAGGGCAGCATTCAGGCGTTTATTAGAGTTCTTTAATTTTTAGTTATGTTTAGGTGGCCTTTGGCTGGCGTTTGACCGGCCATTTTATGCATAATTATACTTAATTAGTCAGTTCCGGCCACATCGGCAGAAATGGGTCGACCTCCGGTTGGGCGCACCTACCGACCCAAATGAAAAAGTGGACATGCACGTCCGCCAGGCCGACCCAAACGAACGAAAAGCGGACAAAGCGCATGTCCATTTGGGTTGGCGCGTTGGAGTTGCTCTGAGGTTTCCACCATCTCACGATGTGGCACACGAAATTAGAAAACTTGACCCCGAGATAGAATCGTTTTGATAAAAGTTTTGCTTATTATTTGACTTTCTTACACTTTTCTTCCTTTCTAACTAAAGGCATGACAAGATTTCTGGAACGGATGTGGTAGGCTATAAGAGCATCTCCAATAGACGATATGCATGCAAACAAAAAGTAAATTTTGCATCTTTGAGTTTCAAAAATCCCTCTCCAACCGATGATGTAGATGAAAAAAATTTGCATCTCCGCTTCACGGAGATGTAAAATACAACACATCGCGATGCAAATATACATTTCCATCTACGAGAGATGTAAAATGGGCGTGAGCGCGCCAACTGCTCAACTGCTTTCATTTTCCTTCTACCCGCTGACCACCGGTTGGGCGACTGTCGACTCTGACGACCCTGCTGCTTCCTCCGCGACAGCGGCCCACCCCGCCAGCGCCTTCGCCGCCGCGATCGTTGTCCCCCATCCCGCCTCCGCCTTCATGCCGCCTCCCGGCTTTACCCCACCCTAGCCAGTAGCCGCCGCGGCTACCGCCCCACTGCCAAATCCACCTTCTCCACTGCCCCCACATCCGGTTCCGCTGCTGCTCCGTCGACGCCCGCCTCAAATCGGCCGAATTAGCCATTTCTCCGCCACTGAATCGTCGCTGCTCCGCCTATGGTTTGAGCTCCTCTCACCGCCCTGCTGCCGCCAGATTCAAGCCGAACACCCGCCGCCATGCTGCTGTCGCCTTTCCACCGTCGGGCTCGACCTTCTCGCGTTGCACGGCCACTGCCCCGTCGTCCCGCTGCGACCAATTCATCGCTTTATTCACAACTACGATGTCGACCATTCGAGCTCTCGCCGCTGCATTCGACCTCCTGGCTCTCATTGCTTGGCCGCCGGCGTACCTGTTGCCGCCGCTCCTCCCCCCTCTCGGTGCTCGGCCGCTGACGCTCATCCCGACTAGCTTTACATCTCCATTTACATCATATATTGGAGTTGCACTTTTAGAGCATCTACAGCCGGACTTGGCAAATCCGGCTCCTCAAATGCCCGCGGACGCGCCCAAACGCGTCCATGGACAGTGACAGGTCATTCATCCGGTTCCACTCCCCGCTCGCCTGGCTCAGCTGTGGCCATGTCCGGCGGCTGGCTGCGCCCCTCGAAGTGTTGGTTCGGTCGCCTTCAAGGTAGAGTAGGGCATGGGACACAAGCCGGCTACCGGGATTCAAGGCGCTGCCGTCTCCCATGCCCTACTCTTCCTCGTCGGATCCTAGAACCCATTGGATGACGGTGGACGTTAGATCAATGACAGATCCATCCAGGAACGACCCACCGATGTCCACAACGATGCGGTTGCAGCGCCCGGACAGATGCGCCATACGGGGCACCGGAGAATGCAACTCTGCCTCACCGACGTCCACCACCACGAGGGCTGCCACCGCCTCTTGTGCCGGGTGCCTTTCACGGCGGGCACGTCGTGCCATGTTCCCGTCGGACAAGGCCCACGGTGCGTCCCGATGCTTGTTGCACCAATGGAGGTGTTGCACGTCCGCCAGTGCGTTCGGGCGCCAGACGGACCGCACGACCTTCGGCGAGGCAACTAGGGCTGGCCTAGCACATGATCCATGTGCCATTTGAGTGGACTCAATGGATTCCCAATGGAAGGAGTTCGAGCGCAGCCGTGCACATGCCTCCTCCCGTCCGTGGCGGAGCGCAAGCCGAACGACCATATCCTCCTCATGGCCGCGTGGATGAGCTCGGGATCGACGGACCAAGAGGTGAAGGGCTCAAATCCTCTGCCTGCCATGTCGGAGACGGCCGAAAGGAGCCGAAGACGAGCTTGGGTGCCGGAGGGGAGTGGAGGGAAGGGGAGTGAAGTGGCTAGGGTTTGGTCCAGCGAGCAGAGGGGGAGAAATTTATGTGGTGTCGGGTGGGCCAGTGTGGGCCTGGTCCGATGTGGTGGGCGTGCCCGGGCGCCCCCATATCCACCAGTTAGCCCGGGCATTTTAGGGTCGTTTGAGGAGGCCGTCTGGGTCAAAATATCGTGACCGGACAATGACTGGGCGACCCGCCCGGACGTGTGAGACGGGTTTGAGGCGCCCGAATGTAGATGCTCTTACATCATCTGATGGACTTGTCTCTTTTTTTAAGATGTAAAATGCACGTTTTGGAGATGTGAATTTTTCAATCTTCTGTTTTACATCTTCAAATTTGCATCATCTATTGGAGATGCTCTAAAGGCCACTGATGAAGTCAAAACTTGCCTTGTTTTCTGTTTGATTTGTCGCGTCATGTGGTATCGCTAGCATCTCCGGGTACGACGTCACCAATTTGGTTTAGCAAATTTTAGTATGATACTCTAAAAGCAAAATTTTGAAAGAAGATGTAATTGCTTTGCTAAAGTTGTTAATTTCTAGAAACTGATTTCATTTCTTTCAACACACTAGACTAGTGTATGATCACTTTAGTTAACACCTTTTGCAAATCCTAAATTAATACCGTAAGAAATAAAAGTGAATGAAATAATGATCAATTGTTCCATTGATTCTAAATCATACATTTAAGCATGAATTTGGGACCCCTTCGGAGAGGCACATCTATTACGGGAGACGTCTATTGGCGTGAGAAGGTGTCGTACGATTCACAACCACCTCTCTGTCTTATTTGTCGAGAAGTCTTTTGGGTTGTGCTAGGCGAACCCACAGAATGGATGACATCTCCAATTCACTCCGACGTCTTTGCACCGGGTCAGATCTTCGCTTTGGGCCATGCGCTATGTCGCCGACTCGACAGACCGTCTCGGGCTCATTGAAACCTATGCCCCAAGTCGGATTTTCCACATTGACTATGCGCAATTCATCACCAATTCACGTGGCAGGCTTGTCCTCTCGGGCCCCATTAGTCTGGCAAACTTCATCAACCCACCCGTTTCCCATGTCATGACCATTATTGACACTTTCCACGTCGTCCTTGAGGTGGCTGGCAATACCGAGGAACTCGAGGACATCGACAAGGAGATCGGTGACTCGGTTGAGAGTTGCCAAGATGCAATCCCGATCCCGGTGCCTCTTCATCCATGACAGGCGGCGTCGACCTACAAGTGCTACATAGTGGATGAGGCCACTAGGAAAAATGCCTAGGACGCCACCGCAATAGACAACGAGTTTGACTCCAAGTTTGAGGAGTTGGACGAAGCATATCTAAATACGTCGATCACAGACACCGACCCCTGATAGCATGAGGATGGGGGGAACATGGGTGAAGATCCTCAAGACACTAAAGAAAATCAGCAAAGAGAAGAATCGTCTGCTGAGAAGTATTGGAAATATGCCCTAGAGGCAATAATAAAGTTGTTATTATTGTATTTCCTTATTCATGATAAAGGTTTATTATTCATCCTAGAATTTTATTGTGTAGGATCAAAAGTAGGTCTAAAGGGGGGTGATTAGACTACTTGACCAAATAAAGATCTAACCTTTTCCCAATTTTAAGTCTTGGCAGATTTTGCAACTTAGCACAAGTCAAGCAATCATCCTACACATGCAATTCTAAGAGTGTAGAAGCGGAAAATAAAACATTGCATATGAAGGTAAAGGGAAGGGTTTGAGAAGGCAAACGCAATGTAGACATGGAGATTTTTGGCATGGTTCCAATAGGTGGTGCTATCGTACATCCACGTTGATTGAATGGCCATGGATCATCCTATAATCTCCCGACTTCGGCAACAGAGTATGCCTCAAGATGGTGTTGATGGTGGTCAAGCCAGAGAGAAGATAGTAAATTGATCCAAACTTTTGAGTCTCCAAGGCTTTATCGGGAATTCCCTTGTATATATTAGCCATTGAGTTGTGATCCTTCCTGGGCTTGGCATACACATCTATGTCATTATCCTCCTCCTCAGGGTCATTGATCAACTTGGCCCATTCAGAAATTGTTGATTGATACCTGGTTCCTTCTGTCATCCAGACAATCTTGCCATCTGGATAAAAATGAGCAGTGGAGTAGAATTGCATTATCATTTCATCATTCCCACTTTGTCAATTTCTGGCCAACAAACTTGTCAACTTCATTCATCCCGAAGCTCTCATGCACACCTGCGAAGTAGTCCTCATTGTCATCAATGTAAGTCCAATCCACCCATCTCATGTCACACAGCATGGGCTTCTTGTCCAACAGAACTGTTTCATAGAAGTCATGTTGTTCCTTAGTGTGGAAACAATAATCTACAATAGTCCTTCTTTTGACAGCATAAGGATCAAACTGTCTCCACAATCTCAGACTTGCATCCTTCCTCTCCTTCATGTTCTCAGCAATAGGATGATCTTCACTATGATCAGGAATCTTTGGCTTTAACTTTCTGAGCACTTGTTGCTCTTCTTCCTCTTGAACTTCTGGCACTGGGGCCTTGTTCATTTCAGCAGCAGGGATGTTTCTGGTGGATATCTTGGGTGCATAGGGTTTTGAAGCTTGAGCAGTTGGCTTGGGGGCTATCTTGGGCTTGGATGGTGCAGCACCAGACCTTATAGCATCCCCCATTAGCTTTTGAGTTTTTGCACGAGGTGCAACTGGCTCTTACTCCTCCTCTCCTTCAGAATCTCTAACCATGGAAGGCTTGCCAATGATTCTGGCCATAGTCTTCTTGACTCTCTCCTTCCTCTTCTTTTCTCCAACAGCCTCTTCCTCTCTTGGTTCAAGAGTGAACTCCATAGTTTCCTGAGTGGAGGCTCTGGCTTTAGACATGGGCTTCCTCTTGGTAGGAGCTTTCACTTTCATACCAGGCTTGGTGGTAGCAGCAGCATACTCCTTCTTGAGCACTTTCTTCTTTGTGGTCACCTCCTCCTTAACAACAAAGTCCTCATCCTCTGAATCTGAGGTTCTCTTCTTCTTTTGCCTAGTAGCAGCCTTAGGCAAGTTGCTTGGAGTGCTTCTACTACCAACATCAAAGCTGCTATTGGAGGGACTAGTGCCCTCACTGAGATTCACCTGCTCCTCAGACCTGTTCTGACTGTCACTGCCCTCAGACATCTCTGAAATTGACCTTGTGAATAGATAGGTATAGGTAGAGTGGATGAGCATCACAAAGTACAACTATTTTCAAAAAATATTGAGTCAAAAACTTAATTTTAGTTTTCTGCAGAAATCATTTCGGAGCTACCGATATGACTAACTCGGTGACACCAAAGCAGCAACAAAGTCTAAATACGATTTCGGTCAGACCGAAATGTAGTGCGGTCACTCCGAGATGCTAGGGTTTCATAGAGTGAGTGATTTTGGTCACACCGGTTCGTACGCTTCGGTCAGACCGAGTTGTACTTGTGCAATGACCTAAGCCAAATTGGTGAGACCGAGATCCTCAGATCGGCCTGTCCGAGATGAATTCGGCGGAAACCTAACCCTAAGTTTTTGCATCAAATCTAATCTAATGGAACTTTTTGGTGGGTAGATTGATCTCATTCGTGGCAAGAATAATGGCAATAATCTATGTGCAAGAATCAGAAAAAGGAATGCACAAAGAGGTCGAGTCTGTACCCTAACTTGGCGACAAACTCACTACGGCGACAACGGCGGTGAGATTTCTGTTGACGGCGACGGAGACCAGCGGCAGGAGGACGCTGGAGACAACGAAGATGATCTGGAGACCAAGGGGGCGGTAGAGCTGGGAGGCGCAGACAATGGGTTTGGAGTAGTTTCCAAAATTTCAACCCGCGGATATATATTCCCAGTCACTATCGGTGTGATCGAGTGGAACGACTCGGTGGCACTGAGATGCAAAACTGCGAGCAGTTACTGCAACTTGGTGTGACCAAAATGTTCAAATCGGTTGCACCGAGGTGAAAACCTAGATCAACTGAATGAATTCAGTGAGACCGAGTATGGTGAATCGTACGGACTGAGATGCATTAAGAGGTTTTGGAAGTTTAAGCCCTTGACGAATCGGTGGCTCTTAGTGCTCCTCACCCGGAGTGTCCGAATTCGACTTGTTCAAGCTTTGTGATGTGACATGAATAGAGTTTGAGATGAGAAAAGCATAGATAGCTAGAGGGAGTACTTAGGCATTCTTGTCCATCAATTTGGCAAAAAGAAAAAAACAAACAATCAAAGCAACAAATGGATGTCCTTGAATGGAGAAAATTATGCAACCAACATGGTCACACAATAAGATAGCAAATGAAATATGTGGCAAAGCATGCACAAACACTCTAGCATCTATCAAGCAATTGGCGATGACTAGGTCATCTATATATGAGTATATTGACTTAGGAGTCAAATCAGAACATTTGATCATAGGTCATACTCATCATTTAAGCTCAAGTGGGGTTACCACTTTTACATAAAGCATTGATGTGTTCACACCATTAGAGTTGCTTTAGCTCAATTCTTAGAGCAAAGCTCCCCCTAAATGTGATATCCCACCTTAGAGGGATGAACTAACCTTGGGTTTTGTTGATGATGACTTCATGTAGATGTTGAAGATGTGGATGCTCAACGTTGATGTAGATCATTTGGAGCAATCCATTGGAGTGAGTTGCACTTTCAGTACCTACATGGGTTATTCCCACAAGGAACAAACAAGGATATCCATAGACATAGAGTGATGTACACATATGATGATGTCCATGGAAGCATTTGGTTACCTTGTCCCTTGACTTACCAACAAGAGAGTTTGTGACTCCTTGAACTAGTGCAAGACATGGAAGTTGATTGCACTTGTCCTTGCCAAAATGAATATGAGTGAAGTATGTTGGCGGAGTCACCCTCAAGAACTCTCTAGTTCTTCTTCTTTGGGACCCACATCAACTTGATGGGAATCCTTGGAGTTGTAGTCGTACTTCATGAAGTAGAACTTGATGTAGTCTTGGGAACCCACTTGACCATGGCCTTAGGAGCTTCTTAAAATGCATCAATCTCCTCTTGAAGCTTATCCTTGCCTTTTAGCTTGTGGTCTTGTGGTGGAAGATCATATTGAGCTTGTGTTCCCTTGAAAGAAGTAGGGTCATACTTCTCTTATTGAGGAACAAACTTCGTCTTGGGGTATTGAACATCTTCCCACACAACTCCATTGGCATTCAACTTTCGTTCAAAACCAACACCTTGATTCTTCCGGTGCCTTCCTTGCTTGCATACAATTTCCTCAAATTGCTTACTTCCGGCAAGGATATTGTAAACATCTTTCTCTATAATTCCCTTTAATAAGCTATTTTCTTGCTCAAGTGTAACTTGGCTAAGAGAATCATTAGTGGAATCAAGAGAACTACTAGAAGCAATAATATTAGATTTAGCATGATTACTGTTACTACTAGAAGAAGAATCTTTCTTGCTCTTGTTGCAAGATTTTACTTGTGGCATGTAAGTAGACAAGAGTAAAAGTTTGGCAATGTATGAAGAACTTTTCTTTCGAATATCATTATTGATTCCTTTTAAGAACCCATGCTCTTGCTCTAAATTGATCTTTTCAAAGTGTAGCTTCTCACGAGTCTTTAAAAGCTCTCGATGACCCTCTAAAGTTTTCATGAGCTAACTTAAGAGTGTTTAGTTCTTTAGTTAGACGCTCAATCTCCTTCTTATCATTGTCATTCATTTCATCTTGATTAACATGATTAATAACAATTTCACCATAGTTTTCATCACTAGTATTATCAACAAGTAAATCATCATCAGCTAGAAAATCATCTTCATCACTATTGAAATCAACATACTTGGGGTGTTTTACATTAGGGCCTTTAGCCATGAAGCATCTTCCAATCCCTTGATTTGGTGAGTCAAATATGTCGTAGGAGTTGGATGACACAAGTGCAAGATCGGCAACACCTTCATCTTGAGTATATTCGAAGTCGGAGTGATAACTTTCTCGCAGTAGTTGTCGGAGTCGGAACCGGTTACCCATTCACCAACATGAGCTTGATGTGTTCATCTTGTGTAGCTCTTTGATGACTTATCCTTCCTTTCTGAATCCTTGCTTCTACGAGAGGGTCTTCGTTCATAATGATCAGCTCTACTCCTTCTCTCTCTGGGTGGAGATTCATCTCTTTTACTTCTCCTTTTAGGTGAGTCTTCTCTTCTTTTGTAGGGAGCCGTACACTCATTGGAGTAGTCTCCAGGTCTTCCACAATTGTAGAAATTGCGATCACGACTAGAAGATCTTTTGTCATTGTAGGACCTTGACTTGGAACTTCTCTCTTTGCTTCTACTCTTGTAGAACTTGTTGAAATTCTTCACCACTAAGCTCAATTCTTCATTGAAGATTTGTTTTTCACTTGATGTTTTAGGAGCATCACATGAAGCTTTATAAGCACCACTAGACTTGTTGTGAAGCTCTTCCTTATCCTTGAGTGACATCTCATGAGCAACATTTCTCCCAATGACCTCCGTTGGCTTGAGATCTTTGTAATTGGGCATCATTTGGATCAAGGTGCACACGGTATCATATTTTCCATCCAAGGCTCTTAGGATTTTCTTGATGATGAATCTGTCAATCATCTCTTTGCTTCCTAAGCCGGCAATCTCATTTGTCATGGGAGCAAGCCTAGAGTACATTTCAGCGACTCCTTCACCATCCTTGATTTTGAACTTGTCAAGTTGACTTTGAAGCACATCCAATTTGGATTCCTTGATGGACTAGGTACCTTCGTGCATATCAACCAAAGTATCCCAAATTTCCTTTGCATTCTCAAGATGGCTAATTTTGTTGAATTCTTTGGGGCTCAATCCATTGAAGAGG
Organism: Aegilops speltoides; assembly: GCA_021437245.1. Taxonomy (NCBI): domain Eukaryota; kingdom Viridiplantae; phylum Streptophyta; class Magnoliopsida; order Poales; family Poaceae; genus Aegilops; species Aegilops speltoides. The sequence goes on along the minus strand of CM038146.1, from coordinate 328,736,053 downwards.
ATATCGCAAGCTTGTGCATTGTATTGCAACATCTTCAATTCTTCCGCAGTCGCTTCATGATCCGGTTCTCTTCCATCCTCGAAGTATTCACCTTGCAAACCAATACGCACAATAGCCTAAACGGCAGGGTTATGACCAACAGTATGCATTTTCATCTTATGCTTTCAACTAGCAAAATTTGTACCATCAAAAGAAGGACCTCTACGGTGGTAATTTCCCTCGCTAGACGCCATACTCTCCTAGGTTGTGAAACCAAGGCTATGATCACCAAACGCTATAGAAATCAAGGCAAATGGAGACCAAAGCTCTGATACCACTTGTAAGATGGAAAGTAGGTCAAGAGGGGGGGTGATCAGACTGCTTGACCATATAAAAATCTAACCTTTTCCCAATTTTAAGTCTTGGTAGATTTTAGCAACTTGGCACAAGTCAAGCAATCATCCTACACATGCAATTCTAAGAGTGTAGCAACGGAAAGTAAAACATTGCATATGAAGGCAAAGGGAAGGGTTTGGAGAAGGCAAACGCAATGTAGACACGCAGATTTTTGGTGTGGTTCCGATAGGTGGTGCTATCGTACATCCACGTTGATGGAGACTTCAACCCATGAAGGGTAACGGCTGCGCGAGTCCACAGAGGGCTCCACCCACGAAGGGTCCACGAAGAAGCACCTTGTCTATCCCACCATGGTCATCGCCCATGAAGGACTTGCCTCACTTGGGTAGATCTTCATGAAGTAGGCGATCTCCTTGCCCTTACAAACTCCTTGGTTCAAATCCACAATCTTGATGGAGGCTCCCAAGTGACATCTAACCAATCTAGGAGACACCACTCTCCAAAAGGTAATAGATGGTGTGTTGATGATGAACTCCTTGCTCTTGTGCTTCAAATGATAGTCTCCCCAACACTCAACTCTCTCTCACAGATTTGGCTATGGTGGAAAGAAGATTTGAGTGGAAAGCAACTTGGGGAAGGCTAGAGATCAAGATTCTTGTGGTTGGATTGGAATGTCTTGGACTCAACACATGAGTAGGTGGTTCTCTCTCAGAAAATGAGTAGTGGAAGTGTAGGCACCTTCTAATGGCTCTCTCTAATGGAGAAGGGGGTGGAGGGGTATATATAACCTCCACACAAAATCCAACCATTACACACATATGACCCAACTCAGTCAAACCGAACAGAAGAACTCGATGAGACCGATTCAGTTCAAAATGTGAACATTAGGAATCTCGGTGGGACTTGAGATCAATTCGATGGGACCGATGTGCTAGGGCTAGAGAAAAACCTCATCTCGGTGAGATCGATTGCATGAACTCAGTGAGACCGATTTCAGCGATGAGCAAACAGAGATTTGGTCAAGCAAACTCGGTGGGACCGATCGCTCCTTTCGGTGAGACCGAAACGTTACGAAGGGAAACAGAGAGTTTGCAATGCAAACTCGGTGGGACCGATCACTCATTTCGGTGAGACCGAAATGTTACAAAGGGAAATAGAGAGTTTGCAAAGCCATCTCGATGAGACCGAGAGCCGTATCGGTAAGACCGAATTGATAGGTTTTCTGGTAGTGGCTATGTCAAATGAACTTGGTGGCGCCGGATAGATCAAATCGGTGGGGCCGAGTTTGACTTTAGATTTTGGACATATGGGGAAATGAGAAAGTGGTTGAGGGTTTTGGAGCAATATCACTAAGCACTTTGAGCAAGTAGACCATTAAGCAACACCTCATCCCCTTTTAATAGTATTGGCTTTCCTATGGACTCAATGTGATCTTGGATCACTAAACTAGAAATGAATAGTCTCGAGCCTTTGCCAATCTTTGTCCTTAGCATTTTGAGGGGTCCACATCTCTAGTCCATGCCATGCCAATCATTGAACTTTCTGAAATATTTAACCTGAATGGATATTAGTTCAATGAGCTATATGTTGTTATGAATTACCAAAACCACCCGGGGATTAGTTGCACTATCATATTGACTGGAAACTTAAATACATGTGTGGATACATAAACAAATACCATGTCCCAAGTGAGCCTCTACTAGACTAGCTCGTTGATCGGAGATGGTTAAGGTTTCCTAACCATAGACATGAGATGCCATTTGATAACGGGATCACATCCTTAGGAGAATGATGTGATGGACAAGACCCAACCATTATCATAGCATATGATCGTTCAGTTTATTGCTACTGCTTTCTTAATGTCAAATACATGTTTCTTCGACCATGAGATCATGCAACTCCCGGACTCCGGAGGAATGCCTTATGTGCCATCAAACGTCACAATGTAACTGAGTGATCATATAGGTGCTCTAAAGGTGTCTCCGAAGGTGTTTGTTGGGTTGGCATGGATCGAGACTGGGATTTGTCACTCTGTGTGACGGTGAGGTATCTCTGAGCCCTCTCGGTAATACAACATCACAAGAAGCTTGCAAGCAAAGTGACTAATGAGTTAGTTACAAGATGACGTATTACGAAACAAGTAAAGAGACTTGCCATTAATGAGATTGAACTAGGTATGTAGATACCGACGATCGGATCTCGGGCAAGTAACATACCGATGGACAAAAGGAACTACATATGTTGTCATAAAGGTTCAATCGATAAAGATCTTTGTAGAATATGTAGGAACCAACATGACCATCCAGGTCCCGCTATTGGTTATTGACTGGAGAAGCATCTCGTTCATGTCTACATCATTCTCGAACCCATAGGGTCCGCACGCTTAACATTCATTGACAATATAGTATTATATAAGTTATGTATGTTGGCGACCGAATGTTGTTCGGAGTCCTGGATGAGATCACAGACATGATGAAGAGCTCCGGAATAGTCCGAAGGTAAAAGATGATATATGGGATAATAGTGTTTTGTCTTCGAAAGGGTTCCGAAATTCACCAGAAGGGGTTTCAGATGTTTCGTGAAAATATCGGGTACGAGAACACTTTATTAGCCAAGGGGTAAAGCCCACGGGGCTTTAGGAAGGTGCAAAAGGCAGTTTTGTGGAGGCCAAGAGGCCAGACGCTAGGGACCCTGGCGTCTGGGGCTATATGCCAAGGACCCTGGCGTATAGGTCATGGAGTCCGAGAAGGACTCTTGCCTTGCGAGCTAAACCGACTTTGAGGAGTATCTTTCTCTAAGAAATGACCCCAGGGCTCAACATATAAATAGAGGGGCAGGGCTAGCACCCGGGACACATCAAGATTCACCAAGCCGTGTGCCGGAAACCCCGTCCCCTCTAGTTTATCCTCTATCTAGTTTCCGTTGTGCTTGGCGAAGCCCTACGGAGATTGTTCTTCACCACCACCGTCACCACGCCGTCGCGCTGCTGGAACTCATCTACTACTTCACCCCTCTTGCTAGATCAAGAAGGTGAGGACGTCGTTGAGCTGAACGTGTGTTGAACACGGAGGTGCCGTACGTTCCAAACTTGTTTGGGATAGATCGTGAAGATGTACGACTACATCAACCGTGTTGATAAACGCTTCCGCTTAGATCTTCAAGGGTATGAAGATGCTCTCTCCCTCTCGTAGTTATGCATCTCCATGGATAGATCTTGCGTGTGCGTATAATTTTTTTGTTTTCCATGCAACGTTCCCCAACAGTGGCATCATGAACCAAGTCAATGCATAGATGATATGCATGAGTAGAACACAAAGGAGTTGTGGGCGGTGATGTTCATACTGCTTACCACCAACATCTTATTTTGATTCGGTGGTATTGTGGGATGAAGCGGCCCGGACCAACCTTACATGTCCACGTACATGAGACCGGTTCCACCGACTGATGCAACTTGTTTTGCATAAGGTGGATGCTGGGTGTATGTTTCTCTCACTTTAGTTGAATCAAATTTGACTACGGCCGGTCCTTGCAGAAGGTTAAAACAACAAACTTGATAATCAACGTTGTGGTTTTGCATAGGTATGAACAGTTCTTGCTAGTTACCCATAGCAGCCACGTAAAACTTGCAACAACAAAGTGGAAGACGTCAAACTTGTTTTTGCAGGGTATGTTGTGATGTGATATGGTCAAGACGTGATGTGATATACAATGTTGTATGAGATAATCATGTTCTGTAATATTGACAACTGGCAGGAGCCTTAGGGTTGTCTTTTAATTATTGTATGACCTGTGTGTAAATCATTAAGTGCCATGTAATTGCTTCAATTTATCGCTATGCATTAGCAATAGTTGGCGAGACAACCCCGATGCAATGATGGATATCAAGGTGTCGCGCCGGTGATGATGGAGATACGACGTTGCTTTGGAGATGGAGATCGAAAGCACGAGATGATGATGTCCATATTATGTCATATATTTTGATTGCATGTGATGTTTATCCTTTATGCATCTTATTTTTCTTAGAACGACGGTAGCATTATAAGATGATCCCTTCACTTAATTTCAAGATAAAAGTGTTCTCCCCGAGTATGCACCGTTGCTAAAGTCATTGTTCCGAAGCACCTCATGATGATCGGGTGTGATAGACTCTACGTTCACATACAACGGGTGTAAGCTAGTTTTGCACTAGCAGAATACTTGGGTTAAACTTGATGAGTTTAGCATGTACAGACATGGTCTCGGAACACTGGCGACCAGGTCGAACATGAGTAGATATGATCAACATGAAGATGTTCACCATTGAAGACTACTCCATCTCACGTGATGATCGGATATGGTTTAGTTGATTTGGATCATGTATCACTTAGACAACTTGAGGGATGTTGATTTAAGTGGGATTTTATTAGTAATTTGATTATTTGAACTAAAATTTATCATGAACTTAGTCTTGATAGTTTTTGCATATCTATGTTCTAGATCAATGGCCCGTTCTACCGTTCCCTTGAATTTTAATGTGTTCCTAGAGAAAGCTAGGTTGAAAGATGATGGTAGCAACTACATGGACTGGGTTCGTAACTTTAGGATTATCCTTATTGCTGCACAGAAGAATTATGTCCTTGATGCACTGCTAGGTGACCCACCCGCTCCTGCTAGTCTAGATGTTGTGAATGCCTGACAAACATGGACCAACGACTACTCAATGGTTCAGTGTGCCATGCTTTACGGCTTAGAACCAGGGCTCCAAAAGCATTTTGAGCACCATGGAGCATATGGGATGTTCCATGAGTTGAAATTGATATTTCAAGCTAATGCCAGGGTTGAGAGATATGAAGTCTCCAACAAGTTCTTTAGCTATAAAATGGAGGAGAACAGTTCTGTCAGTAACACATACTCAGAATGTCTTGGTACCACAACCACTTGACTCAGCTGGGAATTGAGCTCCCAAATGAGTGTGTTATTGATAGAGTTCTTCAATCACGGCCACCAAGCTATAAAGGCTTCATGATGAACTATAATATGCAAGGAATGACTAAAATGATTTCCGAGCTCTTCGCGATACTGAAATCGGCGGAGGTAGAAATCAAGAAAGAGCATCAAGTGTTGATGGTTAAGAAAACCACCAGTTCCAAGAAAAGGGGTACGGGAAATAAATCTTCAAGAAGAACGACAAGTAAGTTTCCGCTCCCGTGAAGAAGCCCAAAGCTGGACCCAAGCCTGAGACTGAGTGCTTCTACTGCAAGGGCAATGGTCACTAGAAGCGGAACTGCCCCAAATATTTGGCGGATAAGAAGGATGACAAAGTGAACAAAGGTATATTTGATATACATGTTATTGATGTGTTCCTTACTAGTGCTCGTAGTAGCGCCTGGGTATTTGATACTGGTTCGGTTGCTCATATTTGTAACTCGAAATAGGAGCTGCGGAATAAACAAAGACTAGCTAAGGATGAGGTGACGATGCGCGTCAGGAATGGATCCAAGGTTGATGTGATCGCCGTCAGCACGCCACCTCTACATCTACCTTCGGGATTAGTTTTAAACCTCAGTAATTGTTATTTGGTGCTAGCGTTGAGCATCAACATTATATCTGGATCTTGTTTATTGCGAGACGGTTATTCATTTAAGTCAGAGAATAATGGTTGTTCTATTTATATGAGTAATATCTTTTATGGTCATGCACCTTTGATGAATGGTCTATTCTTATTGAATCTCGTTCGTAGTGATACACAAATTCATAATATTGATGCCAAAAGATGCAAATTTGATAATGATAGTGCAACATACTTGTGGCACTGCCGTTTAGGTCATATTGGTGTAAAGCGCATGAAGGAACTCCATGCGGATGGACTTTTGGAATCACTTGATACTTGCGAACCACGCCTCATGGTAAGATGACTAAAACTCTGTTCTCCGAAACAAAGGAGCGAGGTAATGACTTATTGGAAATAATAAATATCGATGTATGCGATCCGATGAGTGTTGAGGCACGCAACGGGTATCGTTATTTTCTAACCTTCACATATGATTTGAGTAGGTATGGGTATATCTACTTGATGAAACACAAGTCTGAAACATTTGAAAAGTTCAAAGAATTTAGGGTGAAGTGGAGAATCATCATAACAAGAAAATAAAGTTTCTACGATATGATCACGGAGGCGAATATTTAAGTTACGAGTTTGGCCTTCCTTTAAGATAATATGGAATTGTTTCACAACTCACGCCACCTGGAACAGCACAGCGTAATGGTGTGTCCGAACGTCGTAACCGTACTTTATTAGATATGGTGTGTTCTATGATGTTTCTTACCGATTTGCCTTTATCATTTTGGGGTTATGCATTAGATACAGCCGCATTCACGTTAAATAGGGCACCGTCTAAATCTATTGAGACGACACCATATTAACTATGGTTCGGCAAGAAACCTAAGCTGTCGTTTCTTAAAGTTTGGGGATGCGACGCTTATGTCAAGAGGCTTCAGCCTGGTAAGCTCGAACCCAAAGCGGAGAAGTGCATCTTCATAGGATACCCGAAATAAACTATTGGGTATACCTTCTACTATAGATCCGAAAGCAAAATCTTTGTTGCTAAGAATGGGTCCTTTCTAGAGAAGGAGTTTCTCTCGAAAGAAGTGAGTGGGAGGAAAGTAGAATTTGATGAGGTAGTTGTACATGATCTCGAATTGGAAAGTAGTACATCAGAGAAAACCGTTCCCGTGATGCCAACACTAACTAGAGAGGAAGCAAATAATGATGATCATGAAACTTTAGATCAAGTTACTACTGGACCTCGTAGGTCGACCAGAACACGTTCCGCACCAGAGTGGTACAGTAATCCTATCTTGGAAGTCATGTAGTTGGACATCGACAAACCTACGAACTATGAAGAAGCTATGACAAGCCCAGATTCCGAAAAATGGCTTGAGGCCATGAAATCTGAGATAGGATCTAGGGATGGCAATGGGTAGGGTATGGGCGGGTATGACCTTTTCTGCCCAAACCCATACCCAAGTCTTTTTTCTATACCCACCCATTTCAATATCCATGGACATAAATTGGTACCCATGCCCATACCCATTGGGTATATTATACCTAATGGGTATCGGTCGGTACAATATATGACATTGGCATGATAAAGGTAAGACAAGAAAAGGGCCTAAAACTAAAGTTAGGTACTTGGCCATCACAATCTGGTTTGCAGTTACATCAAAATTTCAAAATGACGATTGACACACAAATTTCTTAATCTCCATTACAAACTAACTTTGAAAACAAATCAAGTTTGCAAACTTGCAATGCTAATTACTATAGGTTCACCCAGATATTATAGGGTTTAATTTATTTATTAATTTTCCTGGGTATCCATTGGGTTACCCATGGGTATAATTTCATACCCATACCCTACCAATGCATTTTACGGGTATGGATACCCATTACCCATGGGTATGAAGTGGTAGGAAGTCTCACCCATGCCCACTGTTTTCGAATAGGGTACCCGTGGGTACCTACCCATGGGCAAAACAACCATCCCTAATAGGATCCATGTATGAGAACAAAGTATGGACTTTGGTGGACTTGCCCTATGATCGGAAAGCCATTGAGAATAAATGGATCTTTAAGAGGAAGACGAACACTAACGGTAATATCATTGTCTACAAAGCTCGACTTGCCGCAAAAGGTTTTCGACAAGTTCAAGGGGTTGACTATGATGAGACTTTCTCACCCGTGCCGTTGCTTAAGTCTGTCAGAATCATGTTAGCAATTGCCGCATTTTACGATTACGAAATCTGGCAAATGGAAATCAAAACTGCATTCCTTAATGGGTTTCTTAAGGAAGAGTTATATATGATGCAACAAGAAGGTTTTGTCCATCCTAAAGGTGCTAACAAAGTGTGCAAGCTCCAGCGATCTATCTATGGACTGGTGCAAGCATCTCGGAGTTGGAATAAACGCTTTGATGAGGTGATCAAAGCATTTGGTTTTATACAGACCTATGGTGAAGGCTGTATTTACAAGAAAGTGAGTGGGAGCTCTGTAGCATTTCTAATATTATATGTGGATGACATATTGTTGATTGGAAATGATATAGAATTTCTGGATAGCATAAAAGGATACTTGAATAAGATTTTTTCAATGAAAGACCTTGGTGAAGCTGCTTAAATATTAGGCATGAAGATCTACAGGGATAGATCAAGATGCTTAATAGGACTTTCACACAGCACATACCTTGATAAGATTTTGAAGAAGTTCAAAATGGATCAGTCCAAGAAGGGGTTCTTGCCTGTTTTGCAAGCTGTGAAATTGAGTAAGACTCAAAGCCCGACCACAGCAGAAGATAGAGAGAGAACGAAAGTCATTCCCTATGCCCGAGCCATAGGTTCTATAATGTATGCCATGCTGTGTACCAGACCTGATGTGTGCCTTGCCATAAGTTTGGCAGGGAGGTGCCAAAGTAATCCAGGAGTGGATCACTGGACATCAGTCAAGAATATCCTGAAGTACCTGAAAAGAATCAAGGATATGTTTCTCGTTTGGAGGTGACGAAGAGCTCATCGTAAAGGGTTACGTTGATGCTAGCTTCGCCACAGATCCGGATGACTCTAAGTCGCAAACCGGATACATTTTTATATTGAATGGTGGAGCTGTTAGTTGGTGCAGTTCCAAGCATAGCGTCATTGCGGGATCTACATGTGAAGCGGAGTTGCTTCGTAAGCAGCGCATGAAGGAGTTTGGATGAAGGAGTTCATATTCGATCTGGGTGTAATACCCAGTGCATCGGGTCCAATGACAATCTTTTGTGACAACACTGGAGCAATTGCCTTAGCGAAGGAATTCATATTTTACAAGAGAACCAAACACATCAAGTGATGCTTCAACTCCATTCGTGAATATGTCGAGGATGGAGACACAGAAATTTGTAAAGTACACACGGATCTGAATGTAGCAGACCCTTTGACTAAACCTCTTCTGCGAGTGTTATATTCATTACTATGTAATCTAGATTATTGACTCTAGTGCAAGTGGGAGACTGTTGGAAATGTACACTAGAGGCAATAATAAAGTTATTATTATTATATTTCCTTATTCATGATAAAGGTTTATTATTCATGCTAGAATTGTACTGACCGGAAACTTAAATACATGTGTGGATACATAAACAAATACCGTGTCCCTAGTGAGCCTCTACTAGACTAGCTCGTTGATCAGAGATGGTTAAGGTTTCCTAACCATAGACATGATTTGTCATTTGATAACGGGACCACATCATTAGGAGAACGATGTGATAGACAAGACCCAACCGTTAGCATAGCATATGATTGTTCAGTTTATTGCTACTGCTTTCTGAATGTCAAATACATGTTTCTTCAACCATGAGATCATGCAACTCCTGGACTCCGGAGGAATGTGGGCCATCAAACATCACAACGTAACTGAGTGATCATAAAGGTGCTCTACAGGTATCTCCGAAGGTGTTTGTTGGGTTGCCATGGATCGAGACTGGGATTTTTCACTCCGTGTGACAGAGAGGTATCTCTGGGCCCTCTCGGTAATACAACATCACAAGAATCTTGCAAGCAAAGTGACTAAGGAGTTAGTTACAGGATGATGTATTACGGAACGAGTAAAGAGACTTGCCAGTAACGAGATTGAACTAGGTATGGAGAACCGACGATCGAATCTCGGGAAAGTAACATACCGATGGACAAAAGGAACTACATATGTTGTCATAAAGGTTCAGCCGATAAAGATCTTCGTAGAATATGTAGATCCAATATGGGCATCCTAGTCCCGCTATTGGTTATTAACCGGAGAAGCGTATCGGTCATGTCTACATCATTCTCGAAATGTTGTTCGGAGTCCGGGATGAGATCATGGACATGTCGAGGAGCTCCGGAATAGTCCGGAGGTTTTTTCTCCGGAAGGGGTTTCGGCTGTTTCCCGAAATGTTCGGGTAGAGAACACTTTATTTGGGCCAAGTGGTAAAGCCCACGAGGCTTTAGGAAGGTGCAAAAGGCAGTTTTGCGGAGGCCAAGCGGCCAGACGCCAGGGACCCTGGCTTTTGGGGCTAGACGCCAAGGACCCTGGCGTCTAGGTCCTGGAGTCCGAGAAGGACTCTTGCCTTGCAGGCTGAACCGACTTTGAGGAGGCTCTTTCTCCAAGAAACGATCCCAGGGCTCAACATATAAATAGAGGGGTAGGGCTAGCACCCTGGGACACATCAAGATTCACCAAGCCGTGTGCCGGCAACCCCGTCCCCTCTAGTTTATCCTCCATCTGGTTTCCTTTGTGCTTGGCGAAGCCCTGTGTAGATTGTTCTTCACCACCACCGTCACCAAGCCGTCGAGCTGCTGGAACTCATCTACTACTTTGCCCCTATTGATGGATCAAGAAGGCGAGGACGTCATCGAGCTGAATGTGTGCTGAACACGGAGGTGTCGTACGTTCGGTACTTGATCGGGACGGATCATGAAGGTGTACGACTACATCAACCGCGTTGATAAACACTTCAGCTTAGCGATCTTCAAGGGTATGAAGATGCTCTCCCCCTCTCGTAGCTATGCATCTCCATGGATAGATCTTGCGTGTGCGTAGAATTTTTTTTGTTTTTCATGCAACGTTCCCCAACAAGAAGAGATAATGAGATCATACGCTCCACCAAGATGCTTCAAAACCGCCCAAGCGCTGTGCTCCCAACCAAGGATGCAACCACCCTAGCGCGTGCCGATCGGGCAATGAACAACAAGTTCAATGGCGGCGACACCCCACTCCTAGACGTTTCGTATGTCATCCAAGAACATGCAAGCACCAGCTAGAGTGTTTGGCAATATCACCCTCCCCGATGATCACCCACGTTGACGTTAGTTAGAGGAAGGATTGGAAGTACTGAAGACAGTGGTGGTACAATAGTAACGATACGCCGGGTGCAGGAGCCACACCGCAACCACAGATGCACCTCAAATTTTTGAGTTGTTTCCATAAGGCCAGGTGAATAACATGTTTTAGGTTGTTGAGTTTTCAACAACAACTTTTCAATCAATCTTTCTAAGGGTGCTCTTTTCTAGTCCTGTTTGGCAATGTTGCTTTCTTCTCCGTTCATTTGATTCCAAGTATCTAGCTCTCTATCAATTGTTTCAGAAGCATCATGTTGTTACCTTGCTTTCGGAGCCCTCACTCCTCATCCAAGTACATGTTCTGTTCCTTGCCTCTCTCTTTTCAACTGAAGTGGTGACGGAGTCAAATTTGGCAGATCTCGGGTAGGGGTTCCCGAGCTGGTACCCTTGGCACGATTGTAACACGATGAAGAAGGGAGACAATGTTTACCCAGGTTCAGGCCCTCTTGAAGAGGTAAAACCCTACGTCCCGATTTGTTGTATTGATTTTGGAGGGGGTACAAAGTACATGTTGATCTCCCTTGAGATCAAATGTGATTGTTTCTACCTCTACGGTCTAAACCCCTTGGCTTATATAGATGTCAGGGATACCTATGTTTACAGATATGTCAGTTGCATCTAGAGATAAACATGTCGAAGATTGCATTTGTGCCTTAGAGTACGCGCCAAGTCTTCAGAAGATTCCATCTTGAATACGACATGGGGCCTGGCGAATGTGGCCCACTGGTTGTTCGTTTGGGGGTCCTCGGCCTAGCCTATCCCGAGGATCCGACGTGGTTAGCATCCCTATGCAGGAAACCATTTGTAGCCGACATTGAGATGCCATATTGTCACCTTAATACTCATACCTAAATTGCAACCTATGAACCTTGTTTATGATCAGTAATAAAGAGTGTGGTTAGACTAAAAATACTTATTGATTATATGTGACCAAGGACTAGGTTATCTTGGATCTCACCTTGTATCTGCACTCGCCAGGTTGAACGGCCAATATGGCCCACACCGACTTTTCAACTACAAATCCCACCACCGTGGACGGTGCTTCCTCTGACCGACTGTGAGAGGTATATCTCGCTCTTTGCGACACCGAACACCGTCTCATTTCTGGTGCTTCAGCTAGCCAGCCAACCTAATAAGGTGTGCTAGGTTCCTGGAGTAGATTTGGGCCATGTATTGATTCCGACCGATTTTAGAAGCTTCCATGCTGATTCTTTTCCTTTTTATTTTTTGTGTGGTTTCTGTATCTGTTTTCTTTCCTTTTTATTTTTGTCCTTATTTTATTTTATTTTTTATTTTCTTCCCGTTTTAGAATACATGCCAAATTTTTTTAAATACAAGTTGAACATTTTTCGCAGACATGCTGAATATTTGTAGATACTGAACGGTTTTTGTATACATGTTGAACATTTTTTAGATAAATGTTGACCATGTTTACCCAAATACATATTGAACATTTGTCAAATGCACATTGAGTTCTTTTTATATCGGAGAACATTTTCCGGATGTTCTTCATTTTTTGGAATACATATTGAACATTTTTAAAATACACGGTGAAGATTTTTTTAACACATATAGAATATATCTCATAAATCTCATGAACATTGTTTTAAAGCGTCCAAACATTTGTTAAATGTTCATATTTTACAAAAATACTCAAAGATTTTTTACATCGTATAAAAATTGTTTTAAATGCAAAACTATAGAAACATGTGAATATTTTATAAATTTGATGATCTTTTTAATGATGTGAACACCATTTACAAACTACGTTGACAAAATTTCAAATTTTTGCAACCAATTTTTAGAAATGTCAAGGATTTTTGAACTTTTTTAATGTTATGAACAGTTTGTTTTTGAATTGTATGGACATTTTCTAAAAGTTGCGCACACAAATGTTTCAGGCTGAATAAACATGTTTTTAAATGCGCGATGAACACTTTTAAAATTTAAATAAGATACTTTTTAGAACATATATATTTAGAATATTACGAAATATAAGCAAAAGTAAAAAAGAAAGCAAAAAGGAATAAAATTGAACGAACAAATCAGGAAAAGGAACAAAACGAAGGAAAGAAGATAAATCGAACAGCACAACCGCTACTGGGGCGGCCCACTATGAGGCTGCTTGAGGCGAGAGCTGTACATCTATCTCTCGCTAAAACCTCAAAAAAATATAAAAAAATCTATCTCTCGCTTCGGGCGAGGCACATAAGCTCCCACGGTCCCTGAAAAAAAGCAAATACTTACTCTCCCACGGCGGATGGTTCACATGAAACCTTTCTATTCCGTCAGACAATCTCATTCCTTGCGGATCCATCATTTGAACAGTGGCTTTGTGCATCCGCCCACCATATCACCGATTTGAGCCACCAATGATGTGAATCGTGTGATGTGAATACTTACGCTCCCACGGCGGACGTTTCTGTGTGATGTGAATCGTGTGACAACCTGTGTGACGTACATTTTCCTGGCTTATTACTTCGGTAGTCAATTTGGCACTTCAGCAGTAGTAATGATTTACTCCTATTGAGCGACCCTTTTTTTCTGTTCATCTTGAACATGCACCGAAATGCGTGTTGTTTCGTATTGGAAGAAGGCGTGATAACACCAAGCGTACAAAGCCTAACAAAAACTGAAACAAAGACAGGCTAGCCCAATAAACGGCCAAAGGAGTAAGGTTTTTTTTTTTTTAGAAAAGGAGGAATCACCCCCGGCCTCTGCATCTGGGTGATGCATGCGGCCATATTATTTATTATTCACAAAGACCTTACAAGGTAATACAACAGTAAGCCCAAGGCCACCATCTAGACGACACCTGTCGCTACTCCTATCCCCTTGATGAAGGTGTGCCGAATGTCCGGGCCAAATACCAAACAGACATCGCACGAAAGCCTAACATCTAACGCCGGATGCCCCATCCAAGCCACATAGGCGGGACTGGGTAACACTCCGGTCCAGCGCACTCTCAGTGAGTACCACACGCACACGCTGCAAAGGGCCGTCACCTCCGTCTTCCCTCGATCCATCCTCAAAGCATGTCTCGACGATCGACCTTGTCAGGCCACTCGCCATCGACGCCACCACGACGCCAGACAACGTCGACCTCCTGCGCGTGTCCCTCGCCACACATCTGACGCCAAGCCTCCACTGCTCCATGCCGTCGAGAACCGCCGCCATGAATATGTAGAAAGAAACACCGCTCCACCGCAGATGCCATCCGCTGGTCCCTCGAGCCCGAGTGCATCTCCAAGAATGCCGCCCCCAAGGGGGTAACGACACGTGAATGTCGCCGTCATCCGATCAACTGATCTAGGGTTTCCCCCGGAGGTATTGGTAGGGGTTGGGAACTTCACCTCGATGATGCCTTCATGAAGGAAACGATGATAAGAGCATCGTCATCATCGGCTCCGGCCAATGACCGAAGACCAAGTTTTCACCCGGATCCGTTTCAAGAAATCCACCCGACAACCTGTGCACTGTCTCGATCGCCTTCAAAGCCCCAGATCTAGCCGCCTAGATCCGGCGACCAACCACAACAGCAGTGCCACCCAGAGCCTGGCGCACCGACCCACCGCTGAATGCGCCACCACTGGAGCCTGGTAGGAGGGCTCCCACCCCACCTCGCCAAACCGCGAGAGCCGCCGGGATGGATCCCGCGCACTCATCACCGTCTCTGATCTGTACCAATCCGTGGCCAAACCACGAGATCGCCGATGCAGATCCGCCTTGGATATGGACTGCACCACGCCATGCCGCCGCGGGAAGCCTGAGCTTCACCAGCCGCCACCTTCCAGGGCCGCCGCCCCGGGATCCATCCGCCTCCGACAGGACGCGCCGCACACATGCAAGCAGGCCGAGAGCCCCGATCAGATCTGGACCGAAGCTCACCACGGCCGCCGCCGCCGCACGCCCGCCTTGCCGCGAATCTGCAGCCACCAGCGCGCCCACGCCAGACAGCCGCCATCCGCCGCCCGGACGCATCCGCGCCGCGCCGCTTCGCATGGCTGCGCGCATCCGTCTTGGCGCTGTCCCGCCGCACCAGACCACACCGCACCGGAGGGCCCGCCGCCGCCGACACCGGCCGGGCTTTGCCCGGCGGCGCGAGCCGGCGGCGGCGGGGAGGGGGAGGGGACGGGGAAGGGTTGGAGGCGGCGGCGCGTGAGATAGAAGAACTGAAACTGTTGAGAAACACTCATTCGCAGACTGAATTTGTTATTGACCGATGAGAGTGCAAAAGTTTGGGCAGCACTTTTGCTGACTGAATCTGCTGTCGACTGATCACGGTGTAAATTCTGCTAGTGTAGAATCATTATGTTCCATAAGATAAGAGTAGGCAAATAGTTTTCTTGCCAATGTAATGGCTCGGCTGAGATTTTTCATCCTAAAAGCAGGTGGGAGAGTATTGCTGCTGGAAATTTAGACGTGAGGCATCAGAGGCCTGCATGTTAGCTGCTCTGAAAACAGTAGAAAAAACAGTTACCTTGCAAATGCATAAAGGGGAGGGTTTTCTATTAAGAGGAGCAAGGAAGGATGGCTTATTTCGTGAAGTGTTAACAACTGATTCGGGCCGAGAGGTGGAATGAGCAGAGTGAGAATGGAACATTTCGCGGGGCCCCTCTGACCAGTCTTCTGTTTGAGAGTCACCTCCGGCCAGCCCACTGCCATCTTTTGATTGAAACGGCGATCAGTCCACTAGTTTAATCACAGTGCTAGGGTTAACTTCTGGTTTAAGATCTGTGATTGATTACGCTTACGCCTTGTATTTGTTCAGCAATAGCTGCAGAAGTGCCAGTGTAGGATATCATTTATGTTGCACTAATAACCGAGCATGATAATTCAGACATGTTTGTCAACCCATTTTGTGCCTTACTAAAGAATCATCTTCGCCGCGGGTTCAGCAAGCTATGGCGGGTGCAGAATGAGGTGTAGGAGTAGTACTACTCTGCTTGAGTTAATGCGAATTCTGAGCTCTGAATGGCCCGAGGCGGACTAGTGTCCGTTCTGTATGGTCATGGCCATGGCAATGTTTGCTCGAAAGGTTGAAACCTACAAGTGCAGGTTTCAGTCAGATGGTACAGAGCATATTAACAGCGCTAGCTACTCCGCCATAGAGAAAAAGATAGATAAAGAAAAGGAACGCTGCATGCGCACATGCAAATATATATATATATGGCCGACAGAGATTGAATGCGTTAACACAATGCCAACTTCATGGGCCGTGTTTTAACTGTGCTTTCTGGTCGTTATCATGCGCGCTTTCTTGCTCGATCTCCACAACAAAATTAAATTAAATAAACGTATCTAAGCTGTATGCACGGTTCCTTATCAGTTTTCATCTCTGTTTCTGATTTGCTTTTCTTCCATAGAGAACCAAGACAAACTCGATCGAGGCGAGCACCATAACAATATCACATTACAATCTTAGCTAGGCTTCCAGTTACAGGAGAGAAGTACACATCGTGTCGCACTTCAAAATAAAAAAGGAAGCTGCCTAACTTATCCTACTGAGTCTAAGAAACAGCAACCGGAGAAAGAAAGCTGAAAAAAGGATGAAGAAAGTGCTCAACACCAAATTTGCAACAAACATACGATATCTCTTACTAGGTATCGATGGCAGCATCACTCCTAAAGTCTACTCCTACATGTTACATCAAGCTCAAGAGGGATAGACGGGGTGAGTAGAGAAGAGAGGGTTGGTGCGTTGAAGAAGAGCGCGGTGCGAGGGAAAGTCTTGCAAGGTCAAGAACAGCCCGAGTGGCGCTGCTTGTACTTTGCCAAGGTGTTTGAGAGGTGGGCGGCGAAGAAAGACGGCGACGGGAGGATGACGGTGGTGTAGACGAGCTCAGGGAGGATAGAGCCGGGCCCGTGGATCAGCGGGACGACGCAGCGCCCTGGGAGGGTCTATCCTTGAACCAACGGAATGGACGACGACGCCTGGCCTTGGAGGAAAGCCTCGGCAGACAGCCAGCCAAGAAGCCCCGGTTGGCGATGGCGTGCCGAGAGCAGGTGTGGCTCGGGCTCGGCATCTCGAGGCTAGAGGAGCGGAGAGGTGGGGAGGTATGCATGGACATCATGGTGGGTGGGTGGTCGGAGGAAGAATGGCTCGCCAGGTAGAGGCCCCTTATATAGCCCAAGGGCGTAGCACTGTGAAGAGCTAGCCAAGGGTAGAGAGAGAGAGAGAGAAAGAAAGCAAAACGGTGGGAAAGGCTCTGCCGATGAAACATGGCCTTTATGGATGGCGCAGCGGAGGGGTTGGGTTGGGTTGGGTTAATTTGATGCCCCATGCGGCATCAGCACACAGCAGCGATGGAGAGGGGGATACTCATACACGGGTCACTGCGATGGATCTCTCTCGTCTCGTGTACTGCATGCATGTGCGTGCCAGGCTTGTGACCGATGGAGGCAGTCGGGGCGTGGTGATCACTGATCATGGCGAGAGGAGAGGGGAGCCTAGCTAAGCTAGATTTGGGAAAAGGAAGGAGCTCTGAGTCGCCTGCGCCCCGGCTTGCACCCTTTCGGCAACGGATGCACGCGGCGAGGCTAAGCCTGCGGCAGATACACCAACTCGGCGGTGGTAGCTTGAATTCAGTGATCATGGCGACAGGCCGGCTCCTTCCTTTCCCAATCCTGCGTCAAGCGCCTGCATGGGCTCCAACTCGATCGATCTCGGTGGCTCTACTTGTACACATCACATCACATCACCTTCCTTCCTCCTCGACCACTAGATTAGTTTAGTTAACTGCTAGGATACGTAATTGGCAGGGCGCTCTCAGTGGACGGGTAAAAAACTAGTCACATGACCGGCCGCCTGATCGGCCCAGTCAAGTCTGCCCATTGTCAACCTCGACTCCGTTAACCATCACCATTCACCAGCAGCGAGCAGCGAGCAGCTCTTGATAGACGAGTGCATGCGGATATTCTTCCTTGTCGGTCACTGCACTTATTGTTAGGATCGACCGACTTGATGGGCGGTGGGTGTGGGGAGGGTGACAATACGGTGGAGGCGAGGATGCGTGCATTGTTCCTGCACATGCAAACAGTGGCGCCACCATGCGCACCGCCGTTTACAGTTTTACTTTTACACATTTTATTATTTACATTGCCTCGCCTCCTTTTCTTATGAACCTGCTCCTTGGCTCTTTTTCTTTTTGTTCTCTTCTCTCCACGCGTCTGAGAAGTACCATGGCGTGCGGTGCAGCGTCCGCAGCTTGTGAAGTGAAGGATCCATTCCGTTTCCATTCCATGTGGCCCTGTCCTTGCAATATGGTACCCCCAACAGTTTTACCTTCTTCTGTTATTTCCTCCGTTCCATAATACTCCATCCGTCTCAAAATAAGTGTCTTAACTTTATATTAGCTCTATCCGTCTTAAAGAGTAAGCTTGAGACAGTTATTTTAGGACGGAGGGAGTATAAGCCATTTTTTGACAGTGTAAAAAACGTGAACGAAGGAAGTATTTTTCGATTTTTCAAAGAAAAGAGGCAGGTTGTGCTTGCACCCGCGTGTTAGGGCATATTTGTGAACGGAGGGAGTATCTCTTTAAATCTGTTTGCTCACAAATTATCCATAGCAGTATCCTTCACTACGGTGTACTACTGAAATTGACCCACTGCCTTAAGCTGCTGTTTGGACTAGTCCGCTCTTCTGACAGGCTGCACTGTTCCATTGGCGCTTGAGATTGTGGGTGCTTTTGTCCTGTGTTCATCAAACGGAGTCACGGCAAAACTGTTAGCGATGCTTTCCTTTATGGCGGCCAAATAATTGGATACAGTTGCCTCACACGCGGTCTTATTTGGACCGCATTTTATTCCACCACTGTACGTACCGCGGAATGAGTTGAGCTGCATTATTTTCGTGCGTGCAACTGTTTCATCCCGTACCACAGTATTCCTTTTCGTGTCATCAATAAGGCTATTATTGTAGGATGTATTTGGAATCAGGGCAAGGACAATGATTGCGTGCTTGTACACGCATGACTGTTAAACAGAGTGCCTTCACTTTGCTGAACTCTGAAAAAAAAAAATTGAAGCTAGATCGAATCATCCCGATTTCTGGAGCATAAATTTGGGATTGGTTCAATGGTTTTGGTCCGATATTGATACGATCATTTCATATTCTTGTTTGTTAATTGTTGATCCGTGGGGGGAAAGTAGTCGGCTTTGAGACAGGTGCACTGTTTGTAGCAGCACACCAGCTCGACTGATCATTGCTTATACGTATGGTCAACTGTGCTCACTACCCTAGGCTAGTGGGTAGTAACACATGTGTGATGTGATGCAAAGCTTTATTTATTAGATTATAGACTCATATTATTTAGGTATATGTGATGTTACGGTAACTAGTTAAGTTACTTAATTTACCTGTCTTCTCGTTAACTCATTGCCACATAGACATATTTGCTAAGTTGGACCCGATGTTACTCTTGAAGTTATTCCCACTATGGCCAGTCTTAGGCCTAGTTCTTTTCGTGCGGAATTCTGCGGAATCAAGACCCTGGCAAACTCTCCCAAAATCTGCTTCCGGCAGAATCTTCTGTCGAGTTCTTTTCTGAGATTGTAGTTTGAGATTGTGAATTGAGTTGTGTGCTGAAATCTCTGTACTACCCTTAGGCAAGGAAACGTTTGATGAATTGTTAACACTGTTGTTTCAAACATTTTAGCTAAAAAGAAAAAGAACAGTAGGATGAGAAAGAGCATGGCTCGAAGTGGACTTGCGGTCGCCGTGTAGCTTCAGGAAGGAAGGGAGGCGTCAACTGCAGTTGGTGCAGAGGGGTGCGGGCAGCTTCAGGCATCCTGCGGGGGCAGAGGGACAACAGAGGAGGAGGGGCTACAGCGGGAAATGGGGCCCGCGGCGATGTGGACCGGGACGGTGAGGCGCGACCAGTGACGGCACTCGAACCCTAGCGCTCGGTGCGTGTCGCCGGGTGGAGTTTCCCTCGATGCGAAACTGTTGGGCATCGAGCGCAAGCACTCCTTTTCTTCTGTACGAAGCAGGGTTGCTCGGTGGCATTCTGGTCGTAATAACGTGCCGTAATAGGGGTAGTCTTTTAATTCTGAACAATTTTCTTTTGGGAGACTCTCCAAAATTCCGAGATTCTGAGAAATTCAAGTTTTGGGGAGATTTTGGATTGCACTAGGATTCTACAGAATTCTCTCAAGATTTTGGTCAGGCAATCGAGTTCTTTTCGCTCAAGATTCTCCAGACCGAGATTCTTCATAATCTGCTCAAAAGAACTGGGGCTTAGTCTTTTCCCCCATTGCCGCCATGCTACTGCTATCTTATTCTCTGTTCCGCTCAATTGTGCCTTATCATCTATTAGTAGATGGTACAGCAAAGAATGTCACTAATTCATCTCTAGAGATGACAACCTTCTGTGTATTAGGGAATCTCCGACTCTGGCCCGCAAAACGGATGGAATCCATTTATGGACCTCAAGGACTAGTCCATGGACATGGACGCGGGTGCCAGCCATCCAAAGCTATCCGCATACATCTGACTTTAAATTTTCTTTAAGCCTGCACGCTCAAATAGCTGCATAGTCTAGAATAATTCAAATGTTCAAATGCAGCATTAGGGCATCTCAAGGCGGACCTGCAAACTGCCCGCATCCGTCCGGACCGTGTTGTCCGAACTGAGGAAGCCATCCATCGCGGTCCTGTATCAGTCCGCGGTCTGGACGTGAGATTGCTACCTCTTGAGCACTGCGTTGGATTTCACCGAAGAGGAGAGGATGATGCAGCAAAGTAGTGTAAGTATTTCCCTCAGTTTTTGAGAACCAAGGTATCAATCCAGTAGGAGACCACGCACAAGTCCCTCGTACCTACACAAAAAGATAGCTACTCGCAACCAACGCGGTTAGGGGTTGTCAATCCCTTCACGGTCACTTACGAGAGTGAGATCTGATAGAGATGATAAATAATATTTTTGGTATTTTTTATAGATAGATGCAAAGTGAAAAGTAAAAGGCAAAGTAAAAGCAAAGCAAGTAAATAAAGTAATGGAGATTGATATGATGAGAATAGACCCGGGGCCATAGATTTCACTAGTGGCTTCTCTCAAGAGCATAGATATTCTACGGTGGGTGAACAAATTACTGTTGAGCAATTGACAGAATTGAGCATAGTTATGAGCATATCTAGGTAATGATCATGTATATAGGCATCACGTCCGAGACAAGTAGATCGAAACGATTCTGCATCTACTACTATTACTCCACTCATCGACCGCTATCCAGCATGCATCTAGAGTATTAAGTTAAAAACAGAGTAACGCCTTAAGCAAGATGACATGATGTAGAGGGATAAATTCATGCAATATGGTAAAAACCCCATCTTGTTATCCTCGATGACAACAATACAATACGTGCCTTGCTGCCCCTTCTGTCACTAGTAAAGGACATCGCAAGATTGAACCAAAGCTAAGCACTTCTCCCATTGCAAGAACTACCAATCTAGTTGGCCAAACCAAAAAGGATAATTCGAAGAGACTTGCAAAGATAACTCAATCATACATAAAAGAACTCAGAGAAGATTCAAATATTTTTTATAGATAAGTTGGACCATAAACCCACAATTCATCGGTCTCAACAAACACACCGCAAAAAGAAGATTACATCGAATAGATCTCCACGAGAGAGGGGGAGAACATTGTATTGAGATCAAAAAAGAGAGAAGAAGCCATCTAGCTACTAGCTATGGACCTGAAGGTCTGAAGTAAACTACTCACACTTCATCGGAGGGGCTATGGTGTTGATGTAGAAGCCCTCCGTGGTGGATGCCCCCTCCGGTGGAGCTCCGGAACAGGCCCCAAGATGGGATCTCATGGATACAGAAGGTTACGGCGGTGGAATTAGGTTTTTGGCTCCTCCTCTGATCGTTTGGGGATACGTAGGTATACATAGGAGGAAGGAGTACGTCGGTGGAGCAATAGGGGGCCCACGAGGTAGGGGCGCGCCCAGGGGCGCCCTCCACCTCGTGACCGCCTCTGCACTTCTTGGAGTAGGGTCCAAGTCTCTGGATCACGTTCGGTGAGAAAATCACGTTCCGGAGGTTTCATTCCTTTTGGACTCCGTTTGATATTTTGTTTCTTCGAAACATTGAAATAGGCAAAAAACAGCAATTCAGGCTGGGCCTTCGGTTAATAGGTTAGTCCCAAAATAATATAAAAGTGGAAAATAAAGCCCAATATAGTCCAAAACAGTAGATAAAGTAGCATGGAGCAATCAAAATTATAGATCGTTGGAGCGATCGGGCATCCCAAGCTTAATTCTGCTTTCGTCCTCGAGTAGGTAAATGATAAAAAGAATTTTGATGCGGAGTGATACTTTGGCATAATTTCAATGTAAATCTTCTTAATTGTGATATGAATATTCAGATCCGAAAGATTCAAGACAAAAGTTCATATTGACACAAAAATAATAATACTTCAAGCATACTAATCAAAGCAATCATGTCTTCTCAAAATAACATGGCAAAAGAAAGTTCATCCCTACAAAATCATATGGTTAGGCTATGCTTCATTTTCATCACACAAAGATGTTCCCAACTATACCCCCGATGACAAGCCAAGCAATTGTTTCATACTTAAATAATCTCAAACTTTTTCAACCTTCACGCAATACATGAGCGTGAGCCATGGATATAGCACTATGGGTGGAATAGAATATCACGATGGGGATTGTGTGGAGAAGACAAAAAAGGAGAAAGTCTCACATTGACGAGGCTAATCAACGGGCTATGGAGATGCTAATCAATTGATGTCAACATGAGGAGTAGGGATTGCCATGCAACGAATGCATTAGAGCTATGAATGCTCAACAAAAGAAAATTAGTGGGTGTGCATCCAACTCGCTTGCTCATGAAGACCTAGGGCATTTGAGGAAGCCCATCATAGGAATATACAAGCCAAGTTCTATAATGAAAAATTCTCACTAGTATAAAAAGACAACTTATGAGACTCACTACATGGAGAACAAGGTGCTACTTTGAAGCACAATATATGAGACTCACTACATGAAGAACAAGGTGATACTTTGAAGCACAAGTGTGGAAAAAGAGATAGTAGCATTGCCCTTTTTTCTTTTCTTTTCTTTTTTTTGGGCCTTCCTTTTTTTGGCTTTTTTTGGCTTTTTTTTCTTTTTTGGGCAATGCTCTAACAATGATGATCATCACACTTCTATTGATTACAACATAAGGATTACAACTCGAAACTTAGAACAAGATAAGACTCTATATGAATGCCTCCGGAGATGTACCGGGATGGTGCAATGAATCAAGAGTGACATCTATGAAAAATAATGAATGGTGGCCTTGCCACAGATACGATGTCAACTACGTGATCATGCATGGCAATATGACAAAAGTAATGTATGTCATGATGAAGATGATGGAAGTTGCATGGCAATATATCTCGGAATGGCTATGGAAATGCCATAATAGGTATGTATGGTGGCTGTTTTGAGGAAGATATAAGGAGGTTTATGTGTGATAGAGCGTATCGTATCACGGGGTTTGGATGCACCGGTGAAGTTTGCACCAACTCTCAAGGTGAGAAAGGGCAATGCATGGTACCGAAGAGGCTAGCAAAGGCGGAAAGGTGAGAGTGCGTATAATTCGTGGACTCAACATTAGTCAAAAGAACTCATATACTTATTGCAAAAATTTAGAAGCCATCAAAAATCAAGTACTATGCGCATGCTCCTAGGGGGATAGATTGGTAGGAAAAGACCATCGCTCGTCCCCGACCGCCACTCATAAGGATGCACAAGCCAGGTACACTTCATGTTTCAAATTTGTTACACAACTTTAACCATACGTGCATGCTACGGGACTTGAAAACTTCAACACAAGCATTTCTCAAATTCATAATCACCCAACTAGCACGACTTTGATATTATCACCTCCATATCTCAAAACAATTATCAAGCGTCAAACTTATCTTAGTATTCATTCACTCAAAAGAAAGTTTCACATATCTTGAATACCAAGTATATTAACATTAAGCAAATTACCATGCTATTAACGACTCTCAGAATAATCTAAGTGAAGCATGAGAGATCAATAGTTTCTTTAAAACAAATCCACCACCGTGCTCTAAAAGATCTAAGTGAAGCACTATGAGCAAAACTATCAAGCTCAAAAGATATAAGTGAAGCACATAGAGTATTCTAGCAAATTCCAATTCATGTATGGCTCTCTCAAAAGGTGTGTACAACAAGGATGATTGTGGTAGACTAACAAGCAAAGACACAAATAATACAAGACGCTCCAAGCAAAACACATATCATGCGGTGAATAAAAATATAGCTCCAAGTAAATTACCGATGGAAGTGGACGAAAGAGGGGATGCCTTCCGGGGCATCCCCAAGCTTTGACTTTTTGGTGTCCTTGGATTATCTTTGGGGTGCCATGGGCATCCCCAAGCTTAGGCTCTTGCCACTCCTTGTTCCATAATCCATCAAAAGAATTCACCCAAAACTTGAAAACTTCACAAGACAAAACTCAACAGAAATCTCGTGAGCTCCGTTAGAGAAAGAAAACAAAAGACTACTTCAAGGTACTGTAATGGACTCATTCTTTATTTATATTGGTGTTAAACCTACTGTATTCGAACTTCTCTATGGATCATAAACTATTTTACTAGCCATAGATTCATCAAAATAAGCAAACAACACACGTAAAACTGAATCTGTCAAAAACAGAACAGTCTGTAGCAATCTGTAACTAACGCAAACTTCTGGAACTCTAAAAATTCTACCAAAATAGGAAGTCCTGGACAATTTTTAATTGAACACCATAAAAAATAATCAATGCAAAATCATGTTCCTGTGATTTAACAAAATTATATTCGTGCGTGCAAAGTTTCTGTTTTTCAGCAGAATCAAATCAACTATCATCATAGGTTATCCTATAGGTTCTACTTGGCACAAACACAAATTAAAAGATAAAACCACATCCAAAAAGAGGATAAATGGACTATTTATTCCTAAACAGAAGCAAAAAACAAAAAAAACAAAATAAAATTGGGTTGCCTCCCAACAAGCGCTATCGTTTAACGCCCCTAGCTAGGCATAAAAGCAAGGATAGATCTAGGTGGTGCCGTAATAATAAGATAGATCTTGAAAGCTCATCTCGTATTCTCTACATTCGGCAGCAAGTTTCCTTTGAGGCAAGCAAAAGTAATCAAAAGGGCTAAATTTAGCGGGACAAAAATCCCCAAGACCAATCACAGGAGGAACGGGTTCCTCCCTTGGCCCTTCATAGTGCACAACTATTTCATCACTGAAAGCATTCTTTTGGCAAAATCTTGTGAGCCTATACTCGAGAGAGTATCCTAGCTCATTATTTCTAAGGGCAAAATCATTATTAAGCTCGTTAATGCAATCAACCAAGACATTGATAGGAACCTTTTTCTAAGGTTTTCATTGAAAGCGACATAGTCCGAAGATTGAAAACGTCTAATTTCCTCTTGATCATAGAGGAACGCTTCTATGGGTGGACGACCGGCGTCCACCCTATAGTGCGCAAAGATTTCTTTGGCTTCTCTTATGATAAATCTAAATTCATGAGCCAAAAATATAGTAACAGCACGCTTAACAGAAGAGTGCTCAATATTAGAGAATTCTAAGAAAATTCTCTGTATGCAAGGGTGCATATGCATAAATTGTCTTTCAAGTTCAACCACAAGCATAGCTATAGCATCCGCAAGACTACTAGTTCTATGAAGAATAGAACAACCCATGGAAGGTAAAGCACCGGTACAAGTAAATAAATCTTGAATAACACCTTTGCCAATGATGTTACCACTACCGATTCGAAACCTTTTAGTATGCAAGATAGGAGGTTCATCGGCCGGAGCCTCGGGATTTTCTGTGTTATCATTATTGTCCATATCGATGATAATCTCCAATTTTAGACATAGCGACAACAGAAGCAAGGCGGAAGAAAGCAAACAAAAAGGGAAAAGAGGAGAAGATTGGGAAAGAGAGGGCAAATAAAACGGCAAGGGTGAAGTGGGGGAGAGGAAAACGAGAGGCAAATGGCAAATAATGTAATGCGAGAGATATGGATTGCGATGGGTACTTGGTATAGTTGACTTGCTTGCGTGAGCCTCCCCGGCAACGGCGCCAGAAATTCTTCTTGCTACCTCTTGAGCACTGTGCTGGATTTCCCCGAAGAGCAGAGGATGATGCAGCAAAGTAGCGTAAGTATTTCCCTCAGTTTTTGAGAACCAAGGTATCAATCCAGTAGGAGACCATGCACAAGTCCCTCGTACCTACACAAAACGATAGCTACTCGCAGCCAACGCGATTAGGGGTTGTCAATCCCTTCACGGTCACTTACAAGAGTGAGATCTGATAGAGATGATAAATAATATTTTTGGTATTTTTGATAGATAGATGCAAAGTGAAAACTAAAAGGCAAAGTAAAAGCAAAGCAAGTAAATAAAGTAATGGAGATTGATATGATGAGAATAGACCCGGGGGCCATAGGTTTCACTAGTGGCTTCCCTCAAGAGCATAGATATTCTACGGCGGGTGACCAAATTACTATTGAGCAATTGACAGAATTGAGCATAGTTATGAGCATATCCAGGTAATGATCATGTATATAGGCATCACGTCCGAGACAAGAGATCGAAACGATTCTGCATCTACTACTATTACTCCACTCATCGACCGCTATCCAGCATGCATCTAGAGTATTAAGTTAAAAACAGAGTAACGCCTTAAGCAAGATGACATGATGTAGAGGATAAATTCATGCAATATGATAAAAACCCATCTTGTTATCCTCGATGGAAACAATACAATCGTGCCTTGCCGCCCTACATCCTTTGGGAAAGGACACGCAAGATTGAACCCAAAGCTAAGCACTTATCCCATTGCAAGAACTACCAATCTAGTTGGCCAAACCAAAAAGGATAATTCGAAGAGACTTGCAAAGATAACTCAATCATACATAAAAGAATTCAGAGAAGATTCAAATATTTTCCATAGATAAGTTGGATCATAAACCCACAATTCATCGGTCTCAACAAACACACCACAAAATGAAGATTACATCGAATAGATCTCCACGAGAGAGGGGGAGAACATTGTATTAAGATCCAAAAAGAGAGAAGAAGCCATCTAGCTACTAGCTATGGACCCGAAGGTCTGAAGTAAACTACTCACACTTCATCGGAGGGGCTATGGTGTTGATGTAGAAGCCCTCCATGGTGGATGCCCCCTCCGGCGGAGCTCCGGAACAGGCCTCAAGATGGGATCTCATGGATACAGAAGGTTAGGGTGGTGGAATTAGGTTTTTGGCTCCTCCTCTGATCGTTTGGGGATACGTAGGTATATATAGGAGGAAGGAGTACGTTGGTGGACCAACAGGGGGCCCACGAGGTAGCGGGCGCACCCAGGGGGCGCCCTCCACCCTCGTGACCGCCTCTGGCACTTCTTGGAGTAGGGTCCAAGTCTCCTGGATCACGTCCAGTGAGAAAATCACGTTCCCGAAGGTTTCATTCCGTTTGATATTCCGTTTCTTCGAAACACTGAAATAGGCAAAAACAACAATTCTGGGTTGGGCCTCCGGTTAATAGGTTAGTCCCAAAAATAATATAAAAGTGGAAAATAAAGCCCAATATAGTCCAAAACAGTAGATAAAGTAGCATGGAGCAATCAAAAATTATAGATACGTTGGAGACGTATCAGTGATCTCCCGCAAATTGGAGACAAATTGGGGGAGGTTTGCGGGAGTCTGCACATTAAAAATGTAGGACTGCAACACCCCCAGCACACCCAATTCCCCCTCCCGGTCCCATTTCCCTCCACTCTGCCCTTACCCCCTTGCTTTGCATCCACACCCTCCACCTCCGTTGCCGCCGATGTTCGTCTCGGGCCGCCACAGAGGCATTGTTGGACGTCTGCAACCAGCACCAACGCGCCTGCTCGCTATTCCGACAAAGCTTTCCACCCTGGAGCCATTTATACCCAAGTACACTCCTCCCCCTGTCGACGACCTCCATTGTGGACACCATGCCCGACAGGTGTTCGGTTAAATGTTGTTGAGCTACTTTCAAATGCTATGTCATTTTTTAGAGTACGAAGGGTGGTGAGCTACTCGACCATGGAGGATGAGTTGTTGCACGATGCGTGGCAGGACGTATCAGCAAATTTCGTAGGCAGGAGGAAAGGGGAGCCCTTCTGGGAGCAAGTGCATGAAAATTTTCATGCACAAAAGCACATTGGACCCTATGACATGTACATTGAAAGTGCAACTATCGCTGGGTGGTTTTGGTAATTCCTAACAACATATAGCTCATTGAGCTAATGCTATTTCAAGATAAATATTTCAGGAAAGCTCAATGATTGGCATGGCATGGATGAGAAAAGTGGATCCCTCAAAATGCTAAGGACAAAAGGATTGGCTCAAGCTCAAAGCACAAGACTCTACATTTTCTATTTTAGTGCTCCAAGATCACATTGAGTCTATAGGAAAAACCAATACTATCAAGGAGGGATGAGGTGTTGCTTAATGAGTTTCTTGCTCAAAATGCTTAATGATATGCTCCAAAGCCCTCAACTACTTTCTCACATCCACATATGACCTAAACCAAAAGTCAAACTCGGCCCCACCAAAACCATCTATCCGGCGCCACCGAGTTCAGATGTCATAGCCACTGCCACAAACCCCAGTCTTTTCGGTCTCACCGATAGGGATCTCGGTCTCACCGAGATGGGATTGCAATCTCTCTATTTCCCTTCGTAACGTTTCGGTCAAACCGAGATGAGCGATCGGTCCCACTAAGATTGTAATGCAAACTCACTATTTCCCTTTCGTAATGTTTTGGTCTAACCGAGATGAGCGAATCGGTCCCACCGAGTTTGCCTGACCAACCCTCTGGTGTGTCCATTACCAAAATCGGTCTCACCGAGTTTGTGTAGTCGGTCTCACCGAGATTATGTTATGCCCTAACCCTAACCATATCGGTCCCACCGAGATGACATGTCGGTCCCACCGAAAATCCTAACGGTCACATTATTTCCTAAATTGGTCCGACCGAGTTTCACGATTCGGTCCCCACCGAGTTTGGTAAGTTATGTGTAACGGTTAGATTTTGTGTGGAGGCTATATATACCCCTCCACCCACTTTCAGTTGTGGAGAGAGCCATCAGAATGTGCCTACACTTCCAGCATACATTTTCTGAGAGAGAACCACCTACACTTGTGTTGAGGTCAAGATCTTCCATTCCTACCACATAAATCTTGATCTCTAGCTTCCTCAAGTTGCTTTCCACTCAAATCTTCTTTCCACAAAATCCAAATCCTGTGAGGGAGAGTTGAGTGTTGGGGAGACTATCATTTGAAGCACAAGAGCAAGGAGTTCATCATCAACACACCATTTGTTACTTCTTGGAGAGTGGTGTCTCCTAGATTGGCTAGGTGTCAGTTGGGAGCCTCCGTCAAGATTGTGGAGTTGAACCAAGGAGTTTGTACCCTAGTGAGGCAAGTCCTTCGTGGGCAACGGCCATGGTGGGATAGACAAGGTTGCTTCTTCGTGGACCCTTCGTGGGTGGAGCCCTCCGTGGACTCGCGCAACCGTTACCCTTCGTGGGTTGAAGTCTCCATCAACGTGGATGTACGATAGCACCACCTATCGGAACCACGGCTAAAAAATCTCTGTGTCAACATTGCGTTTGCTCCCTCAAACTCCTCCCTTTACCTTAATATGCAATTGTTTTACATTACGCTGCTATACTCTTAGAATTGCATGTGTAGGTTGATTGCTTGACTTGTGCTAAGTTGCTAAAATCTGCCAAGAACTAAAATTGGGAAAAGGCTAGATTTTTATTTGGTCAAGTAGTCTAATCACCCCCCTCTAGACATACTTTCGATCCTACAAGTGGTATCAGAGCTTTGGTCTCCATTTGCTTTGATTTCCATAGCTTTTGGTGGTCATAGCCTTGGTTTCACAACCTAGGAGAGTATGGCGAGGGAAATTACCACCGTAGAGGTCCTTACTTTGATGGTACTAATTTTGCTAGTTGGAAGCATAAGATGAAAATGCATATTCTTGGACATAACCCCGCCGTTTGGGCTGTTGTGTGTATTGGCTTGCAAGGTGAATTCTTTAATGGGAGAGAACCGAACCGTGAAGTTACCGCGGAAGAGTTGAAGATGCTGCAATACAATGCTCAAGCTTGTGATATCCTCTTCAACGGATTGTGCCCCAAAGAATTCAACAAAATCAGCCGTCTTGAGAACGCAAAGGAAATTTGGGATACTTTGATTGACATGCACGAAGGTACCGACTCCGTCAAGGAATCCAAATTGGATGTGCTTCAAAGTCAACTTGACAAGTTCAAAATGAAGGATGGTGTAGGTGTCGCTGAAATGTACTCTAGGCTTGCTCTCATCACAAATGAGATTGCCGGCTTAGGAAGTGAAGAGATGACCGACAAATTCATCATCAAGAAGATCCTAAGAGCCTTGGATGGAAAATATGATACCGTGTGCACATTGATCCAAATGATGCCCAATTACAAAGATCTCAAGCCAACGGAAGTCATTGGAAGAATTGTTGCTCATGAGATGTCACTCAAGGATAAGGAAGAGCTCCACAAGAAGTCAAGTGGTTCTTACAAAGCCTCATGTGAAGCTCCCACATCATCAAGTGAGAAACAAACCTTCAATGAAGAATTGAGCCTAATGGTGAAGAACTTCAACAAGTTCTACCAGAGTAGAAGCAAGGAAAGAAGTTCCAAGTCAAGGTCCTACAATGACAAAAGATCTTCTAGTCGTGAGCGTAATTGCTACAATTGTGGAAGACCCGGACACTACTCCAATGAGTGTCGTCTCCTAAAAAAGAAGAAGATTCTCCAAAAAGAAGGAGTAGAAGAGAAGAATCACCATCAAGAGAAAGAAGGAGTAGAGATGATCGTTATGAACGAAGAACATCCCACAGAGGCAAGGATTTGGAAAGGAAGGACAAGTCATCAAGGAGATACACAAAACGAAGACATCAAGCTCATGTTGGTGAATGGGTATTCGGCTCCGACTCCGACAATCACTCCGAGAGAAGCTATCACTCCGACTCCGAATATACTCAAGATGAAGGTGTTGCCGGTCTAGCACCTGTGTCAACCAACTCCTACGACATATTTGACTCGCCAAATGAAGGACTTGGAAGATGCTTCATGGCTAAAGGCCCAAAGGTATCACACCCCGAGTATGTTGATTTCAGTAGTGATTGAAGATGACTTGTTAGGTGATGATGATTTACTTGTTGACAACTCTAGTGATGAATACTATGATGAATAATCATGCTAATCAAGATAAAACGAATGACAATGATAAGGAGAATATTGAGCGACTAACTAAAGAACTAAACACTCTTAAGTTAGGTCATGAAACTATCTTAGAAGATCATCAATTTTAAAGACTCATGAGAAGTTACGCTTTGAAAAGCTCAACCTTGAGCAAGAGCATGAGTTTTTAAAGGCAATCAATGATGATCTCCACAAGAAAATTTCTTCTTATATTGCCAAGCGTTTACTCTTATCTACTTACATGCCATAAGTCAAGTCTAGTAACAAGAACAAGAAAGACTCTTCTTCTAGTAGTAACAATAATCATGCTAAATCCAATGTTGTTGCTTCTAGTAGTTCTCTTGATTCCACTAATGATTCTCTTAACCAAGTTACACTTGAGCAAGAAAACAACTTATTGAAGGGAATTATAGAGAAAGGTGTTTACAAGAGTCTTGCTGGAAGTAAGCAATTCGAGAAAATTGTACGCAAGCATGTAAGGCACCGGAAGAATCAAGGTGTTGGTTTTGAATGAAAGTTCAATGCCAGTGGAGCTGAGTGGGAAGAAGATCGATACCCCAAGACAAAGTTTGTTCCTCAATAAGAGAAGTATGATCCTACTTCTTTCAAAGGGACACAAGCTCAAGATGATCTTCCACCACAAGACCACAAGCAAAAAGTCAAGGACAAGCTTCAAGTGGAGATTGATGCATTTGAAGAAGCTCCTAAGGCCATGGTCAAGTGGGTTCCCAAGACTACATCAAGTTCTACTTCATCGAGTACAACTACAACTCCAAGGATTCCCTTCAAGATGATGTGGATCCCAAAGAAGAAGAACTAGAGAGTTCTTGAGGGTGACTCCGCCAACGTACTTCACTCTTATCATTTTGGCAAGAACAAGTGCAATCAACTTCCACATCTTGCACTAGTTCAAGGAGTCACAAACCCTTTTGTTGGTAAGACAAGGGACAAGGTAACCTAATTCTTTCATAGACATCATCTTGTGTATGCATCACTCTATGTCTATGGATATCTTTGTTTGTTCCTTGTGGGACTAACTCGTGTAGGTATTGAAAGTGCAACTCACTCCAATCGATTACTCCAAAAGATATACATCAACATTGAGCATCCACATCTTCAACACCTGCATGAAGTCGGGCTCATCTAATGCCTCTTCTTCAGCTTCTTCCCGCATTGCCGGCTTGGCTTCTTCCCCCATTGTTGTACCATCGTATTCAGGGAAGCCATGGCCAGGATAGTTGTTGTCGTCCTCTTCTTCTTCATTGTCTTCCACCATAACCCCTCTTTCTCCGTGCTTGGTCCAAACATTATAGTGGGGCATGAAACCGGACTCAAACAGGTGGACGTGAACACTACTAGAAAAAGGCCTACTAATGGCGCACCGGTTTTGCCTACTAATGGCGCACCACTGGTGCGCCATTAGTTACTAATGGCGCACCTGAGGTGCGCCATTAGTATCTGGTATACTAATGGCGCACCAGGCAGTGCACCATTAGTATAGGCCACGATGCGCCATTAGTATAGGCCACCGTGCGCCATTAGTATAGGCCACGGTGCGCCATTAGTATTTTGAATTTTTTGTTTTTGAATCTGGATCTGGATGCGGATGCGGATCGTGATTTTTTCCCATTTTTGCTCGTTTTTGGCACGACATTATTTCAAATTTTGTTCTGTTTTTGGATCTTGTCGTTCTTTTGCCGTGTTCTTTTGCCGGAGAGGAGTTCACGGAGAAGAGTTCACGGAGAGGAGGAGGAGGAGGTCACGAGAGGTGCTCGCCTACATCGCCGGAGAGGAGGAGGAAGAGGTCGCTGGAGAGGAGTTCACCAGAGAGGAGGGAGGAGGAGCTCACCGGAGAGAAGGGAGGAGGAGCTCACCGGAGAGGAGGGAGGAGGAGCTCACGGGAGAGGAGGGAGAAGAAACCGTTAGGGGATGGGAGGGAGGGAGGGAGGGAGGGAGGAGAGGAGAGGAGGAGGAGGAGGTCGCCGGAGAGGAGGAGGAGGTCGCCGGAGAGGAGGAGGGTAGTATGGTGGAGGAGAGAAGGGAAGATGGAGTGGAGGATAGGAGGAGATGGAGTGTAGGAGAGGTGGAATGAAAAGATAAGGAGGAGAGGACCGCTTGACCATATATCTGACATACTAATGGCGCATGTGGCAGTCGCCATTAGTAATATTTTTTTATTTTTTGATTTATTTTGAATTTTGAAGGCGGGAAGATACTAATGGCGCACCATGGTCGGTCGCCATTAGTAATTTTTTTTTTTTTTGACTTATTTTGAATTTTGAAGGAGGGAAGATACTAATGGCGCACCATGGGCAGGTGCGCCATTAGTAATTTTTTTTATTTTTTTGACTTATTTTGAATTTCGAAGGCGGGAAGATACTAATGGCGCACCATGGGTAGGTGCGCCATTAGTAAGTTTGAATTTTTTTTGAATTTTTTTGCCTCTCCAGATCTTAAAAGCCCCGTATCTTTTTTTCTGTTAGGTTTTTGAGGATTTTGAAAATGTTTAACGGGGTTCCTCCGGTTAAATTTGGATGTAACTTTTCGAGTAGATGATTTTTCATATAGAAAACTTTTTCATCCGAGTTAGTATGCAAACGTTATGCCCATTTTTACAAATTCTCGCGAGATTTTGCAAATAAAGTCGAAATTCATATTTGCAAATTTTCCCAACAACTAGACCACATACCACATGGGAAACTTATTTTCTTTTATTTTTTTGACATTTTCATCATTTTCTTTTATTTTTTTAAAACTGAAAAGGCGATCCAGGGAGGGTGCATTCGGTGGAAGTGGTGGCCGAGTTACTAATGGCGCACCGTGGCATGGTGCGCCATTACTAGTTGAACTAGTAATGGCACATCCATGCCACGGTGCGCCATTAGTAGTTTTGAAAAAAAATTAAAAAATATATTTTTACTAATGGCGCACCGTGGATGTGGTGCGCCATTAGTATTTGGACACTAATGGCGTACCAACACATGGTGCGCCATTAGTATATAGTAATGGCGCACCACATGTCTGGTGCGCCATTAGTGTCAATTCCATCTATAGCCCTTTTCCTAGTAGTGGAATGGTTTTTGATTTAGATTAATTCCGATCATTCTTACAGCCAGCACATGAACAAGACATAAAACCATCCGCCCGCTTGTTTGCCTCAGCCGCAAGCACAAAAGTACGCACGCCATTAATGAACTGGGGAGAGCATCGGTCATCGTATATCCATTGCCGGCTCATCTTCATTACATAGCACCAAAAAGACCAAATTAATACAAGTTCATACATAAAGTTCCATACACACTTATTCTCATAAAACAACATACAAACTCTCTAGCTAAAGCATTTAAATGCAATAACAAATGCGATCAAGATGGCAACTAAGGTAACAATTAATCCAACAGCATAATGATACCAAGCCTCACTATCAATGGCATATTTTTTAATCTTTCTAATCTTCCAACGCATTTTCTCCATCTTGACCGTTCCCATCTAGGCCACACTCGCTCCCCCGTCGCCGGCAAGCAAACCCTAGCCAACCCTAGCCACCCCAGCCGTCCAAATGGGGCTCTTCTCCGGCGCCGGCAGCAGCAGCAAGTCGAAGAGCAAGGCCCTCGTCGTCCCCTTCCCCGCGGAGTTCATCCCGCCTTCGCCTGCGCCGGCTCACCGGCAGAGGCAGTGGGTGAACGTGCCCGTGCACCAAGCGGAGTGGCACTGGCGCCACCGCGTGCCTCTGCCGTACCCCGACGTTACCCTGCCGCACGACTGGCATCTGGATCCGGAGAGGATACCAGTGCCGGAGACGCCGAGGCCGGCTAGGGCGCACGCGGAGGAGGTGCGTCGCTGGCAGGCGCTCCTGACGCCGGAGCAGCGCCACAACCAGGCCTACGGCTCCGACTCGCCCAACTGGGCGCGCTGATTCGCCTTCGAGCACGAGGAGGCGAGGCGGCGCGGTGTGCGCGAGGTCGACCACAGTTTGCCGCCGCCGCCACTCATCGTTCGCGAGGAAGACCAGGCGGCAGAGGACACTTGTCAGGCGGCCCTTGCGGCCGTCTACCGGGAGAGCGAGGAGGACGAGCGGCGCAGGGTGGAGGTGGCAGAAGAAGAAGATGCACGGTATGAGGCGGCCATGGCCCTCTCCACGGCCGGCGACTGGGAGGTGCCGCCGGTGGCCCAGCCATCCCCTCCCCGCCGCCTCGCCAAAGCCGAGCCGCGGCCGGAGCCGGAGCCCATCGAGCGCTACTCCTAGACGGGAGTAGTGCACGAGTGGGTCAGGGCGCAGCCGGTCTGGCTGCGGGCGACGCCGGAGCAAGAGGCGTCGTACCTCGAGCACTAGCGCCAGATCCGGGTGGCCAAGGAGCGCCACGACGGCGAGTACCTCGAGATGCTCGAGCGCGACGCCGAGGCCGAGCGGCTCGAGGCCGAGGAGGAGGCACGCCTGGCGGCGGCACAACCCACGCCCGACATGATCGCGCTCTGAAACACTGCGTTCGGCTGGGCCGGTCCGGCGCCGACGCTCATCGACCTCACGGACCCCGATGACTACGACGACGACGCCTAGGGCAATGCGCCGGCGCGTAGTTTTTAATTTGTTTTTATTTTTATTAAACGCTAATGTGATCGCATGGACTCCCGCCGGCCTTCGTGATCGGCTTTAATATTTAATTAATTTTATTTTTTTGGTTAAATATGTACGCATTCAAATTTTTTTTGCACCGTCAAAATGGGCGCGTCAGCGTTGGGCGCTCGCGCCGACCCAAACGCGGAAACGGACGTCCGTGTCCGCCTGGCCGATCCAAACGGACAAAAGGCGGACAAAATGTTCGTTGGGTCGGCCCGTTGGAGTTGCTCTTACTGCCCAGTGGCCGGCCACATGCACTCCACCAATCTCGTTGGAAAATCCAACGCGATATGCTGTTCATCGGTGGAGAAACAGCAGTACCCCCTAGATTTCGAATCTTTGGTTGCTATAGCCTCGGCGCTGTTACACAGTCGCAGTGCTCGAACAGCCAGCGCACCACATTCCGAAAATTTTCTGTTTTGCCTTTGATTCGTGTAGGCTCCGTGCGTTACACGCTTGGGGCGCCAGATGATTGTCATGCATGTGCGGCGCGCGCCTCTAGCTGCACGCACGCGGTGTACTGTGGGCACGAGCACAACTAGTACGTACTATACGTAGTTCGTCTCGTCGGCATGACGGTGACCAGTCGATCTACTAGTAGTCTATACATGGAAGAGGCTGGAACTATTCGTCAATAAATTATGGCTTGAATCCATATTTATAAATGACGATAATTCAAAACAGCCCAGAGGCTCATCTACACCAGATGAATAGTACAGTCAAAAAAATAGTAACTAAATTCAGAAAATCTGAATTTTTTCGGCATCCAAGATGCTAATGTGTGCTAGGAGCGTGCAATTTTTTGTGGTGTTCGGGCATCCGAGGAGTTCGTACAAAAACATAAAATCGGCTTCGATGAAGCAGGTGCTGGGATGATCTTACGTGATAATGCAGGCAGTATAATCTTTTCAGCCTGCAGATCCCTGTTCTCTTGCAGGGATGCATTGGAGTCGGAGCTATGCGCATGTATGGAAGGATTGTCTTTTGCGATTCAAAGGTCGGACCTTCTGATAGAAGTCGAGATGGACTCAAGTATTGCAGTGGCTATGATCACAGGAGTGGAGACAGAACGGTCGATCTATGCTTATCTGGTGGCAGAAATTAAGTACTTACTTAGTCTTTGGATTTCTTGTATTACTCGAGTTCCTCGGTGTCAGAATAAGGCGAGCGATAAACTAGCTAGTTTTGCTAAAGCCGAGGGTCGGACAATTACGTGGGTTGGGTCAGGCCGGATGAGGTAGTGTCGATTGTCCGAGATGATTGTAAGAACTTTATAATTGAGTAATGCAAGTGTTTTTCCCGCAAAAAAGGCTTTGAATATCTTCTTTTTCAAAGTTTCTCATACACCAAAAAATTGTTAGTTTCCACGTGAGCTCCTCTTATGTTCAAACACCACAAAAAATTACGCGCACCTTGCGCATGAGCATATTAGATGCCTAAAATGTTCAGATTTTTTTTATACTTTTGACTGTTTTATTTGAATTTACTGATTGGAAGCCATGACTATACCGAAGCCTTCAACTTATTTTTTTGAAAGTCAGCTTATTACTCAACCTATTTCCTTAGAAAATGCAATTTTCACAACACGAAAATTCATAATTCAGCCTTCTTCTTCCACGCGGAGTGGTAGACAACGCCTAAAATCACGGAGAAGTCTTTGATAAAAAAACTGAAGTTTATAGAACCACTGGAAATAATTACAAAAAGCTAAAAATCTGATGTCATATTTTAGGCATGGCAAATTAAACATTTTTTATGGCAATTTATGCTGGTGTGAGAATGGAAATTTAGTTTACAAGCATGGAAATGTCTCGAAAAAGATGGACCGAGACGGATTGCCATGCCCGTCAACTAAACTTGCGATCCTCGACAAACATAATTTGTCACGAAAAATGCTTGATTTGTGTTGTCTAAAAATTTGACGTTTGTAGGATATTCCAGTCCAATAATTAACCATTAGTTTGCTCCTTCAGTACAACTCTTTCTTTCAGCTAGCTGGGGTACTACTACCTCCGTCCGGGTTTATTGGTCCTCATTGTCTTTCGTGTCAAATTTTGACCATATATTAAACTAACAATGTTCACACATGTCATCAAACATTATATTTTTGAAAACTATGTTCAAATACGAATCCAATGAGATAATTTTTCTTGACATGCATTAACATTTTGTTAGTTAAATCTTTAATCAAAATTTGGCATAAATTACAAGGGGACCTATAAACCAGCACGAAGGTAGTAGCAGCGAACCAAAGGGACAAAACATCAATTGCATGGATTCAGGGACATGCATGCCTGCTGTTACACGCAATTTTTTTTAA
Organism: Aegilops speltoides; assembly: GCA_021437245.1. Lineage (NCBI taxonomy): Eukaryota > Viridiplantae > Streptophyta > Magnoliopsida > Poales > Poaceae > Aegilops > Aegilops speltoides. Next base: position 328,697,576 of record CM038146.1, on the reverse strand, counting down.
AAAAAATGCATGCCTGCTGTTGGGCGGGAGAGATAGCGCTATCTGGTCCCTCCACATGGGCGGATCGGATGCACGTACGTATACAAGCATAAAGGGAGGAACAGAAAGGCCTGATATGATGAGGGAGCGCCATTTATGAGCACGGCAACAAAATGGTTTCTTTTTCGTTTGAAAGGCAAACGAGTTTGAAACGGGTCACTCACAGAGTCATTTCGTCCTGGACGACGACGAGAAACACAGCGGCGGCAGCGGCTGCCGGGTGGGGACTGCCTGCCCTGAAAGGATTAGATAGACGGTCGCGCCCTTGGACTGGTCTTGTCCATTACGACGCATGCATGTTTGACAGTGTGCCTGACTGTGAGATTTATGAAGATTTAAGACTGCCGCACCAGTGCGAGGACTGAGGACATGCATGGCTGTCATTGACTGCAGTTTTTACTTCACAGCTCACATCAATGCGTGTCTGAGGACGGAGTAGTATTCTGAATTTGTGATGATTGCTCAATTGGCCACAGAAAGTGAGGTGCCCCTCTCTTTTTTTTTCTTATGAGAAAACTTCAGATCTATTCAAGTTTAATCATGAAAGTATAACGAACATCAGAAATAATAAAAATTACATTCAGATCCGTAGACGCTACGATTACAAGCACTGAAACGAGCCGAAGGCGCGCCGCCGTCATCGCACTTCCCGTGATGGGACCATGCAAAACTTGTTGTATTAGACAGGGGCGGACCCACGTTGAGCTGAGTGGGGTCCTAGGCCCCCAGTCAATTTATATTTTTACTGCTTTGAGTTCCAACATTTTACTAGTTGAGCCCCAGTTAGCCAAACATTTGGGCCCCCAGTCACTTGGGCCCCCACTGAATTCTTGGGCTGGGTCCGTCCCTGGTATTAGACAGTCAGGAAGTCTAGGGGCGGAGCCAGGATTTGAACATGGAGGGCCAAGCTTAGATGCTAAGATTTCTTTGTCTAGGTCTATCATAATACTATAATAAAGTGACAAAGTGGCACTATAAAAACATACTTATATTTCCATTAGATTAAACTATTTCATTACACTTGTTAGTAAGATGAAAATATTAATAATTTTGTCGGAAGAAAACTTACCTGCCAATTCCCTTTCAATGTAAATTATTCTGCAATGCCGAAGTAAGCGGCCTTCCATTTTAGTCTGAACTAATCTTGGCAGCGCTTAGCCAAGTTTTTTCTCTTCATAACTTCAAGTCTTCAAATTTGCATCAAGATCACATAAAACACAATCAAAAGAATTAATTTATGTGCAATTTGACAAGTATAAGACACTAGTTTTTAAAGAATTTAGTGGAGAGTGGTCAGTAATGCAAACATTTGCTAGTTGGATGGGGAATTAACGACCAGGAGAGCGCAGACGGCCTACCTCCAGCTATTGCCGTTCCTTCTTAGACGGTTGTGGCCTGGGCCCTGCTGCCCCCCCTCCCATGTTGTCTCCGCCACAGGGGAAGTCGTCGTGCTAAGGTCCAATAGGACCAGTGCACTAGAATAACAACTGCCGCTGATGAAGAGTAGCGTAGATCGAAATGATTCAACCTGAAGACACATGAACTTAAACGAACGACGACAAAATCCGAGCAAATCCACCAAAGATAGATCCGCCGGAGACACACCTCCACATGCGCACCGACAATGCTAGATGCACCACCGGAACGGAGGCTACGCGGGGAGAACCTTATTCCATCTTCACGGAGCCGCCGCCGTCTTGCCTTCCTGAGTATGATACAAAGCCTACTAAAACTTGAAGAAACATATAAAAACAGAGCCCTCCCGCCGGCAAGGGCTGAGATCCACCATGTCCCCATGGCCCTAAGGCCAACCGAGACGAGGCGGACCAGCGGTGGAGTCGGCGGGAGGCAGAGGAACCCTAATCTTTTTAGAGGAAGCTGATACATGAGAGGAGGCGGCTGTGTGCTTGTATGGGATCAGAGACGTACTTCTGTGATGAGGGTTACCCCTCTCGTCTAGATGCGTTGGGCGTATAGTAGAAATTGCTTATGGCTGTAATTTATATCCTTTAGAACTCACGGAAATTACAATAAGGTGATGTAAACGGGTTATAAGAATTTAAATATTGTATTTAAGCTGAGTTGGAGGAGAGCAAAGAGGAGAGAGGTGATAAGTGAGGTTGTAGATTAACAAGCACCATTTTTGACAAAGGGTGAATTTTATTACTCAAAATGAAGCATCAAGAGAATACAACCACAATGAGCACACACCCTATGATGCACACAGCCAACACCAACGCACACACATAGAGAAACGTCGACAGGTAGCAAAGTCATATAAGACCAAAGCTATGCCTAAGAGTTGAAAAGAAAAAAAACCTGAAGCGATCAAATTCCTGATCGACAAACCTACAACAATGACCATATCCGCACTAACCATCTCATGACAGAACAACGATATTCTTCAACAGTAACGCCTTCATGGAGGGAACGACACTCGAGCGCCACCGTCACTAGAACCAACCATTAAAGGTCATAATCTGGGTTTTCACCCTGAAGAAACAGTCTGAGCATATCCGAGCAAAGCCTTTAACAAGGTAACGACACACAAATGTCGTCATTGCGAGGTATAACCAACATGGGCTAGACCTAGGTTTTCACCCTGGAGCTCGAGACTAGGTACTCAAAAAGCACCATCATCGGAGTCAAGCATGCGTTGTCGCCGTCACTTTTCCGCGATCCTAGCAGCTGCATGTTCTAGGCTCAGAAAACTGATAGCCGCCACTATGCAGCCATGCCCTCTGCGTCAAGCCATTGTCCATAGATTGCATCTCACCACCAAACATAACCATCGGATCTTGGGAGAGTATCACTCGCAAAGACCTTTCGATGGCCATCACAATCCGTAGTAAGGCCGCCGCCAATCCGGAGTGTTCATCATGGTCAAACATCGATGACGGAGCACCTGACCGCTGACTGCCAGCTTGCCGCCCCGAGTACCAGCGTGTAGAGCCAGCCGAGCCCGCACAACTGCTGGCCGGACTCTCACACGCGTTAGTCTTGCCATGAACCGTGTCACACCCGTCGATCTGGACAAGTTTGTGCTATAAGCCTTGCGGATGTGCAGCAGAGTCTCCCGGTCCAACTAGTACGTTAGGGCCTCGCGCCGCCAGCCCCCCATGGCCAGATCCACGCAAGCCGGACCACACCGGCGACTCGGTGTAGGAGACACCCGACAAGCAACAGCCAAACCAGCCGATCGCATCTATGTTGGGCGCTACCAGGCAGCCAGCCATGACGGTGGACCATGTAACGATCTGCTTCCTGCGGCTAGCCCCGCGCCAGCGGCACATAGCCGCGCCACCCCACCACCAGGAACCGCCGCCCGAGCTCCGCCACCGGACGCCAAGCCCCATTGCCAATTGATGAGTCGCGTCAACACAACTACACGTAACTGCTACCCTGCAACACGGGAGCCGTCGCGAGGAGACGCACCGCGCCGCCATCGGCTGCGCAGGCTTCGCCGCGGCGGCGTCCTCCGGCGGCGGCCCAGCGGGACGAGGGAGTAGAAAGGGTGGCGGTGCTAGGGCCACGACGTGCGCCCGAGTCGCCCTGGGCTGGCGACGCGGGGCCTCTTTCCTAACTAAAGCCAGATTAACAAGCACCTACAACACCGGGTCAAAGAAACTTTGTGAAAGAGTGAGGGGGCACACATTGATAAAGTGGTATCTATTTACAACTAACTACTATACATTGTGGCTATAAAATTGGCTTTAAATGACATGACAACAATATATAACCATCAGTTGTCTATACTATTAACCATGCTCTTATGCATCCTCTCATTTGATTTTTCCATGCAGTCCCAACTTGCCGGCTTTCCTTTCCATGTATGTATATCTCAATCCTTTCATCACCACACATGCATAATTATAAGCCTTTTTCAATTACCCTTTATAGGCATGTGATCGACTTGGTTTGATGATTGCAAACATAACAATACACCTTATCCACCTGGATGGAGGGAGCACTAGCATGGAAGATGATTTGTGGCCACATGGGTGGGGGCACCCATGCATGCAGCTTCTTGATTGCGTCAAAATTCAGAAAGTGTTTTTGTGATTGGAGCTAATTGTTGCATGCATGCTGCTTTTGATACAACTTTTGGCGGAAAGTGCAAACCCCACCCACCCAACCTCCCACTTTTTTTGACTTGTAAATTTGAACCTACTATGTCTTTTGAATTGAAAGGCCAATTTTCGTTTGCATTCTCGTTATTAGAGCTTATCCAAGGAGCTTGTGCCCAAAAGTTGCACTCTCGGCAAGCATGCTTTTATCACTTCTATGACAATGTTCACACCAGGACTGTATGCGTACACAATGAATATGTCGTCCCAGAGATACAATGGTGTGACCAACTTTTTTTGGAATTGTTACTAATTGGAGGTATGGTATAGCCGAGTTGGCAAGGGTAGATCGCAACTTATGATGACTTTGATTTGGTGGTGCTACCCGGTCTCACACTCTAGGGAAAACCTAGTACCTTGTAATCGTATGATGTTCTCGTGTTAAGGGCATCACATAGTTATTCGGACTTGATATTTGGATGAAAATTCACAATATGTCCTTTACTTGTTGCATCATTTTTTTCTCTATTTTCTAAAGGTTTATTGTTTTCTCCCAGTTTTTCATTTCCTTTTTTCCGTTACATTTTGTTTCTGTTTTTCCTTTACTTTCTATTTGTTAAATTAGTGAACATTTATAAATATTTAAACAATTTTTTGCAAACATATTCCGATTTTGTGGATAATTTTTAAAATTTATGGACATTTTAAAATTCCTGAACCTTTAAATTTGTATAAACTTAACAAATTTTTGAACACTTTTAAAATTTGGATTTTTTTAATTCATGAACATTTCTGGAATCCGTGATTATTTTTAAGTTCCTGATCATTTTTCAATTCATGAATATTATCCAAATTAGTGGAAAATATTACTTCACCATTTTTTTTTCAAAAGTGTATATATATAGTGGAAAAAGGTAAAAAATAACAGAAAATTCGTATGTGTATTTGCACCCATACGTGGGAAGGGAACGGATGGAACATGGGCACATATGAACCCATTTTTCAAAACAGTAATAATTTTAAAACTGGTAAAAAAATCATAAAAAATGTTGGCAACAAACTTGATAAAGTGTTACACACACGTGAACATTTTGGGGACGAAATGACTTTCGTGGTTTTGTCCAGGACAAAGTCAAAATCAGCACTATATTAGATGTAGTATTCACACTATATTGTCATGGACAATTTGTTTTATGCTCATATTTTTTGATGGACATTTTTTTGTGGTCAATTATTTTTATGATTAGACCAACAAGTCAACTTTGTTGGAATTTTTTTCGAAGTTTTTTGACTTTTTCTGAATTGCTAAAAAATATCCATGATTTCTTTTATAGGGTGCATCTACCGCCCGGTTCACGGGTATCTTCCCTGTATGTGTGCGTAGTTACCTATTGTGTGTATCAGTGTATTGATAGAGACGTGTGATGTGATGGAGCTAGAACAGTGGATGCAAAAAAAAAAAAAAAACAGTGGATGCAAAAGTACGTGCATGCATGATTTTGTTCTGTATATGCAACGCTGAGTAGGCACGTTAAATATATTTGTACCAGTACTGATGCTTCTAGCACTTGCGCACTTGTACGTACGCGGCCAGGCCCAGCTATACTCTGCATGTGAAGGAAAGAGAGAATAATTAATGGATACATGGTGAAAAAAGAAAAGAATTGTCGCTGCTGCAACGACTTGTGACTCTTCAGGGGTTTGATGCATTGCAGCAACTGCAGCCATACGCATGGTCACGTACCTCTCACCCATCAGGGGAGGATGCAAGAGCCATGCATGGGTGGTGGTGGTGGTACGTACGCAGTACGCTAGTGCTGGAGCACTGGATGAGTAGCTGCTGCGTAGCACCAGTGCACCAGTGTATCACATCTCTTCTCTCCAAACTCACGCAAACATGCACAGAGCGAGCGAGGCAGCAGACTGCATGCAGAGATCATCGTGATTTCGTACGTGCATGTCAGCGTCGGGTGATGGGAGTGAACTAAAGAAGAAGGCCGGGTGGTAGATGTGAGGGTGGGTTGCCTGCATTTTGACTTGCACCTTTCTGGCGACATAGTGTTCGCAGGAGTTACAGCCAGCTGCAAGTAAATGCGAGCGACGAGGAGCCCATAGGTGAGCCTGGGCTTGGCTGGGCTATGATGAGGGCACTGCGCGCTCTTCTTCAATGCCCCTGGACGTAACTGCCTACCCTGTTTGCATTTACACTCACACACATGCACAATTTCTCATACAGTACAGTTTCTTCTCTCTTCCCCACTCTCCCTGCAGAAGTTTTAACTGGTGCTCTCTCATCTTCTGCGGTCTTGCGCTCTGAGACAGCAGACTGATGATTCCCTCTTCGTTGCTTGGGGACCTAGTAGATATGCATTTTTTTGTACTCATGTAACCTTGCTTTGCTCGTACTATTTCACATAATTAACTAAGCTTTTTATGCCGTCCGATCTGTAACTTCTCTCGCTCTCAAATTCATACCAAGACTAGCTTTCTTCCAAAACGGAGGCCTAAGATTTGACTCGTCCACTAATTAGGAGAGAATTAAAGTGTTTTTCAAAGCTCCCACAAAACATAGTGGATCGTTACTCTCCCGACATGATTTGTCTTAAACGTTTTCCACCGACGATAACCCAAAGTGTTGCATCTTTCTTGATGCCTTCTAGAAGTATTGTTGGCGGTACAGACTTGTGATGGAAGATACCCGTGCATTCATGTCGTTCCAAGTAGCCCATCTGTTGGGGATATTGTTGGTCCACCAACTTTGGGCAAACCAACATTTCTAAAGCAAGTGTGGCACGGACTCTTGTTCTCACATACACAAAAGACGTAAACCAAAATTTGGCCACTCGCTCTTGGTCAATCTATCCGCGGTCCAAATCCTATTTTGGATAGCCAACCAAGCAAAAATAAATAAATCACCTTTGGGGGCGCCGTGCCTTCCAAATTGTTCTTTCCATCGAGGTGTGTGTTGCTCCCAAAAATTGTGCCATGTAGGCGGAGGTCGCCGAGTAGTGGGTGATAGATGTGTGCTTCCAATTAATGTCATATTTAGTTCCATCATCAAGGGAAATATAGCAAAGCCTCAACCAAAGATAGATGAACTCTCATATGTGGCCCAACGATAATCAGTTAGAGATTTTTCTCTTGAGAACCCAAGCATTGTCTTGCATAACTTCATGACCATTCAATTCTTCCTCCTCGAGACTGCAAATATAAGAGGAGCAATCTCCTTGGGATTTTGATCATAAAACCAAGGGGAGTTCCGAAAGGGGGCATGGGCTCTATTGCAGATAAAGAGGGTCGTAGAAGCATAGAACAAGTCCATGCTCTCTCCTCATCACACGGGTTTCTCATGCCCACCCACATCTTGGAGGTCTCTTTTCACTCATGCCAAGGCCAATTCAATCTAAGAGGTATAGCCAAAATTTCAACATTAAGGACACCAAGGACGACGAGGACCTTGGGTGGCAAACGGTTCCACAATTCACTTACAATTTGTGTCGGTCGTCTTGTTTGCGTCCCATGAAATAAAAGCCCGCTCAAGCTTGTTGGCATTATGGAGGAAGACCAATGGTATGATTATAGGGGTGATTCATGGACGCTTGTGAGGTGAGCACAAACTTGACAAAGGCACTTAGGTAGACATTGTTGATGTTCTTTCCTTCCAAAGAAACAAGCTTTGAGGCAATTTTATCAAGTATTAGAAATCCACCCCTTTGAGTTCCCAAACCAAGAGAGGGAGGCCCATATATTTGATTGGGAAAGCCATCCGAGATGGTGGTAGACTTTGAAGGATCGTCTAAAAGTTTAGGTGTGGTCAAGTCGAATAGGAACGACCGAACTTTTCTGGAATTTCTAGGTAACCACATGACACCCCGATAGCTCCACAAGATGCACAATAGGTTGTCGATATCCTTCTTAATTTGACCATAAAGATCGTTGCATATTCGGCATATACTGAGGTCTAAAACATGGTGCCTCGATCACGTATCATACGAAGGTGGACATGAGTTGTGGCCAAACCAAGGATTTGTTGGGGGGTGGGTGGGCAATCACGATGACAAAGTGGAGCGGCAATAACGGGTCCTTGGCGAAGGTTCCAACAATGCTTGATAAGGGGGCCAACCACCCGACGAGGAGGATCCACGGGGAGGATATATGGATCAAGGTGGTAATCCATTCCCCAAATTTTCTCGTGAATCCTCTCTTTGGAATGAGGTCAAGCATTTATGCCCACTTCACTGAGTCAAAAGCTTTGCATATGTCGAGCTTGAAAAGGAGGGATGTGGCTTTCTTCTTATGAAAATGTCATGAGCTATTGTCACGTACAGGATGTTGGCATGGATGCATCTCCTCTTGATGAAATCACTTTTGGCATTGGAAATGATATTCTTCATATGAGGTCCAAGGCGAATGGCAAGGATCTTGGCAATATCATGAATAAGGCTATCTGGCCTATAGTTGGAGAACCACGTTTGTAGAGTTTAGCCATTGAAGGCTGGCAATGTGAAGGTGGCCAAGAAGGTAGATTACTCTAATTATGTCCTCTTCAGTGATGTCTCAACACTTCTTGAAGAAGGCACCAACAGACCCATTCGGCCCAGGTGCTTTGTCACTTGGTATTTTCTTGATGGCCTCCCTCACCTCTTCCTCAGTTAAGGGAGCATCGAGCTCATGCAAGTCACAAGTACAAAAGTTCAGCTCCTCCCAATATGATTGAAGTCTATAATTGTTTTGTTGGCTTTTCCTATGACATTGGAGAAGTGGTCAAGAATGATTTCTTCTTTTTGGTCATGCTCGGTGACCCAACTGTTGCTGTGTTTTAGACGTTGTATGTGGTTTGATCTTTATTTTAGCATGCACGCAGTGGTGGAAAAAATGGTTTGTATCGCCCTCTTTCAGGCTAGGAATGCGAGAACATTCTTTTTCTTGCTCACTCGAGAACGACCAAACTAGCCACCATTCTTTTTAATATCCCCTCCCCTAGTTCATACTCATCAGTGGATAAAGGGTGGTCTAACTGAGCCATTTCATGTGTTGAGGACGACCAAAAGGGTGTCATGAAGGTGAAGCTTTGCCTTAACAAATAAACCTCTACTTCACTCGAAGAGTTGCAAGCCAGTATTCTTAAGCTTGTGGAACAACACTTGATAGTTCTTGATATTTTGTGTGCTCATTCCATGGTTTGTGCACCACCTCGCTGAAGCCCAGTGTGAAGGACCAAAAAATTTCAAACTTGAAACTACCGGGCCTTCTAGGTCCACTATCATCGGTGAATGGGAGCGGACAATGATCTAATAAGGATGGCGAGAGCATGTGGAACATGTGAGAGTTGAAATGCATGTCTTGTTCGATGTTGTGTAAGATGGAACCAAGCTTGCACAAGTTTGGATTATCTTTGGTTGCTCCAAGTTAATCTACAATTTTGAAAAAGAATATCTTTCAAACCAATATTTGAAGGGTTGCCTAAAGCGTCTTATTCGTCTCCTATTGTTATTTCTCTTGTTTGGGCACGGAGTAATTGGTTGAAGTTACTGAGAGCAAGCCACATCACCCACTTGGTGGTTTTCGTGCGATGACCGCGATAGAAACCATATTTTCTTGCCGGGTTGGTTGGCACATAGACAGATGTGACATTGAAGCTTGTGTGCGTCTCCCGACCAACTTCATGTGTTGTAATTAAACTGTCTAGATAGGCACAATTATGCATCAGACGATCCCTGTTTTCAGTTATCACATTGTATACTTGTAAGAAACGAACGTCGATGCCACCAACCAATTCACTGCCACCTTCTTGGGAAGGACTTCATAACTTTTCCCTATGTGCTCTGTGATGATAATCTAGTCCATGTTACCAAAATTAGCTTAGTGTTATAATGGAAGCATGGTGATCAAAGATTTTGACAACCAACGATAATAAAAGTAAATTACTTAAAACCACCATAAGTGAAGCTATAGATCTCTAGGGAAACCACTATATTTTCAATTATTGAAACTACTATGTTTCGGGTGAATAGCTTGTGATAGCAACGATTTTTAAATAAGAGCCTTTTTTACAACAAAAAAACACTGTAATAGAGCCCAATGTTAGGTCTCACATGCCAACTCTAGATGGACACAACCGAGTTCTGAATAATTTACTCATGATAACAATATGAATGCTAATTAAGTGGGGCCATGTATTAATATGTTATTTGTTTTTTGTTTTTAGCGCCAATGACTTTTTTGTAAGTCTTCATCCAACGGTGCACATCGATCTTCTCGCCACCAAAACATAACTTCTCAGCTTTGGCACCGCTGCTGCTTAGTCCCACACCACTTTTCATGCACCCTCTCTATTGTTGGTCTTTGGCGACTTTGCTGCCTCACCATTGTCTTAATGTCCCCTCCCTGAGGACTAATTGCCATATATATATGTCTCCATGGTCACTAAAGAAAATAGGCAAAAACCATATGCAAAGGGCGCAAAACTCCCACTAGTCAAAGAAGCAATGGAAACTATACATAAAACATACAGCCCACACACGAATAGGCCAGGCAAAAACTCTCGAAGAAAAACCGCAACCGCATCGAGTCCTCCTACCCTCTAGCAAATAAGCTAGATCTGGCGTGGCCCGTCTAGATAGAGGCATGAAAGCCATGAAAGGATTCTGAAAGAGCAAGAAAGGTGTTACACAATCACAACACCTCCATACCATGCAAGGTTGTCTTTGAATGAGAGGCAAGCCAAAATTGCAAATACAAGAAAATTTGGGTTGTCCTATGAGGGCCTGCAAGACACATAGAGTTGTGTAGAAGCTTGATGTAAGTATCCCAATAATTTATTTATTTCCAACGAAAAGCGGAGGAGAATATTAATTTTTATATTCCTGTTGCACACAAGTTGTCATGGGTATTGTGCGAAGTAACTTTCTGAAGATCTACTAGTATTAGTATTGTTCCTTGGAAACAAATATACCATAAGGGTGGCGGAGATAAAGTTTGCAACAAGAGTAACAAAAGTTAGAAGTAAAAATATGAAGTAAAACGATTGAAAGTATACAGTTTCTTGTCTAAATGGAGAGGTTTGACGCGGAGAAACTTTGGATCATGGTTTACATCATGTGTGCTAGTCAAATGGTAATACCAGTTGGCTTGTATTGTAACTCTAGTGTGGAGATTATTTGTGCTGTAGGTGGTTCATCCTTCAGTAGTCGAACTCCTCCATGTCAGAATTATTCTCCCCTATTGTGATGTACTGACGTTGCCATAACTTGGTCATTTCTATAGTTAAGGTCATAAGATTGGACTAACGGTCCAAGTATCGTTGATCCTCGTTATCCTCATATTGTCTCTGCTCCTCGTAGATACCAACACCTATCACCTGGAGGTCATGGATTCGCTAACAATATGTGCTAGCTGTGTAGGTCTTGGGATCATGCTACCTAGGCCTTAAATTGGACAACACACATTACACTCACCACAGATAAACAACTTACTCATCAATCATAGAACTTGTATCACAAATGACGACATACAAAATAGACACATAATGAATCTCACAAACCCCCTACAGCTCACATGCCTATGGGGATTTTACTCACGCATGAGAGGGAGATAACCAAATAACTCTGAGATTGAACACAAGGAAATCATCTAGATAATATCACAAAGACCTGCAGTAATGTGAATGACTAAGCCAATCTCGGTCTCAAGACAAATACGAATAGAGTTACAAACCGTAGTATGGCAATGTGAAATTCCTCTCTCTATGGTAATGCTTACGACGAATGGAATGGGGGTGTGAATGGAAGATGCAGAATGGATCTCGTGAATACCCTTCTCTTGATCTCTTCTCTCTCTGTTCTGGTGTGTGTGTGGCGGCGACTCCTCTCTATATTCCTCTGCCTCCTCTTCACAAAATTGCTCATTTAGCCAAGGGAGTTGCAGCACCGTGTGGTACGACCTGGATCGCTCGTACCATACATCATTGTTTGTGTGCCAGATGGAATTTCTCCCAAAAATAGAATTTACTCTAGTGTTCACCATTTACTAGGATCTTCGATGGTTTTCTTCCAAAAGTGTTTTTTTGTGTATTATTAGGAAAAAAATCTTTCTCGAAGGACTAGCATCAGAAAAAAAATGAGAATCGGTGAAAAACTTTTGAAAATCCTATCAAAATACCTTTATAGAAGTGTACAAATATTGAGCCATCATTCCAACATTGGTGGTGGTGAAAGCGCACCTCTAGGATCTGGCGCCATCCACAATGACGTACGACATTTCAAGGACTATAGGGTGCTTCCCTGCATTCAAACTATCTGTAGTGCTCCATGTGGTGGATTGACTCGACCATCACCACCACCACCCCCTAGGTCCGTCCTTCTAGCTAGTGGGGTGCAACCCAACCTTAACGTTTGAAGCCCTAGCGAGTGGTTTCATATGCATTGGCTCCTCCACCTTAGCATCGTTGCTCCATGCTGTTGATGCCTCCGCCTAGCAACAATCGACTAAGTTCTACACACAATTTCATGCAACTGACAAACATAAACGAGAATTTAGTTGGTATGCCATTGAGGTTGCATGCAACTAGTTTACCGTCATTGTTGTACCTTGAACTTCATGTTCTTCATTTTTTTGATACAATGTCGGATTACCTAGCTAGGTTTGGGGAGCTACAAAGGCCCCCGAGGTAACTGATTCGACTGCATTATCCTCTTCGTCTTTGCATCTTCGATGAGCCACCATCGCCGACCACTGCGACTCGGACCTATCTCAGCCCGAAGGTGTTCGTAAAATTGCCACAAAGATTTTTCTTTTATTTTATTTGTTCTATTACAATTTTCCGCACTCAAATTGATGATTGAACTCTACAATGTTTGGATGAAGACTATTGAGTATATGTGTTATGTGCATATCTGTGTATGTGGCCCACCTCCTAGTTCTTTGTATAGTTGAGGTCGTGGCCCACCTTTGTACATCATATATACGTGCGATTGCATATGATCAATACATCATGCAATTACATCATCATACATGGTCTCTGTTTCTGGGTTCTAAACCCTAGCTTCCGCCCGCCGCTGCCGTGCCCCTACCCCCGCACCGCCACCGCCTCATCCGCCGCCACTGCCGCACTTCCATGGTGCCGCTGCCGCCGCGTCACCCTGCTGCCGCCGTCGTGCCTCCCTAGCGCAACCACCACCGCACCCTTCACCGCCGCCGCAACCCTAGCTACTACTGCCGCCGCAACCCCAAACCACCGCCTCAACCCTACGCCGCCGCCGCACTCTAGCCCTGCGGCCGCCGCCCCCTCAACCACTGCCGCACTCTAACCCTAGCTCCCCACCATGTCTTCCGTCACCTCCTCCGGTTCCAACCCGTTCGCCAATGCCAACCCTTCCGACGCTGCCGATATACGCAACCTGAACATCTACGAGCGGGTTTCGGTTCGTCTTGCTCAGACGAACTCCTCCCACTATGAATGGAAGACCTACTTCTCCCTCGTGTTCCGGGAGTACAATCTCCTAGACCACGTGGACAGTTCCGTTGACTCAAGCCTCGTGCCCGCGCATCACGAGTGGTCCACCATTGACGCCACACTCATCCGATGGTTTTCCTCACCATCTCGCTGGACTTGTTTCATACGGTTCTGCAAGACGGTGATGATGCCCTCGCCGTTTGGACCAAGCTGAACAGACTCTTCACCAACAATCATCTCCAACGCCGCGTTTTTTGCAGCAAGAGTTTTTTGGGTGCCACTAGGATAACTCTTCCGTCGACGACTACTTTCGCCGTTTCAAGGCCCTTGCTGACGAGCTCCGTGACATTGGCGCGAAGATTGATGATGATCTCTGAGGGAGTCCCGGACTAGGGGGTGTCCGGACAGCCAGACTATCATTATCCGCCGGACTCCAAGACTATGAAGATAGAAGATTGAAGACTCCGGCTCGTGTCCGGATGGTACTTTCCTTGGCGTGGAAGGCAAGCTTGGCAATATGGATATGCAGATCTCCTACCCTTGTAACCGACTATGTGTAACCCTAGCCCTCTCCGGTGCCTATATAAACCGGAGGGCCTTAGTCCGTAGGACAACATACATTACAACAATCATACCATAGGCTAGCTTCTAGGGTTTAGCCTCCTTGATCTCGTGGTAGATCCACTCTTGTAATACCCATATCATCAATATTAATCAAGCGGGACGAGGGTTTTACCTCCATCGAGAGGGCCGAACACAGGTAAAACATCATGTCCTCGTCTCTTGTTACCATCCGCCTAGACGCACGATTCGGGACCCCCTACCGAGATCCGCGGTTTTGACACCGACATTGGTGCTTTCATTGAGAGTTCCTCTGTGTCGTCACCGATAGGCTTGATGGCATCTTCAACCAACAACGCTGTCCAGGGTGAGACTTTTCTCCCCGGACAGATCTTTGTATTCGGCGGCTTCGCACTGCGGGCCAATTCACTTGGCCATCTGGAGCAGATCGACAGCTACGCCCCTGGCCGTCAGGTCAGATTTGGAAGCTTAAACTTCACGGCCGATGTCCGCGAAGACTTGATCTTCGACGGACTCGAGCCACGGCCAAGCGCGCCGCACTATGACGATGGGCATGATCTAGCTCTGCCGCCGAACAGTGCCTTGGTGGCCGCACACGAATCTGCTTTGGCCATTAGCCCGGAGCCGATCGCCCAGATCGAGGGCCGGTGGATAGACGCCGCCCTGGGGGCTTCAACATCCACGGCGATGGAGCCGAACACCAATCTTGTCCCCCGCGAAACTCGTGATTCCGAGGCGCCGGACTCCGAACCTCCCGCGCCCCTACCAATCGATCCGGATTGGGCGCCGGTTATGGAATTCACTGCCGCGGACATTTTTCAATACTCGCCTTTTGGCGATATCCTGAATTCATTAAAGCATCTCTCGTTATCGGGAGAGTCCTGGCTGGACTATGGCCAGGATGGTTGGGGTACGGACGACGAAAAAATTCAGAGCCCACCCACCACCCACTTTGTAGCCACTATCGAGGATTTAACCGACATGCTAGACTTCGACTCCGACGACATCGACGCTATGGATGACGATGCTGGAGACGAATAGGAGCCAGCGCCTATAGGGCACTGGAAGACCACCTCGTCATACGACATATATATGGTGGACACCCCAAAAGAAGGGGATGGCGAAGAAGAAGCGGAGGCAGACTCTCTAAAGAAGCAGCCCAAACGCCGACGTCAGCGGCGCCGCTCTAAATCCCGCCACAGCAAGAATGGAGATTCCGGCACAGGAGATAATAACACTCCGGAGAGTGTCAAGACAATCCCCTCGGCAAGACTCAGCAGGAGGACGCAGAAGCAAGCCCCCACGAGAGTGCGGCGAAGGGGTTGAGGATGATAACTATATGCCTCCCTCCGAAGACGAAGCAAGCCTCAACGATGATGAATTCGTCGTACCTGAGGATCCCGTCGAACAAGAGTGCTTCAAGCGCAGGCTTATCGCCACAGCAAACAGCCTAAAGAAAAAGCAGCAACAGCTTCAAGCTGATCTGGACCTGCTGGCCGATCGATGGACCGAGGTCCTCGCGGCCGAAGAGTATAAACTCGAACGCCCCTCCAAAAGTTACCCAAGACGCAAGCTGCTCCCCCGATTAGAGGAGGAAGCATACGTACCTTCATCACCAGCGCACGATATGGCCGGCCGACCACCCCGTGGTCGTGACAGAGAGGCATCCAGGCCCCCAGCCAAGACCATACCCCGGCATCGCTCCAAAAGTACGAAGCCAAGAGAGAACGCGTCGGACTTGCGAGACATATTAGAGGACAAAGCAAGGCAATCTAGATCCATCTATGGATCACGTGGGCACCCTACGACCCACGACGAATACCGTCATGCCGGATACAATAACCTCGGCCGGGCGGAACACAGCGGACAGCGCTCTCTCGAGCTGCGTCGCGATATCGCTCAATACAGGGGCGCCGCCCACCCGTTATGCTTCACTGACGAAGTAATGGATCATCAGATCCCCGAAGGGTTTAAACCCGTAAACATCGAATCTTACGATGGCACAACAGACCCCGCGGTGTGGATCGAAGACTATCTTCTCCACATCCATATGGCCCGCGGCGACGATCTCCACGCCATCAAGTACCTCCCACTCAAGCTTAAAGGACCAGCTCGGCATTGGCTTAACAGCTTGCCCACAGAGTCAATTGGGTGTTGGGAAGACCTGGAGGCCGCATTCCTTGATAACTTCCAAGGCACATATGTGCGACCACCAGACGTCGATGACCTAAGCCACATCATTCAGCAGCCAGACGAATCGGCCAGACAATTCTGGACACGGTTCTTGACGAAGAAAAATCAAATCGTCGACTGCCCGGATGCAGAGGCCCTTGCAGCCTTCAAACACAACATCCGGGACGAATGGCTAGCCCGGCACCTGGGGCAGGAAAAGCCGAAATCCATGGAAGCCCTCACATCGTTAATGACCCGCTTTTGCGCGGGAGAGGACAACTGGCTAGCCCGCAGCAACAATCTCCGTAAAAACTCTGGCAGTCCGGATACCAAGGACAACAATGGCAGGTCATGTGAAACAAAACAAAGCGCCGCGTGCTTGGCGGACGATAAGGAGGTTCTGGCGGTCAACACGGATTCCGAGGCTCCAAACCGGTCGTGGAAGAAGCCATTCAAAAGAACCACTCCGGTCCGTCAATCTGGACCGAATACTCGACCACTTATGCGGATACATGTCACCTCCGAAAAGCCAGCTAACCACACCAATAGAGATTGCTGGGTGTTCAGCAGGCCGCAAGTTAATTGCGAAAACAATGACAAGGGGCTAAATAGCGACGACGAGGAAGAGACCCGCCCGAACAATAGAGGATGAAGGGTTTTCCCGCAAGTGCGGACGGTGAATATGATATACGCGACCCATATACCCAAGAGGGAGAGGAAGCGACTCACGGGCGTCTATGCGATGGAGCGATCGCCCCAAAGTTCAACCCATGGTCTTCTTGCCCGATCACTTTCGATCGAAGAGACCATCCGACCAACATACGCCATGGCGGATTCGCGCATTGGTTTTAGACCCAATCGTTGATGGGTTTCACCTCACGAGTCCCGATGGACGGCGGTAGCAGCCTGAACCTGCTTTATCAGGACAAGTCGCAAAATGGGCATAGACCCATCAAGGATTAAACCTACAAAGACAACCTTTAAAGGTGTCATACCAGGAGTGGAAGCCAAGCATGCAGGCTCGGTCCACACCGAAGTGGTCTTCGGATCCCGGATAATTTCGAAGCGAAGAGTTAATCTTCGACATAGTCCCGTTCGCAGCGGCTATCATGTTACCTTTCGGACGAACGCGCTTGTAAAATTCAACGCGGTGCCGCACTATGCATACCTAAAGCTCAAGATGCCAGGCCCTCATGGAGTCATCACGGTCAATGGGAATACGGAACGCTCCCTCCGAACGGAGGAACATACAGCGGCTCTCGCGGCAGAAGTACAGAGCAGCCTTCTAAGGCAATTCTCTAGTCCGGCCGTTAAACGGCCGGATACAGCAAAGCGCGCCCGGAGCAATGCCAACCAAGACCACCTGGCGCGATCAGAGCACGCGTAGCAATGCGGCCCCAACCCTCGCCCGCGTATGATCGCAAGAATAACACTCCGCGTACATCATTACGCCTTGGAGATACCATGGGCACAGGGGAGGGGGCACGATCGCAATGACCCCAGTGCGGTTCGACGACACCGGGGCTCGCAAGTGTGCCCACCTTTTTATTTTTCTTCTTTATATACGCAGGACTCGTTAACGTAAAACCTCGTCCGACGGCGAACCTGCCGAACTCATGATACAACAGTCAGGGACTAAAGAAGGCCGCGACGAACATCCAGGTGGTCTCAATTATGAGCATTAAATTCGATTATATACACCAAGTCTGCAGCTCATCCCTGGAGGGGGACATGTTTATTTAGTCCAAATCCCTTGCTTACTGCACTATTTGTATCAGTCCGCTCTACTAGCAGACTTTCTTTCATAAATAATGCAGCACCTTTTTATTGCAATGGCATTATCTTTTATATATATGTTCATTACATGACATCTTGCGCCCGTATATTTTGGTACGGCCGAATACGCCAGGGGCTTCTGTTCCCCAAATTATGGTGTGATAAGTCCGAACACTTTCACAAGTGCGGCACCCCGAACTTATAGCATTATATGAATTGGCTCCGAATCATGGTCTTGGGTTAATAGTTGGGTTTGCCCGGCTCCCATGTTTTGGTACCTTACGTTCCGTTCCGTCGGCTAAGGTAGCACTGGGAGAACCATGCGATTGCGCCCGGTTGAGCAGGCGGCGCTATAGTGGAGAAAGCTAAAACCGATCGGCATGATAAGGCGAGAGACCGTCGCTGTTCGAGAGGTTTTTCGGGTCATAAAGACTCACGCCGCTTGAAGTTCGGACATCGTCCAAGAAGGCGTGGATAGCGCCCGGATTCGGTCTTCGAATACCGGGGGCTTCGCCAAAATTTAAAATTATAGAATTCTATGGCTAAGTGAGAGTGTTCAAGCATCATAAGTCCGGTTGCCTTGTTCGTTGTGTTGGCGCCTCCTCGATGGACCCAACAATGGGAACAAGAGTGCTCATGTTTATCCCGAACACCCGGCACTTTCATGGCTTGGGGCTGAAGCCAACGACTTGCCATCTCTCGATTTTATAAACGGCCGCATGTGAAGGTAATATTTTAAATTAAACAAGTGTTGCTCATGGCGCATATAAACGAAGTTTTCAGCGACAGATAAATACATAGCGAGTTCACTCAAAGATTACATTTCGAGAGCACTCATCGCAATATCGCAGCTCCCTTCAGACAATTTTATAATACTTCTCCGGCGGCGATACTCCTTGCCGGCGGCGGTGGATCCGTGAGAAGCTTCTCGCATCCAACTTGCCCCATTGCACCTTTATGCGGGCAAGAGCTGGCGAAGCGCCTTCAATACAAAGGAACGCTGCGACCTCCAGCCGTGGGCTTGCATCCACCAGCCGCCGCGACAAGGCTAAAGTAGCTCCTGTGCATGGCCTGTCCGAGCCTGATCGGACTATGAGGCCCTTCATGGCCTCCTCGGCTATTTTGTGGAGTTCGACCAGCTGCTTGACTAGTCGCTTGGGGGGCCGGATGGCCGACCTCAACAGATCGAGACGAAGACCTTCTCCGTCGAGCTCCCCTCCTTGCCACGATAGAATGCGGCGGCATCAGACGCACTACGTGGCAGATCTGCAAACGCCCCTGGAGAGCTCCGAATGCGGGTAAGTGTCAGGTAGTTCACATTAACATGCCTGCTTTGCATGAAAAATGCCTTACCCGCCGCTATCTTCTTTATGTCCTCAACCTCCTGAAGGGCCTTACGGGCTTCGGCCTTGGCGGACTTGGCACTTTCGAGAGCGAGGCAAGCTCGGACTCTCGAAGTCTTGAGTCACGCCCAAACTCTCATGCTTTTCCATGAGAGCCTGGAGCTCTTGCCGAACTTCCGCCACCCGTGCATCTTGCTTTTCTCGCTCGGCCCGTTCCGCGGCCGCATTGCGTTCGGCCGCGGACACAGCATCCTTCAGGGCTGCCACCTCGTTAGTGGCCCCTACAATACACATATTATCCTTGTCAAATTTTATTGCAACCAAAATTCTTTTCTGTAAGGTACCTTTTCAAAGCGGTGTTACTCACCTTCTTTTTCCTCGAGCTGCCTCTTGGCATGGCCGAGCTCTTGCTCGGACCGCTCGAGGTCCTTCTTCAGCACATTGACCTCCGCCGTTAAAGTGGCGAGAGGCGGGCGCAACCGCAAACCCATATTGACATATTTTTTAGCAACCTCAAGATATCTTGATAGATCCTCGGTCCGGCTTTTCTTCCGAACACCGAACTAAGCATCGAGGCTCTTGTCTATGCGGTACTACATTACACAATTTTAACTTCTTACCTCAAAGCTCGTTAGAAGGCTGCTGCGAAGCTTCGGTCAGCCCGCTCTTAGCGAGTGAACCTTCTCAATCACCGCACTCATGATAGTGCGGTGTTCTCCTCGATGGAAGTGCCTTTAAGCGCCTCCAACAAGCTATCCGGCGCCTCGGTTGAACGGAGGCCGCCCGGCGTCACTGGTCTTGCCCTTCTTTGAAGGGCGCTATCGGACTCTGGAACCCGCTGCGGGTTCCGGCGTAGAGTCCGCACAAAGTCCGGGAGGCTGCCTGACGGCGCCTCCGGAGCCTCCTCCTGATGGGTCCCTCTCTGGGATCCCACCTCGGCGTCCTCGTCGACGCGTGGGGTAGAGGCAGTCGGGATGGAATTCACATCCGACGAGGCCAACGACCCGCTCGATGAGTCGGGAAGATCGTCACCGGCCGGACTACGGACAGAATGCGGCGTTAGAAGGATACTACGTGACATGAAAGGTACGGCATATAAATGATCCGGATACTTACGATCTTGCCGGACGCCTGGCCCTTGGAGGCCACTCATCCTCGCCAACACTGATGTTGGCGAAACTGTCCGGGGGGATAGTTCTCCCCCTCTTGGACCCTTCGGCCTCCTTGATTGGGGAATCCTTCCTCTTCTTCTCTCCCTCCTCCGGGAGAGAATACTCCTCCTCCTCGTCTTCAGGGGAGGAGTCCTCGTCGTCGTTAGACGCCTGATTGCGGGAACTCTTTCAAGTCCCAGCGGCCACCTTCTTGGCCTTCTTCTCCGGCACCACGTGCGGTACCGGAACCAGCAGCCCTGTTAGCGGGCGCCCACTGGTCTTGTGGCATGGGAGCCGGGCTGATAAGCTTGGCCTTCTCCATCCATTCTGTCAAAGGAAGAGGCAGAATGAAACCTCATTAGAGTCAATCTAATTATCACAAGTGTCCCGTAATGGGGTTGAATCACTTACCTCGTCGGTTGGTATCGCGAGCTGAATCATGGTCTTGGTCATGACGCTGGGCTTGGCGCCTTGAACAGCACCCTCCAGCGCCAGTATGTTGTATCAAGAGCCCGCTTAGCGCCTGGTGCTGTTCCGGATTGAACTCCCACAAATTAAATGCCTGTTCTTGGCATGGGAGGATCCGCCGGATGAGCATGACTTGGACCACGTCGACGAGCCTGAGCCTATTGCTCACCATCTTCTTGATACATGCTCGGAGTCCCGTCACCTCCATCGCATTCCCCCACTGCAAGCCCTTCTCTTTCCAGGAGGTGAGCTGCGTGGGGATGCCAGATCTAAACTCGGGGGCCGCCGCCCATGTGGGTTTGTGCGGCTCGGTGATGTAGAACCACCCCGATTGCCACCCCTTGACGGAGTCCACGAAGGTCCCTTCAAGCCAAGGGACGTTGGGCAATTTGCCCAACATGGCGCCTCCGCATTCCGCTTGCGTGCCCTTCACAACCTTCGGCTTGACGTTGAAGGTCTTGAGCCACAGGCCGAAGTGGGGCTGGATGCAGAGGAAGGCCTCGCACACGACGATAAACGCTGAGATGTTGAGGATGCAGTTCGGCGCCAGATCGTGGAAATCCAGGCCGTAGTAAAACATGAGCCCCCGGACAAATGGATGGAGCGGAAAGCCCAGTCCGCGGAGGAAGTGGGGGAGGAAGACGACCCTCTCATGAGGCCCGGGGGTAGGGATGAGCTGCCCCTCATCGGGCAGCCGATGCGCGATATCGCCGGAAAGGTATCCGGCGCTGCGCAGCTTGGTGATGTCCTCCTCCTTAGCGGTGGAGGCCAACCATTTACCTCCCGCTCCGGACATATTCGGAGAAGGTCGAGGCGAGATGCGCGAGCTCGGGCGTTGGAGCTTGGGTTCGCGGGGATGGATAAGCAAAGGAGGAAGAAGGCGTAGGTGAGAAGGTGAATCCTTATCCCTTATATATAGGCGGACAAAACTATCGCCCCCACCAGCTGGTAAAACTCGCTTATCTCCCAAGCGCCACCATCAATGCGCGGTTGGGTTACCCACGACGTATTGATGAGAATCCCGAATAAGGGGAACACGATCTCGCTCGACAAGGCGTGCCTGAAACCGCTTCGCTAAACGTGCTGAGGTGGTATAGTAAAAAACGATTCAAACAAAGGCTTGGTAGCGGTGTGATGTCACGCCGCGTAATACGTCAGCAGATTGAACTAAGTGTACATTTCATTCTCTCTACGGTGGAATGTGGAAATTATTTTTGCAGAGCCGGACACTATCCTGGTGTTCATGATCTTCTCTGGATTATTCAAGGGAGGAACCCGCCTTGCAATGCCGAACATTATGCACGCCGGACTTATCGTCATTGAAGACTGGTTCAGGGGCTACTGAGGGAGTCCTGGACTAGGGGGTGTCCGGACAGCCGGACTATCATTATCCGCCGGACTCCAAGACTACGAAGATAGAAGATTGAAGACTCTGGCTCGTGTCCGGATGGTACTTTCCTTGGCGTGGAAGGAAAGCTTGGCAATAAGGATATGTAGATCTCCTACCCTTGTAACCGACTCTGTGTAACCCTAGCCCTCTCCGGTGCCTATATAAACCGGAGGGCCTTAGTCCGTAGGACAGCATACATTACAACAATCATACCATAGGCTAGCTTCTAGGGTTTAGCCTCCTTGATCTCGTGGTAGATCCACTCTTGTAATACCCATATCATCAATATTAATCAAGCAGGACGTAGGGTTTTACCTCCATCGAGAGGGCCCGAACCTGGGTAAAAACATCGTGTCCCTCGTCTCTTGTTACCATCCGCCTAGACGCACAGTTCGGGATCCCCTACCCGAGATCCGCCGGTTTTGACACCGACAATCTCCTTCTCAGCATGCTCGGTCTCAACAGGACTTCGACAACGCCGCCACGAATCTCACGCTCATCCTCGAGCCCTCCTTCGCCAAGTTTGTGGCCTATCTCCGGTTGGAGGAGCGTCGGATGAAGCAAGTGAAGAACCGGGCCATGCATACTTCGCCACCGGCACCACTAGCGGCGGCCCTCCACCACCGCCCGCTACTCCTCAATAGCAGCGGGCCGCCGCGCCCTACCAGCCGCAACAGCAGCCACTACTGCTACGCTGCCGACGGCCCCCTATGGCACGCCCGCTCCCCCGCCGCCACCCGCGCCCCCTACCGATCGTTGTCGGGGCGGCTGGTGCGGTGGCAGCAAGCAGCAGCAACAGCAGCCGCAGACCCCTCCGCCTTGGGCCGGTGGCTACAACCCGTGGACTGGCGTCGTCCACGCGTACACCATGTCGGTCCCTCGGGCGCCAACGCCGACTCTTCTTGTGCCGTGCCGAGGCGCCGCAGCTGTACGGAGGGTATCCGCCTCCTCCACCACCACAGCTGACTGGCGCCTATAGCTTCCCCATGGCATCTCCGTTACTGTCATCGGCTATGGGACCCGGCGCTGCTCGCCGCGCTGCACACCGGTCCTTCGCCCAACAACTACACCGGCGATGGCGACTGGTACATGGACACTGGGGCTACTGCTCATATGTTCGCTCATCCTGGTAATCTTGCCTCCTTTTCCCCCGTCAGGACCGCCACCCCCATCAGTATCGGTGATGGTTCCACCCTTCCGATCACACATGTTGGGCACACCTCGTTTCCTTCAAATTCCATGCATTTATCTTTGTCTAATATACTTGTTTCACTCAACCTCATTAAAAATCTTATTTCCATTCGTTGTTTCATTCGTGAAAATCCTGTTACTATTGAGTTTGACGAACTTGGTTTTTGTGTCAAGGACGCTCGAACCAGTATGGTACTTCACCAATGTGACAGGCGCGACAAGCTCTATCCGGTCCACCCGCCGTCCTCCACCACCACTGCTCCGGTTTCTCTCTTCGCCAGCGCAGATCTTTGGCACACTCGTCTGGGTCATCCCAACCCTGTCACTCTTTGTCATATTCTTAGGAGTTTCAGTTTCTGTTGTAATAAGATTGAGGATCATACTTGTCATGCATGTCATGTTGGCAACCACATTCGCCTTCCGTTTAATAATTCCACCACCATTGCTTAATTTCCCTTTCAGCTGATCCATAGTGATGTTTGGACCTCTCCAGTTCCTAGTAATTCGGGCTATTTATATTATCTTGTTATTCTTGACGATTACTCCCATTATGTGTGGACATTTTGTTTGCGGCGAAAATCGGATGCCCTTCCCACATTGGGGGCTTTTACTCCTATGTCAACACATAGTTTGGGCGTCCCATTCTTGCTCTTCAGATTGACAATGGAAAAGCGTTTGACAATCTTGCGTTCCGCACTTTTATCTCACATCATGGCATAGTTTTTCGTCTCACTTGCCCATATACTTCACAACAAAATGGTCGAGCCGAGCGTGTCCTTCCCACTCTTAATAGCTGCGTTCGCACGCTCCTGTTTCATGCCCACGTGTGGTCCCGCTTTTGGCCGGATGCCCTCACTACTGCGTCGCTTCTTCTTAATCTCCGTCCGTTTCACCCGCGTTGGAGCTATGCACCCCATCACATACTTTTCGGTATGCCGCCTTCTTGTGCTGGTCTACGTATCTTTGGGTGTATCTGTTATCCTAGCATTGCCGATACCATGATAACCCACAAGTATAGGGGATTGTTTGTAGCCTTTTGCGATAAATAAGAGTGTCGAACCCAACGAGGAGCTAAAGGTAGAACAAATATTCCCTAAAGTTCTATCGACCACCGATACAACTCTACGCACACTTAACATTTGATTTACCTAGAACAAGAGTAACTAGGAGAACTTTGTAGGTGTAAAGGGATAAGTTTGCAAGATAAATAAAAACGTAAAAATAAAAACTAAGTGTTGTTCTAGTTAAAGTACAATTAAATTAGTATAGCGAATGTGGATTAGTAATGATAGGTTTTGCAGAATTGTCCCTTAGCAATTGACTACGTTAATAGACCAATAGCAAGTTTTTATGTGGGAGAGGCCACTGCTAGCATGACGCCCCTTACTTGGAATTCTATGCACTTATGATTGGAACTATTAGCAAGCATCCACAACTACTAATGTTCATTAAGGTAAAACCCAACCATAGCATAAAGATATATAATGGTCCACCTTCCATCCTGCATGCATCAATTTCTATGGTAGGAAGAAGCTTTTGTCACCCTTTCCCTCCAATGCATAGTCCTGTAAACATACAACTAACCCTATGGTGTGATCCACACGCGCGCTCATAGGCACCAAAGGACAACAACATAACCACAGGCAAATTAAACCAATCATAGCAATTCACCAATTACTGATAGGACAACAAAAATCTACTGAGACATCATAGGATGGCAATATATCATTGAGAAACAATATAATGGGGTGAGCTATGGCTTTCCACAGTGATTTAATGCTCCAAACCGTTCGATGAGTCTTTCAATACTCCAGATCGTCTTGTCATCCCACCTCACCTTGACAACTGTTTCTACCACTCCAACTCGTGCGTCCCGGTCGGCCCAACGTTAATGGGATGCTGCTCCGGATAGCGGCTTGGGAGCTCTCCCATTCATGGATGTATCCATCTCAGAAAGAAGAGCACGCATGGGCTGGAGTGCAGCTCGCTGCCAGTTTGGGTGAACCCTAGCTCAACTTCTAGTATAGGTGATGGTGGTGGCGGCAGCCTTTCTCTCACTGCCGCACGCCCTACAAAATGAGTCATATATCCGGTTACCATGTCCGCTCCATCGTCTGTCCTCCCATGGTCCATCCTCCGCCCACGTAACATCGACCCACCCAACAGCTGGCTTGCCGGTAGCCTCCTTGGCTATTTGGTTGCTCGTTGTAGGCCGGGAAGCGGCGGTGAAGGAGATAGTGTGTCATCGTCGCCACAGCCATTTAGCTTTCCGCCCGGATCCCAATCTTATCAGCGTGCTGACTACAGGAGATAAACACATGTGGTGGAATCGGAAACCCCTTTTCCTTCTGCTTCCTCCCGGTTATTCAAGGATACATGCGTGTTTTTCTTAAGTGGTGGTTGCTACACCATGATCCCTGAGGATGGTACGGTGCAGGTTACATGATCTCTTTTGTTTTGTGAAGGTAACTTGTTTACTGATTTTCATCGATCAGACAGGTAAGTTGTTCGGCCTTGCCTCACTTTCTATGACGCAGGGGGTGGGGGTGGGGTTAAGAGTCACCCGTTTATCTTAATTCTGATATGGTGTCGCTATTTTGATTCTTTGCAGTGAGTCATGTGTGCATAGTTTGTTGTACATCATCTTTATTGACGCAAATGTCAGCATAGTCTATTCTACATCATCTTCCTGTGGTGACTTCCTGTGGTACCTGCTCCCTGCGTAGATCACTATTCTTGTGCATGTATGCAAGAAATAGAATGTAAGTAGGATGAACTTCAATTCTTTTATCTCAAGGATGGATTTGGCATATGAGAGTATAACGTTTCGTGTGGCCTCATAGTTAAACAAACTGTACTCTACCAAAATCAAACAGTCTTTCTCTATGGTTCTTAACTTGAAGAACTATAAATTGAACTGTTCAAATTAGTCAGATATTTCTATTATTATTATTATTATTATTATTATTATTATTATTATTATTTTAGAATGGACGGGCGCGGCAACACGCTCCTTTATGGTCTAGTTGGATAGTAATATGAAGCATAAAGTACCATGTTCAAGTAGAGGGTACAACAGGTTGCAAGAGAGTGGACCGCTGAATATAGATGGGGGAAGGTGATGTAGTTGTTGGTGAAGATAACGAAGTTGTTGAAGTAGATCGCTATCACAAGATGATTGCCTTGGCGGTGTTCTGGCGCCACCGGGAGAGAGGGGGTGAGAGCCCCCCTCCTGCTTCTTCTTCCTTGGCCTCCCCACTAGAAGGGAGGAGAGTTTCCCCTCTGGTCCATGGCCTCCATGGCGGCGAAGGGGCAGGAGCCCCTCCGAAGATTGAATCTCCCTCCCTGTTCTCTTTTGTTTTGTGTTTTTCAGATCAGGCCGAAAACCGTTTCTTAAATATCCGGAGATCCGGTTGTGCTGAGAATTTAACACATTTTTTTCTGGATATAAGCTTCATTGCGCCTGAAGTAAAGCAGCAACCGCATTACGTGGTGAGGACAACCCACCACCACGTGCTAGGGGGCCCAGGCGTGCCCTGGTGTCTTGTCGCGGGGATGAACCCCGGGCAGGCAACGGAACCCGGATCCTTTTCAAAAACAACGGGGCCAGCATCGCCCCTCAAGCCGGCTCGCGCTTGGCTGGGTCGCTCAATCCGGCCAAGCCCCTCAACCCGGCCGAACTCTCCGACCCAGCCAAGCTCCTCGACTCGGCCCCAACAACCAACTCAAGGCAGCCGAACCCGGCACACCAAGACTTCCCCAACAAGCCAGCTCCACCCTTGGTGTGTCCCTCAACCCAGCCACGGGTCAGCTCCCGTCCCATCCATGCCGTACTATGAGACAAGTCTCCGTCTACCGATGACTGAGGCGACAGTGCCCCGCCCATGCCTCTTGTCAGTCGGAGCATGGCAACAGTGCCCCTCACCTGCCCATTGACAAGGCGTGGCGTGGCATCAGTACCCCCATCATCACTGCTGACGCCAGCAAGCGGTGACTTGACGGAGCGCCACTGTACCCGACTCGACTCGGCCACTCCCTGACGATCGACAAGACGGCGCACAGTGCCCCTGGGCAAGCAGAGCCCACGCCTAGGGGAACCCGACGAACCACTGGCACCCGGCGGGTCCCAGCCCCGGGTTCCTAGACGCTGACAACCCGGCCCTATGGCCTTGTAACATTACCATTGTACCCCTGGGGGGTTGGCCTATAAAACCCCCCAGGAGCCCTCATGCATACTGGCAAGCACACAGGAAAGTAGCCAATCGATCAGTAGAACACACACACGTAGAGAAGGAGCAGCCTAAGCCCTGGCCAGCTTTCCTTCTCCCTCCATAAAGCTCTAGGAGCAACCCTGTACTGTTGCATATCAACCACACTCAGAAGGACTAGGGGTATTATCTCTCCGGAGAGCCCCGAACCTGGGTATGTCTTGCGTCCCGCGCTTGCTCATGCCGACCTCGCCTGTGGCGCCCACCAGTGCCCTCGAGCCTCCTCCCCTCTTTAGCCATCCCTTGGCATCTGCCGTGCGCCCACCACGACAGTTGGCGCCCACCATGGGGCAGCTCGAGCTCCTGGCTGAGAGCTTGCTTCAGATGGGGATCCTCTCCGACTCCGACGAGCCCGTCACGCTGGCGGACAACGTCATCGACGCTCTCTCCACCTCCTTCACCACGTTGCGCGTCTCTGATGCGCCTGCGGGCGATGAGTACCCCAGCGATGTACTTGAATTTTCCGACTCCCCCCTCTCCCTCGGCGGTAGCGCTCCTGCCGGGGCAATGGACGTCCACGTGGAGCTCTTCGTCACCGGTATCGACGCCTCCTCCTCGTCGAGCACGGCAAGTGCTACGTCTTGAGCTTGTGTTGTTTTTTCCTTGAAGAGGAAAGGGTGATGCAGCAATAGTAGCATAAGTATTTCCCTCAATTTTTTAGAACCAAGGTATCAATCCAGTGGGAGGCTCCTCAAAAGTCCCACGCACCTACACAAACAAACAAAGAACTCGCAACCAACGCAATAAAGGGGTTGTTAATCCCTTCACGGCCACTTGCGAAAGTGAGATCTGATAGAGATAATATGATAAGATAAATATATTTTTGGTATTTTATAATATAGATGCAAAAAGTAAAGATGCAAATAAAAGTAGACTGAAAGCTTATATGATAAAAGATAGACCCGGGGGCCATAGGTTTCACTAGCGGCTTCTCTCAAGATAGCATAAGTATTACGGTGGGTGAACAAATTACTGTCGAGCAATTGATAGAAAAGCGAATAATTATGAGATTATCTAGGCATGATCATGTATATAGGCATCACGTCCGCAACAAGTAGACCGACTCCTGCCTGCATCTACTACTATTACTCCACACATCGACCGACTCCTGCCTGCATCTAGAGTATTAAATTCATAAGAACAGAGTAACGCTTTAAGAAAGATGACATGATGTAGAGGGATAAACTCAAGAAATATGATATAAACCCCATCTTTTTTATCCTCGATAGCAACAATACAATACGTGCCTTGCTGCCCCTGCTGTCACTGGGAAAGGACACCGCAAGATTGAACCGAAAGCTAAGCACTTCTCCCATGGCAAGAAAGATCAATCTAGTAGGCCAAACCAAACTGATAATTCGAAGAGACTTGCAAAGATAACTCAATCATACATAAAAGAATTCAGAGGAGATTCAAATATTTCTCATAGATAAACTTGATCGTAAACCCACAATTCATCAAATCTCGACAAACACAACGCAAAAAGAGTTACATCGAATAGATCTCCACAAGAGAGGGGGAGAACATTGTATTGAGATCCAAAAAGAGAGAAGAAGCCATCTAAATAATAACTATGGACCCGAAGGTCTGTGGTAAACTACTCACAACTCACCGGAGGGGCTATGGTGTTGATGTAGAAGTCCTCCGTGGTCGATTCCCCCTCCGGCGGAGAGCCAGTGAAGGCTCCAAGATGGGATCTCGCGGATACAGAAGGTTACGGTGGTGGAAATTGTGTTTCGTTGGCTCCCTATATGTTTTCGTGGTACGTAGTACGTCGGTGGCCGCCTGTGGGGCCCAGGAGATAGGGGGTGCCCTCTTGTCTCCTGGCCGCCTCGCAAGCTTCTTGATATGCACTCCAAGTTCTCCGGATCACGTTCGTTCCAAAAATCACGCTCCCGAAGGTTTCATTCCGTTTGGACTCCGTTTGATATTCCTTTTCTTTGAAATACTGAAATAGGCAAAGAAAACAGCAATACGGGCTAGGCCTCCAGTTAGTAGGTTGGTCCCAAAAATGATATAAATGTATAAAATAAAGCCCATAAACATCCAAAAGGGGTAATATAATAGCATGGAACAATCAAAACTTATAGATACGTTGGAGACGTATCAGCAAGGAAGGCCGCCGAAGCGAAGGCCGCAGCGGGTTGGGCCGCCTCGCCCAACCCATTGCGTGTCGCGATGCAGAGCCTTCGCGTCCCCATTGGCACCGACATCGATGCCTCCAACGTCGCCGAGGCTCGGGCCCGGATCGAGGAGAACCACCAGCACCTGCTGGACTTGACCGAGATGCTCACGGCCACGCAGTGTCGCATGTATTCCGCTCAGTTGGAGCGCAACGCCACCTACGGCTTCACACCTGCCGCGGCCGAGCCAAGCCGGGTCGCCGATGTGCGAGCCCAGGGCGGCGCAATCGGCCGCACTTTCAGCGCCATCCCGCCCGTCTACGAGACTCCCGTGAAGAACATGCATGCTGCCGAGGCAGCCGCAGTCGGCCTGGACCAGCTCACGCGCGAGAAACTGAGGGAGCGCATCAAGCAGTTGAACGACCTCCTCGACACAGCCAACGCACAGCAGGATCGCCTCAACCAACTCGCCAAGCCAGCGGGATCCGGCTCCACCCGCTCTGGCGAACCCTGCGATCATCAGCACACGGCGTCCTCACCACCCGGCGAGGCGCACTCCGGCCGCACCCGGACCCGTCGCGACCCGGCCTTGACGGCCGCCGGCGGCTTAGGCGACGAGCCGGCCCCGGAAAACCGACGCGGACCCAACCAACCCGGCCGACGTCCGGCTCCAACCGACCCGCCCCCCCGTGGCTCGGTCGCCAGCCGACTCGGCGCACATGCCATCAACGACACCGACGCTTGCCACCACCTCAACCGGCTTGCTTTCTCCCTGGAGGTGGAAGAGAGCGGCGCTGTTGGGCCGGCGTGCGGCCCACGCATCCGGGACGAGCCCTTTCCCAAAGGGTTCATGTTCCCCCGCGACACCCCCAAGTACAACGGAACCGTGAACCTGGAGGACTGGCTCACCAACTACACCACCGCCATCGGTATCGCAGCGACAACCACCGGCTCGCAGTGTGCTACGCGCCGCTCATGCTCCAAGGGTCGGCCCGCACCTAGTTGAATAGTCTGCCGGTGGGCAGCGTCAACACGTGGGTGGACTTCGAGCAGGCCTTCATCCACAACTTTACGGGGACTTACCAGCAACCCGGCCGTCCCAGCCAGCTCGCCATGTGCGTGTAGGGGCCGGCGGAAACCGGTCGCGAGTACCTCGCACGCTGGACCGAGCTCCGAAACAGCTGCGAGGGCGTCATGAGGTTCAAGCAATCCATTACTTCATCAACGGGTGCCGAGAAGGCACCCTCCTCAAGCACAAGCTCTTGCGCTCTGAGCCGGCCACCATGGTCGCGCTCATGGTGACGGCGGACAAGTACGCCAATGCCGACTCCGGCATGAAGATCCAGGTAGCGCTGGATGAAGCCGGCAAAGCAAAGCCGATTCCACCTCCGAAGTCGGCCGGCAGCAGCACAACTAGCAAAACAACAAGCGCAAGGTCGACCAGCCGGCTCAGCCCTACGACAACCGGCTTGTCGCGGCCACAGAGCCCGCAGCCGACCCGGCAGCCAAGCGCCGGCAGACCGGCAAGACGGTGTGGCAACCCACCATGAGCTTCGAAGAGATGCTCGACGCCCCCTGCAAGCAGCACAGGGGGGCAAGGCCGTCCATGCACACGATTCGGCAGTACGGCATCACCAAGCGCATAATGAGGGGCGGCGTCCCGCCTCCTCCGGCTCCGGCTCCGGGCGCGGGTCAGCCATCGCCGCCTCCTCCACCACCACCAGCCGGCGGTGCGATGCGTGACGACGTCTACCCGGACCAGAACGCGACCTATGTCGTCTTCACCAGCCTCGGCAACGACAAGCAGAGCGAACGCCTCCTTCGGCAGGAGGTGAACACCGTCATCCCAGCCAAGCCGGAGTACATGCGCTAGTCGGACCGCCCGGTCACGTGGACCTGGGAAGAGCACCCAGCTATCAGGGTGGCTACGCCCTCGTCCTCAACCGCACCATCATCGCACCGCGGCACACATGCAAGTTTTCCTGGGTCCTCATCGATGGCGGCAGCAGCATCAACATCCTCTACCGCGACACCATGACCAAACTCGACGTCGAAGCCAAGGAACTGGAGCCGACCCGGACGATCTTCCACGACATCGTTCCCGGCCTCTCCTGCTCTCCGATTGGCCGGGTCTGGCTCGACATCCTGTTCGGCGACATCAATCACTTCCGGCACGAGCCGATCTGGTTCGAGGTGGTGGACCTATCCAGCGCATACCACCGCTGCTAGGCTGACCCGCGCTTGCCAAGTTAATGGTGGTCCCCCACTACGTGTACCTCAAGATGAAGCTGCCGGGTCCAAAGGGCCTCATCACCATCACCGGCGACTACTGTAAGTCTCTGGAGTGCGCCCGAGATGGCGCCAAGCTGGCCGAGTCACTGGTCATAGCCGAGGAGCTGCGCTAGCTCGACCGGATCATCGCCCTACCTAGCAAGACATCAGCCGCGCCGATCTCGGCCGAGGAGCCGGCTGACGAGGCCGCCTTCAAGCCCTCCAAGGAGACCAAGAAAGTGAAGCTGAACCCAAAAGACCCCAGCTGCAGCAAGTACGTTGTCGTAGGCACCCGCCTTGACAGCAAATAGGAAGGCGAGCTCATCGACTTCCTCCGTGAGAATTGGGATATCTTTGCGTGGACCCCAAAGGACATGCCGGGTATCCCAAGGAAGTACGCCGAGCACAAACTCCAAGTCCGCAAGGACGCCAAGCCTGTCCGCCAACCCCGACGATGTTTCTCCGAAGAGAAGAGAAGAACCATCGGTGAAGAAGTTCTCAAGCTTTTGGTGGCCGGCTTCATCATGGAAGTGTTCCACCCCAAGTGGCTGGCCAACCCAGTCCTCGTCCTAAAGAAGAACAACACCTGGCGCAGGTGCATCGACTACACCAGCCTGAACAAGGCCTGTCCCAAGGATCTGTTCGCCCTCCCGCGGATCGACAAAAGTCATCGACTCGACCGCCGGGTGCGAGCTCCTGTCCTTCCTGGATGCTTACTCCGGCTACCGGCGAATCAAAATTGGACCGGCCGACGCTCAAGCGTCCTTCATCACGCCCCTTGGGGCGTATTGCTACATCACCATGTCGTTCGGCCTGAAGAACACCGGCGCCACCTTCCAGCGCTGCATGCAAAAATGCTTGCTGCCGCAACTCAGCCACAACATCCACTTTTACGTGGACGACATCGTGGTGAAGACCAAGCAGCACCTCACGCTCCTCGACGACCTGAAGGAGACATTCGCCAACCTGCGCGAATACAAAGTCAAGCTCAACCGGGAGAAGTGCATTTTCGGCTTCCCGCCGGAAAGCTACTTGGCTTCCTCGTCTCGAAGCGCGGCATTGAGGCGAACCCGGCGAAGATCAAGGCCATCGAGCGTATGCGCAAGCCGGCTCAGCTGCGTGATGTCCAGAAATTCATCGGCTGCTTGGCCTCGGTCAACCGGCTTCTGAGCCGGCTGGGCGAGAGGGCCTTGACCCTGTACCAGCTGATGAAGAAGATGACGCCATTTGAATGGAACGACCAGGCAGGCGAGGCCTTTCGGGACATCAAGCACATGCTCTCCACTTCACCAGTCCTGGCCGCGCCGACCGAGAAGGAGCCGCTGTTGCTCTATATTGCCGCGACCTCATGGTCGGTCAACATGGTGCTAGTGGTCGAGCGACAAGAGAATGGCAAGGTCTAAGCCGTCCAGCGCCCGGTCTACTACCTGAGCGAGGTGCTCTCTGCCTCCAAGCAGAACTACAGCACTACCAGAAGATGTGTTATGGTGTGTACTTCACCGCCAAGAAACTGAAGCAGTACTTCCAAGAGCATGTTGTCACCGTGGTCAGCACGGCCCCCCTCGGCGAGATCACCGGGTGCCGGGACGCTTATGGCTGGGTCGCCAAGTGGGCGCTCGATCTAGCCGGTCACACCATCCTCTATGAGCACCGCACCATGATCAAGTCCGAGGCCCTGGACGACTTCCTCATCGACTGGACTGAGACCCAGTACCTGCCGCCGCCACCACACTCAACGCACTAGCGCATGCACTTCGACGGCTCCAAGATGCGTCTCGGCCTAGGGGCCGGCATTATGCTGTCTTCCCCGAAGGGCGACCGACTCAGCTACGCACTCCAGATCCACTTCGCCGCCTCCAACAATGTTGCCGAATACGAAGCCCTTGTGCATGGCCTCCGGCTTGCCAAGAAACTCGGCATCCGGTGCATCCTGTGCTACGGCGACTCGGATTTGGTGGTGCAACAGTGCTCCGGCGAGTGGGACGCCTGCGACCCCAACATGGCGAGCTGCCGTTTCCTCGTCCAGAATCTATCCGGATTCTTCGAGGGTTGCGAGTTCCTCCACGTCCCACGCGTAGAAAATAAGGCAGCGGACACACTGACCAAAATCGCCTCGTCCCGGCAGTCCATCCCGACTGGCATCTCCCTCGAGCATCTACACAAACCATCCGTCAAGCCGTCTCCGGACTCCGAGTCCATCCATGTCCCAGACGACCCGGCCGTGCCTCAACCCGGCCCGGGCCGAACCAGGCCCAGAGACTACTGAACTTGGGCCGGGGACTGAAGCCGCCAACCCGGCCACCATCACCCTCGACCTGGCCACCACCATCCCCGACCTGGGGGCTGCTCAGCCCGTCTCGAGGGCTGCCGACTCGGAACCCGCCCTGGTGGCCATTTTCGCCGTGGTGACGGCCCCGTCTTGGGCCCTACCTATCTCGGAGTTCCTGGAGAACGGGGTCCTCACCATGGACGAGACCGCAACCAGTCAGGTGCAGCGCCGGGCATCCGCCTACGGCATCATCAACAATGAGCTCGTCAAGCGCAGCTCCACTGGCGTGTTCCAGCTCCTCATGTGCGAGGGATGCCAGCGCTTCAACAAGGGCAGTCACCAGCCGGCGTCAGCACTATGGACCATCCCAATCGCCTGGCCCTTTGCGGTTTGGGAACTCGACATGGTGGGGCCCTTCAAAACCGCCCGAGGCGGCATGACGCATTTGCTGGTGGCGGTGGATAAGTTCATCAAGTGGATCGAAGCACGTCCAATCAAGAAGCTAGACGGGCCAACAGCTGTCCGGTTCATCAAAGACATCACAGTACACTACGGCATGCCGAACATCATTATCACGGACAACAACACCAACTTCACCAAGGGCACGCTCGCGCAATACTGCTCCGTCTCCGGCATCCGCCTCGACCTGGCCTCCGTTGCGCACCGGTAGTCCAACGGGCAGGTCGAGCGGGCCAACGGCCTCATCCTATCCGGCATCAAGCCGCAGCTCGTCGAGCCGCTCATCCGCTCACCCGACAGATGGCTTGACGAGTTGCCGGCCGTCCTCTGGAGTCTCTGAACCACGCCAAACAGGTCGACCGGGTTCACCCCGCTCTTCCTCGTCTATGGAGCCAAAGCCGTCATCCCGACCGATGTCGAGTTCGACTCACCGTGTTTCGCGATGTACACAGAAGCCGAAGCCAAGGTAGCCCGCGGAGATGGTGTCGACCTACTCGAAGAAGCCCGCCTCCTGGCGCTCAGCTGTTCGGCCATCTACCAGTAAGTTCCGAGGCACTACCACAACAAGAAGATCAAGCCCCTCGCATTCCGCAAGTGAGACCTCGTCCTCTGACTCGTCCAAGAGCAAGCCGGCTAGCACAAACTGTCCCTCCATGGGAGAGCCCATTCATCGTCAGTAGGGCCTTGTGCGATCGCAACGCCTACTACCTCATCGACGCACGCAAGTCAAACAAGCGCAAGAGAGACACCGCCGGTGAAGAAACAACCCAGTCGTGGAACATGGAACTCCTCCGCCCGTTTTACAATTAGCTGTATGCACGCAGGTATCGTTGCCTTTTGTAATCGCATGAAACTATGGAGTCCCCGAACGATGCTCGGGGGCTGCCCTTTTCCGACCAAGTTATTGTGTCTCCTACATTTACGCATCACTTTGCTCTTAAATCTGGCCACCGGTTTGACTCGCTCGACCACGTGGCTCACGGGCTGGCTGGCTTGGTCGCCACCCGCCGCCTTACTTGGTGATTTCTGACGCGTTAGGGACGCCGTGGCCCCCCACTTCGCCCTAGGCCACAGAACCGGCTTCGGCTGTCGGCTAGCAAGAACAACAGGACAGAGCACCAGCACGCCTCAAACACTAAGTCAAAGGCCGCCGGGTCGCCCAACCCGGTCCGTCACTTAAAAAATGGCCGCACGACCGGCTGCCCGCCAACCGGCTTTGCCGGATTGCCGTCAACCGGCCCAGTGGGTGTTTCGCTCGCGCTCAACATTTTGAAAGCCTAAGTACTGCGCGCTCCTCTCAAAAAACCGAACTCCTTGTAACGAACTTGAGACTCGGCTGTCAGACTCGTGGGGAGGAGGTTCGAGAGAGGAAAGTCACAAGAAAATGGCTCAAAAAGCGAAAAGCAAAAGCATAGGCACCCACGAAATATACACATCACAAAATATTAAAGGACGGGCCCATGGCCAGAGTTCATTACACCCAGAAACCCCCAGTGGGTGGCTGGACCTGCTACCTAACAGAAATGTTCACTAAGACATAACAGGCAGCCTCAGGCATCTCCAGTGCTGGGTCGCGCAGCTGACGGCTCCCCCACAGCGGCCTCCGGGTCCGCCGAAGTGCCGGTGTCTTCCTCCTCGGCACCCCCGTCGCGGTAGACGTTGGTCTCCTCTAAGCTGCCTTCCGGGTTGTGCAAACATAGGCCGTAGTCGTCTCTAGGCACGACTCCGCCATCTTCCACCCGTTCCGGGTGGAACTCGTAATGGAAGGCGAACCCGGCGATGTAGGTGGCCCGGGCAGCAATCCGCCTGGCCTGCGCCTGCAGCTGCTCCTCCGAGCTGACCCGCTAGCCCATCAACGCGTCCATCTGCAGGTCTAGGTGCCAGGACACCGCAAACCTGAGCACCATCTCGGCGCTGACACGGGCGGCGGAAACGCGCCACTCATGGAGGCGGTCCGGCCCCATCTCCAACCAGCGCGCCAGCCGCGTGAAGCTGCTCGGCGCAACGGAGCCTGGCCACAGGGCCACCGTCATCACCATGCCGACCTGGGAGAGCCGCCCAATTTGGTCGCCCAAGACTCACAGACGAGCCTCGGCGGCGGTCATGATCTCCGGGAAAGTCCAAGCCACCTGCGGGTTGGTCACGGAGCCAACAACCCCCAGTGGGTCGCGCTGAAAGCGGACGTCCTCTTCCGCCAGCTGGTGCGTCTCCGGGAAGGCCCCTGCCAGAAAGCAAAGCAAGTCAGAAAAAAGTCACCAAGGACAAGGAGCCGGGATCCCAACCCGGAAGAACTCAAGAAAGCACTTACTAGAGAAGGACTCTTCCAGGTGCTGCGCTTCAAGCAACGTACCGCGCCGCTCCCGATCAATGGTGCGGTCACGCTCCTGGAGCGTCTTCTCCAAGTCGGCCACCTTCGCAAGGGCCACCTTCAGCTCGGCGTCCTTATCCTCGGTCGCCTTCTCGGACGCTTCACGGCGGCAGGTCTCCTCCTGACGGGCCTCCTCCGCCGCGGCCACCTGCCCTTTCAGGCGCTCCACCTTGGCCTGGAGCTGGCCCTTGTCGCCGGGCAGCTTGCCGCGTTGCTGGTCCACCTTGGCCAGGGCCCGCTGCGCCTCCACCACCTTGGCGGCCTCAGCCTTGTGTCCCTCCACCTCGGCCTCGAGATAGCTCTTGTCATCTGCCAACTACTCCTGCTGCCGGCCGGCTTTGTCGAGCGACCGCCGGGCCACCACCGCCTCCGCCTTCGCCTGCGCCACCTCGGCTCCAGGCCGGTCGGCATCGGCGACAAGCCGGTCATAGTGAAGGCTGGCCCGAAATAGCCGGGTCTTTCGAGACAGCACCTCAGCTACAAAAAGAAGATTCAGAAACAAAGGACCAATTTAAAGATTCGACCCAACTGCTACGCAGTTGGCCCGAATCTCGGGGGCTACACCCAGTGGGTGCGCTAGCGCGCCCCCACTAAAAAAGAGCACAAAAATACCTGCGGTGATGCGGAGCTCCTCCTCCTTGGCGGAGAGCTGCTCGTTGAGCTCCTGATACTTTCCCAGGAGGCGGTTGAAGGCGCTGACCTGGTAGGAATCCAGTTGCTGTAAAAGGCAACGATCAGCACAAAGACGACATTTTAAAGATTCGACCCAATTACTATATAGTTGGCCCGAACCTCGGGGGCTACACCCAGTGGGTGCGCTAGCGCGCCCCCACAAAGAAGAAGCCACAAAAGAAGAAATATCAGAAGACGAGAAAAAGAACCCACCAACACGGCGCGCTCTAGGTCCCGCGTCCTCTCCACCTCGGCCTGGGCGAAGGCCTCGATCCGGTCCGTCCGCCCTCGCAGACGGTGGCTAACAGCTTCCATCGCCGCCTCCTCCTAGGTTTGGGCCCTGAAAACCACGCCGGCCCCGCCCCGTGCCAGCAGCGACTTGGCGGGCCGACGTCCCCCTGGCCTGAGCACCAGGGCATGCTCTCCACTGGCCGCTCCCCCCGCGGCCGGCGCCTCCTCCGATGCCCTCTCCAACGTCGCCACCGGCTTGGTAGCCGGGGTGGCCTGCGGTGCCACCGCTGGCTCGGCAGCCGGGGTGGCCTACGGGGCCACCACCAGCGGCGCCTCGCTCGTTGATGCTCGGGGCGTGCTCTGTGGCTCCATACGTAGCGCCTCATCCAAGATGGCATTGCCGCCACCTCTGTCGACCCCCGCTTGCTCAACTGCGTCGGTCCGCGGCGGGGTGTCGTCCTCAACAACCACGACCTCCTGATATGTCTCCAACGTATCTATAATTTTTGATTGTTCCATGCTATTATATTACCCCTTTTGGATGTTTATGGGCTTTATTTTACACATCTATATCATTTTTGGGACTAACCTACTAA
The DNA here is from genome assembly GCA_021437245.1 of Aegilops speltoides. Taxonomy (NCBI): domain Eukaryota; kingdom Viridiplantae; phylum Streptophyta; class Magnoliopsida; order Poales; family Poaceae; genus Aegilops; species Aegilops speltoides. Next base: position 328,658,686 of record CM038146.1, on the reverse strand, counting down.
CCGGAGGCCCAGCCCGTATTGCTGTTTTTTTGACTATTTCAGTATTTCGAAGAAGAGGAATATCAAACGGAGTCCAAACGGAATGAAACCTTCGGGAGCGTGATTTTTGGAAGAACGTGATCCAGAGGACTTGGAGTGCAAGTCAAGAAGCAGCCGAGGCGTCCACGTGAGGGTAGGGCGCGCCCCCTGTCTCGTGTGTCACTCGGGCGGCCACCGACGTACTTCTTCCTCCTATATAAGCCTAGGTACCCCGAAAACATCCAGAGAGCAAACGAAACACAAGTTCCACCACTGTAACCTTCTGTATCCGCGAGATCCCATCTTGGAGCCTTCACCGATGCTCCGCCGGAGGGGGAATCGACCATGGAGGGTTTCTACGTCAACACCATAGCCCCTCCGATGAGTTGTGAGTAGTTTACCACAGACCTTCGGGTCCATGGTTATTAGCTAGATGGCTTCTTCTCTCTTTTTGCATCTCAATACAATGTTCTCCCCCTCTCTTGTGGAGATCTATTCGATGTAAACTCTTTTTGCGGTGTGTTTGTCGAGATCCGATGAATTGTGGCTTTATGATCAAGTTTATCTATGAGAAATATTTGAATCTCCTCTGAATTCTTTTATGTATGATTGAGTTATCTTTGCAAGTCTGTTCGAATTATCAGTTTGGTTTGGGCTACTAGATTGATCTTTCTTGCCATGGGAGAAGTGCTTAGCTTTGGGTTCAATCTTGCGGTGTCCTTACCCGATGTGTAAAGGGTTGCAAGGCACGTATTGTATTGTTGCCATCGAGGATAAAAATATGGGGTTTATATCATATTGCATGAGTTTATCCCTCTACATCATGTCATCTTGCTAAAGGCGTTACTCTGTTCTTATGAACTTAATACTCTAGATGCAGGCAAGAGTTGGTCGATGTGTGGAGTAATAGTAGTAGATGCAGGCAGGAGTCGGTCTACTTGTTGCGGACGTGATGCCTATATACATGATCATGCCTAGATAATCTCATAATTATTCGCTTTTCTATCAATTGCTCGACAGTAATTTGTTCACCCACCGTAATACTTATGCTATCTTGAGAAAGAAGCCACTAGTGAAACCTATGGCCCCCGGGTCTATCTCTTATCATATTTGCTTTCAATATACTTTTATTTGCATCTTTACTTTTTGTATCTATATTATAAAATACCAAAAATATATTTATCTTATCATACTATCTCTATCAGATCTCACTTTCACAAGTGGCCGTGAAGGGATTGACAACCCCTTTATTGCGTTGGTTGCGAGTTCTTTGTTTGTTTGTGTAGGTGCGTGGGACTTTTGAGGATCCTCCTATTGGATTGATACCTTGGTTCTCAAAAACTAAGGGAAATACTTCCACTACTATTGTTGCATCATCCTTTCCTATTCAAGGAAAACCAACGCAAGCTCAAGACGTAGCACCTCCTGGTTGAGGTCCACCACCTCCGAACGGCCTCCTTGGCCGCGCTCCCTCATTGACGATGGCTCGAAGACCGTCGCCGCCACCACTGTCCCCTCCGGCATCTCCGACCACGCTGGCTCCTCGCCGGCTCGCGCCCACGTCGCCGCGTCTTTGGTCCAGGCCTGCACCGATGCCGCCTCCAGCTCCGCCTCGGCCCTGTTCCGGTCCCGCCAGGCTAAGCCTTCGGTGTCGGCCGGGTCCAGACCGAGATCCGGATCCGTCGGGTCCTCCTCCTCATCCCGGTGGGCGGCGTCGGACCGGCTCCTCCGGAATGCGGTGCCCTCGGTGGACGCGGCGTCTGCCGCCACCCTCGCCAGCGAGATCGGCGACTTGAAGTTCAAAATGAAGTAAGAAACAAGCAGGGCCACTCGGCCACTCAAATGCAAGTAAGAGAAGAACTTACCCCGACAACACAAGAATGGCGGGCCTCGCTGGCCTCTCCTGTGCAGCGACGCACCTCCTCTTGCCAGCCGGCCTCGCGCCCTCGGCCGGGTCTGCTACGCTCTTCATGGCCGGGGAACGCGGCCCGACTCTCTCCTTCCCGTGCGGTCGGCTCGCCGCCGGTGCCCCCGCAACGACCCGGCTTCACCCGTGCCGCCGCCTCCTCCGCCCAGCGCCACTGCATCAATGGCCCGCGTTAGCATTGTCCGCCTCGCGTCGCGCCCGGCAAATCAAGGAGTATGGAAAACAAAACTTACCCACGTGGCGCCCTGCGTCGACGTCGGCGACCACCTCCTCCCCTCCGCTGTGGGCTGCGGGCTCCTCCAACGCGACCCGCACCACCTGCGACGGCGCCCGGGCGTAAGGATGCCGGATGGCGTTCAAAAGCACCTCTCGTGTCGCGTCGGGACGGATAAGAAGATGCGCAGCAGCAAAATACGGAGACCAGGGAGTCACCATGGGCACCAGATTTGCGTGGTTCTACGGCGGCTTGCCGAACTGCCAGTCATCCCGCAGTGCGGCCTTGGAGATGTCGTTGACCCGACACGCAATCTGGTCCGCCCCCAGGCACATGACCAACATGTGGTTGGGATCCTAAAGACCGGTCATTTGACCGATGAGTCAGCTGCGTCGTTGCAGCGGCAGAACCCAGCGCATAATGAAGGCGGCGATGAGGTCGGTGCCGGTGAGCCCCTCCCACGCCTTCATCTCTGACACCCACTCGCAGAGGTTGAGTATCTCCTGCGGTGGGTCCCTGGGGTAATAACCCCAGTTCCGCTTCGCCTGCGGCAGCGCATTGATGAAGGGCGGCAAGTTGATATGATCTGTGCCGAGGTTGCTCACGTAGAAGAAAGAATTCTGCCATTTCTTGGCAGAATCCTCCAGCGGCATCTTGGGGCGGTCAGCGCCCGACCGCTTTGAGATGACGGTGGCCCCGCAGTCAGATAAATCCTTGGCCTTCGGCCCCTGCTGCTTCAAGGAGAAGAAGCGCACCCAGAGGTCGATCAAAGGTTCGACCCCCATGTACCCCTCGCAGAGGGTGACGAAGCCCGAGAGCTGCACGATGGCGCCGACGTTGGGGAACGTAGCAGAAATTCAAAATTTTCCTAAGTGTCACCAAGATCTATCTATGGAGAAACCAGCAACAAGGGGAAGGAGAGTGCATCTACATACCCTTGTAGATCGCTAAGCGGAAGCGTCCAAGAGAATGGGGTTGAAGGAGTCGTACTCATTGTGATCCAAATCACCGGAGATCCTAGTGCCGAACGGACGGCACCTCCGCGTTCAACACACGTACAGCCCGGTGGCGTCTCCCATGCCTTGATCCAGCAAGGAGAGAGGGAGAGGTTGAGGAAGACTCCATCCAGCAGCAGCACAACGGCGTGGTGGTGATGGAGGAGCGTGGTAGTCCATCAGGGCTTCGCCAAGCACCGCGAGATATGAGGAGAAGGGAGAGAGGTATGGCTGCGCCAACAGGAGAAGAAACTCATGTGTCGGGCTGCTCCTATGCCTCCACTATATATAGGGGAGAGGGGCTGCGCCCCACCCAGGTTTCCACCCCTGGGGGGCGGCCAGCCCTAGATCCCATCTAGGGGGCGGCCAAGGGGTGGAGAGGGGAAACTTGCCCCCAAGCAAGGTGGGCGCCCCCCAAACCCTAGGCGCCTTGGGCCTTGGTGGGGCGCACCAGCCCACCCGGGCTGGTCCCTCTCACACTTGGCCCATGCAGCCCTCTGGGGCAGTGGCCCCACTTGGTGGACCCGGGACCCTCTCGGTGGTCCCGATGCGTTCCGATAAAACCGAAACTTTTCGGTGACCAAAACAGGACTTCCCATATATAAATCTTTATCTCCGGACCATTCCGGAACTCCTCGTGACGTCCCAGGATCTCATCAGGGACTCGAACAACATTCGGTAACCACATACAAGCTTCCTTTATAACCCTAGCGTCATCGAACCTTAAGTGTGTAGACCCTACGGGTTCGGGAGACATGTAGACATGACCGAGACGTTCTCCGGTCAATAACCAACAGCGGGATCTGGATACCCATGTTGGCTCCCACATGTTCCACGATGATCTCATCGGATGAACCACGATGTCAAGGACTCAGTTGATCCCGTATACAATTCCCTTTGTCTAGCGGTATTTTACTTGCCCAAGATTTGATCGTCGGTATACCGATACCTTGTTCAATCTCGTCACCGGCAAGTCTCTTTACTCGTTCCGTAACACATCATCCCGTGATCAACCCCTTGGTCACACTGTGCACATTATGATGATGTCCTACCGAGTGGGCCCAGAGATACCTCTCCGTTTACGGAGTGACAAATCCGATCTCGATCCGTGTCAACCCAAAAGACACTTTCGGAGATACCTATAATGCACCTTTATAGTCACCCGATTCGTTGTGACGTTTGATACACCCAAAGCACTCCCACGGTATCCGGGAGTTACACGATCTCATGGTCTAAGGAAGAGATACTTGACATTGGAAAAGCTCTAGCAAGCGAACTACACGATCTTTGTGCTATGCTTAGGATTGGGTCTTGTCCATCACATCATTCTCCTAATGATGTGATCCCGTTATCAACGACATCCAATGTCCATAGCAGAAACCATGACTATCTGTTGATCACAACGAGCTAGTCAACTAGAGGCTCACTAGGGACATATTGTGGTCTATGTATTCACACGTGTATTACGATTTCGGATAATACTGATTATAGCATGAATAAAAGACAATTATCATGAACAAGGAAAAATAATAATACTTTTATTATTGCCTCTAGGGCATATTTCCAACAGTCTCCCACTTGCACTAGAGTCAATAATCTAGTTCACATCGCCATGTGATTAACACTCACAGGTCACATCACCATGTGACCAACATCCAAAGAGTTTACTAGTGTCATTAAACTAGTTCACATCATCATGTGATTAAGACTCAATGAGTTCTAGGGTTTGATCATGTTTTGCTTGTGAGAGAGGTTTTAGTCAACGGGTCTGCAACATTCAGATCCGTATGTACTTCGCAAATCTCTAGGTCATATTGTAAACGCTGCTTCCACGCTCCACTTGGAGCTATTCAAGTGGTTGCTCCACTATACGTATCCGGTTTGCTACTCAGAGTCACTCGGATAGGTGTTAAAGCTTGCATCGACGTAACCCTTTACGCCGAACTCTTTATCACCTCCATAATCGAGAAACATGTCCTTATTTGTTACAAGGACAATTTTGACCGTTGTCCAATGATCCATTCCTGGATCATTCTTGTACCCCTTGACTGACTCACGGCAAGGCACACTTCCGGTGCGGTACACAACATAGCATACTAAAAGAGCCTACGTCTGAAGCATAGGGGACGAACTTCGTCCTTTCTCTCTTTTCTGCCATGGTCGAGCTTTAAGTCTTAACTTCATACCTTATATCTCAGGCAAGAACTCCTTCTTGGACCAATCCATCTTGAACACCTTCAAGATCATGTCAAGGTATATGCTCATTTGAAAGTACCATTTAGTATTTTTGATCTATCCTCATAGATCTTGATGCTCAATGTTCAAGCAGCTTATTCCAGGTTTTCTATTGAAAAACATCTTTCAAATAACCCTATATGCTTTCCAGAAATTCTACATCATTTCTGATCAACAATATGTCAACAACATATACTCATCAGAAATTCTATAGTGCTCCCACTCACTTCTTTGGAAATACAAGTTTATCATAAACTTTGTATAAACCCAAAATCTTTGATCATCAAAGCGCACATTCCAACTCCGAGATGCTTACTCCAGTCCTTAGAAGGATCGCTGGAGCCAGCATAACTTTTAGCATCCTTAGGATCGACAAAAACTTTCTGATTGTATTACATACAACCTTTCCTTACGAAGACTGGTAAGGAAACTCGTTTTGACATCCATCTGCCACATTTCATAAATGCAGCTAATGCTAACATGATTCCGACGGACTTAAGCATCGCTACGAATGAGAAAAATCTCATTGTAGTCAACTCCTTGAACTTGTGAAAAAACTCTTTGCCACAAGTCGAGCTTCATAGACGGTGACATTACCATCCACGTCCGTCTTCTTCTTAAAGATCCATTTATCTCAATGGCTTGCCAATCATTGGGCAAGTCCACCAAAGTCCATGCATTGTTCTGATACATGGATCCTATCTCGGATTTCATGGCTTCTAACCATTTGTCAGAATTTGGGCCCACCATTGCTTCTCCATAGCTCGTAGGTTCATTGTTGTCTAGTAACATGACCTTCAAGACAAGATTCTTGTACCACTCAAGCGAGACGCATCCTTGTCACCCCACGAGGTGCGGTAGTGACTTGATCCAAGTTTCATGATCACTATCATAAGCTTCTACTTCAATTGGTGTAGGTGCCACAGGAACAACTTCCTGTGCCCTGCTACACACTAGTTGTAGTGACGGTTCAATAACCATATCAAGTCTCCACCATCCTCCTACTCAACTTTTCGAGACAAACTTTTCCTCGAGAAAGGACCCGATTCAAGAAACAATCCCTATTGCTTTCGGATCTGAATTAGGAGGTATACCCAACTGTTTTGGGTGTCCTATGAAGATGCATTTTATCCGCTTTGGGATCGAGCTTATCAACCTGAAACTTTTTCACATAAGCGTCGCAGCCCCAAAGCTTTAAGAAATGACAGCTTAGGTTTCTCTAAACCATAGTTCATATGGTGTCATCTCAACGGAATTACGTGGTGCCCTTATTTAAAGTGAATGTGGTTGTCTCTAATGCCTAACCCATAAACGATAGTGGTAATTCGATAAGAGACATCATGGTACGCACCATATCCAATAGGGTGCAACTATGATGTTCGGACACACCATCACACTATGGTGTTCCAGGCGGTATTAATTGTGAAACAATTTCCACAATGTCTTAATTGCGTGCCAAAGCTCGTAACTCAGGTACTCATCTCTATGATCATATCATAGACATTTCATCCTCTTGTCACGATGATCTTCAACTTCACTCTGAAATTACTTGAACCATTCAATAGTTCAGACTTGTGTTTCATCAAGTAAATATACTCTACATCTACTCGAGTCATCTGTGAAGTAAGAACATAACGATATTCCTTTGCATGCCTCGGCACTCATTGGACTGCACACATCAAAATGTGTTACTTCCAACAAGTTGCTATCTTGTTCCATTTTCTTTGAAAAACGAGGCCTTTTAGTCATCTTGCCCATGTGGTATGATTTGCATATCTCAAGTGATTCAAAATCAAGTGAGTCCAAACGATCCATCTGCATGGAGTTTCTTCATGCGTATACACCAATAGACATGGTTCGCATGTCTCAAACTTTTCAAAATGAGTGAGTCCAAAGATCCATCAACATGGAGCTTCTTCATGCGTTTTACACCAATATGACTTACATGGCAGTGCCACAAGTAAGTGGTACTATCATTACTATCTTATATATTTTTGGCATGAAAATGTGTATCACTACGATCGAGATTCAATAAACCATTCCTTTAGGTGCAAGACCATTGAAGGTATTATTCAAATAAATAGAGTAACCATTATTCTCCTTAAATGAATAACCGTATTGCGATAGACATAATCCAATCATGTCTATGCTCAACGTGAACACCAAATCTCGATGGTAGAGGGAGCGTGCGATGCTTGATCATATCAACCTTGGAAACACTTCCAACACATATCGTCAGCTCACCTTTAGCTAGTCTCCCTTTATTCCATAGCTTTTATTTCGAGTTACTAACACTTAGCAACCGAACCGGTGTGTAATACCCTGGTGCTACTAGGAGTACTAGTAAAGTACACATTAACATTATGTATATCCAATATACTTCTATCGACCTTGCCAGCCTTCTCATCTACCAAGTATCTAGGGTAATTCCGCTCTAGTGACTATTCCACTTATCACAGAAGCACTTAGTCTCGGGTTTGGGTTCAACCTTAGGTTTCTTCACTAGAGCAGCATCTGGGTTGCCGTTTCATGAAGTATCCCTTCTTGCCCTTGCCCTTCTTGAAACTAGTGGTTTCACCAACCATCAACAATTGATGCTCCTTCTTGATTTCTACTTTCGCGGTATCAAACATCGCGAATACCTCAAGGATCATCATATCTATCCCTGATATGTTATAGCTCATCACGAAGCTCTAGCAGCTTGGTGGCAATGACATTGGAGAAACATCACTATCTCATCTGGAAGATCAACTCCCACTCGATTCAAGTGATTGTTGCACTCAGACAATCTGAGCACAAGCTCAACGATTGAGCTTTTCTCCCTTAGTTTGCAGGCTAAGAAAATCGTCGAAGGTCTCATACCTCTTGACGTGGGCACGAGCCTAAAATCTCAATTTCAGCCCTCGAAACATCTCATATGTTCCGCGACATTTCGAAAAACATCTTCGGTGTCTTAATTCTAAACCGTTTATCTGAAATATCACGTAGTTATCAAAACGTGTATGTCCGATGTTCGCAACATCCACAAACGACGTTTGGGGTTCAGCACACTGAGCGGTGCATTAAGGACATGAGCTTTCTCGTCCGCATAATCGCTCATTGTCAACTTTCAACTATATTTTCTCTAGGAACATATCTAAGCAGTGGAACTAAAGCGCGAGCTTACGACATAATTTGCAAAGATCTTTTGACTATGTTCAGGATAATTAAGTTCATCTTATGAACTCCCACTCGAGATAGACATCCCTCGGTCATCTAAGTGATTACATGATCCAAGTCAACTAGGCCATGTCCGATCATCACGTGAGACGGACTAGTCATCATCGGTGAACATCTTCATGTTGATCGTATCTACTATCGACTCATGCTCGACCTTTCGATCTCCGTGTTCCAAGGCCATATGCGTACATGCTAGGCTCGTCAAGTTAACCCTAAGTGTTTTCGCTGTGTAAAACTGTCTACACCCGTTGTATGTGAGCGTAAGAATCCATCACACCCGATCATCACGTGGTGCTTAGAAGCGATTTAACTGTAGCAACGGTGCACGGTTAGGGGAGAACACTTCTTGAAATTTTGTAAGGGATCATCTTATTTACTACCGTCGTCCTAAGTAAACAAGATGCATAAACATGATAAACATCACATGCAATCAAATAGTGACATGATATGGCCAATATCATTTTGCTCCTTTTGATCTCCATCTTCGGGGCTCCATGATCATCATCGTCACCGGCATGACACCATGATCTCCGTCATCATGATCTCCATCATCGTGTCTTCATGAACTTGTCTCGCCAACTATTACTTCTACTACTATGGCTACCGGTTAGCAATAAAGTAAAGTAATTACATGACGTTGTTCAATGACACGCAGGTCATACAATAAATCAACACAACTCCTATGGCTCCTGCCGGTTTTCATACTCATCGACATGCAAGTCGTGATTCCTATTACAAGAACATGATCAATCTCATACATCACATATCATTCATCACATTCTTCTTGTCCATATCACATCACATAGCATACCCTGCAAAAACAAGTTAGACGTCCTCTAATTGTTGTTTGCATGTTTTACGTGGCTGCTATGGGTTTCTAGCAAGAACGTTTCTTACCTACGCAAAACCACAACGTGATATGCCAATTGCTATTTACCCTTCATAAGGACCCTTTTCATCGAATCCGTTCCGACTAAAGTGGGAGGCGGCACCGCTAGCCACCTTATGCACGAAGTGCATGTCAATCGGTGGAACTTGTCTCACGAAATGCGTGTAAGGTCGGTCCGGCCGCTTCATCCCACAATACCGTCGAAACAAGATTGGACTAGTAACGGTAAGCATATTGAACAAAATCAACGCCCACAACTACTTTGTGTTCTACTCGTGCAAAGAATCTACGCAATAGACCTAGCTCATGATGCCTTTGTTGGGGAGCGTGGCAGAAATTCAAAATTTTCCCACGTGTCACCAAGATCTATCTATGGAGAAACCAGCAACGAGGGAAGGAGAGTGCATCTACATACCCTTGTAGATCGCTAAGCGGAAGCGTTCAAGAGAACGGGGTTGAAGGAGTCGACTTGTCGTGATCCAAATCACCGGAGATCCTAGTGCGAGCAGACGGCACCTCCGCGTTCAACACACGTACAGCCGGTGGCGTCTCCCACGCCTTGATCCAGCAAGGAGAGAGGGAGAGGTTGAGAAGACTCCATCCAGCAGCAGCACAATGGCGTGGTGGTGATGGAGGGCGTGGTAGTCCAGCGAGGCTTCGCCAAGCACCGCGAGATATGAGGAGAAGGGAGAGAGGTATGGCTGCGCCAGCAGGAGAAGAAACTCATGTGTCGGGCTGCTCCTATGCCTCCACTATATATAGGGGAGAGGGGCTGCGCCCCACCCAGGTTTCCACCCCTAGGGGCGGCCAGCCCTAGATCCCATCTAGGGGCGGCCAGGGGTGGAGAGGGGAAACTTGCCCCCAAGCAGGTGGGGCGCCTCCCCAAACCCTAGGCGCCTTGGGCCTTGGTGGGGCGCACCAGCCCACCCGGGCTGGTCCCCTCTCACACTTGGCCCATGCAGCCCTCTGGGGCCGGTGGCCCCACTTGGTGGACCCCCGGGACCCTCTCGGTGGTCCCGGTACGTTACCGATAAAACCCGAAACTTTTCCGGTGACCAAAACAGGACTACCCATATATAAATCTTTACCTCCGGACCATTCCGGAACTCCTCGTGACATCCAGGATCTCATCCGGGACTCCGAACAACATTTGGTAACCACATACAAGCTTCCTTTATAACCCTAGCATCATCGAACCTTAAGTGTGTAGACCCTACGGGTTCGGGAGACATGTAGACATGACCGAGACGTTCTCCGGTCAATAACCAACAGCGGGATCTGGATACCCATGTTGGCTCCCACATGTTCCACGATGATCTCATCGGATGAACCACGATGTCAAGGACTCGATCGATCCGTATACAATTCCCTTTGTCTAGCGGTATTTTACTTGCCCGAGATTCGATCGTCGGTATACCGATACCTTGTTCAATCTCGCCACCGCAAGTCTCTTTACTCGTTCCATAACACATCATCCGTGATCAACCCCTTGGTCACACTGTGCACATTATGATGATGTCCTACCGAGTGGGCTCAGAGAGATACCTCTCCGTTTACGGAGTGACAAATCCATCTCGATCCGTGTCAACCCAAAAGACACTTTCGGAGATACCTATAATGCACCTTTATAGTCACCCGATTCGTTGTGACGTTTGATACACCCAAAGCACTCCTACGGTATCCGGGAGTTACGATCTCATGGTCTAAGGAAGAGATACTTGACATTGGAAAAGCTCTAGCAAGCGAACTACACGATCTTTGTGCTATGCTTAGGATTGGGTCTTGTCCATCACATCATTCTCCTAATGATGTGATCCCGTTATCAACGACATCCAATGTCCATAGCAGAAACCATGACTATCTGTTGATCAACGAGCTAGTCAACTAGAGGCTCACTAGGGACATATTGTGGTCTATGTATTCACACGTGTATTACGATTTCCGGATAATACAGTTATAGCATGAATAAAAGACAATTATCATGAACAAGGAAATATAATAATACTTTTATTATTGCCTCTAGGGCATATTTCCAACAGCCGACGCCAAGATGATGGGGCTGGAGCGTGAAGAACTCCAGGAAGTCGCGGAAGAAGGTGCTCGCAGGAAGGCCGAGCCCGCGCTTGAAGTGCAGGAAGAAGACTACACGCTCCGTGCCCTCGGGCAGCGGTTCTCGCTCGCCCTACAGCAGGTGCACGACAACCTCCGTCTCCCCCGGCAAGCGCCTGGTGGTGCTGAGGTAGGCAATGTCGTCGGGGGTGACGGTCGAGCCCATCCACGAGCCCGACGGCAGCTCCATCGACGGAGATGAAAGAGAAAGAGCGAAGGTGAACGGCGATGGAGCTCTGCTTGAAACGGCGGGCGTCGCAGCGCGGCTGTCGTAGAGAGCAGAGGGAAGATGAAAAGGCAGGGGAGCGCGAGTGAGAATGATGTCTGCCGCCCCCTCGCCCCAATTTATAAGCCCCGGTTCGAAATGTGGGGAAGTGGGATCGTTTGCGCCCGCCCTCCCACTTCCCTGCAATAAGCGCACGCATACGCGCGCAATAACTGCATGGGGAAGAGCAACCGAATTGCAGACGCCGCAATAAATCCACGCGTGTGGGCCAAGGGCACGCGGCGGCGTGCCCTAGCACGTCGCCCAGTCCCATCACGCGCGTGGCCTGTCAGGCCCATCCGGCTTCCAGGCGCCACGTGGTGCCCGCGCGAAGCCGAAGGGATTGCCCCAAGATTCGACGGACCCTCTGGTTTCTCGTCGCTACCGGGAGGCCGCGATCTGGTTTCCGGAAACCGGCACATAGTGGGTGTTGCCGGACCCGGCAATCACAAAAATTCTCCTCCTCAAGGGGGGGGGACTGCAAAGGCCCTCCCATCCGAAGACGGTGGACCTTCACAACTTTAGGGACTACTGTCGGGGGGATGAACCCCGGGTAGGCAATGGAACCCGGATCCTTTTCAAAAACAACAGGGCCAACATCACCCCTCAAGCCGGCTCGCGCTTGGCCGGGTTGGCCAACCCGGCCAAGCCCCTCGACCTGGCAGAACTCTCCGACCCTAAAAGAGCTGGATATCGACTAGAGGGCGGGTGAATAGGCAATTTTTATGAAAGTCTTCAAAACATGGGAGTTTCGAAGACAAACAATAGAAATGACCCTATTCGTATGCAGTGGAAGCTAGACTACACTAGGCAAGCTATAGTCAAGTATTCAAAGAAGTGAAAGCACGAAGACTATTAGCAGCTAGGTAGTAAGGATCATGATGGAAGATAGTATGAAGCCAATCAGAACAAGTAGTCACTTAGTGAAGTCAAACAGATAATGCAAGCAGGCAATGACTTCACGAAGACAAACCGTAAGTAAAGAGAAGTGAGAGATAGAACCAGTAGCTTGGAGAGGACAATGATTTGTTCGACCAGTTCCAGTTGCTGTGACAACTATACGTCTGGTTAGGGAGGCTGAGATTTAACTCAGAAGACCGCGTTTTCACATTATTCCCCTTGAGCTAAGGACACTTAGTCCTTGCCCAATCACTCTGGTAAGTCTTCAAGGTAGACTTCCAAACCTTCACAGACTTCGTTAACCAGCAACCCACAATGACTCTTGGATGCTCAGAACACGACGCCTAACCGGCTGGAGGATTCACAGTCCTCAAGTGTAACAAGTCTTCAGATCACGCGGACAGAAACACTTCAGTGATGCCAAACACTCTTTGGGCTCTGGGTGGTTTGGGGTTTGTCCTTGCAAGGATTCTCTCTCAAATGCTTCGGCGGTGCGTTGCTCTCAAACGAGAAAAGTCGTGCACTAACTTTGAGCAGCCACCAATTTATGGTGTAGGGGGTGGGCTATTTATAGCCACAAGGCAACCCGACCTGATTTGTCCGAAATGACCCTGAGTCACTAAGGAACTGACACGTGTTCCAGCGGTCAGATTTCAAACACACGCGACAGCTTTACTTGGGCTACAAGTAAAGCTGACTCATCCGACTCTGGATAAGATTTGCAGTCATTGTCTTCGCTCGAAGACATAGGATTTGGTTGAGCATCACTTTAGTCACTCTGACTTTGTTCACTTGGACCCCACTTAACAGTGCGGTGGTTCCTATGACTCAACAAATAAGAAATGGAAACAACGGAACAACTAAGTCTTCGCGCTCCATAGTCTTCATGCGATGTCTTCTCATGTCATAGACTTCACTGTGAATAGCTTCACACACCACCATTGTCTTCAATGTCTTCACACATTTTTGGGGGTCATCTCCGGTAGGTAAACCGAATCAATGAGGGACTAGTACCTGTGTTATCCTGCAATTCTCACAAACACATTAGTCCCTCAACCGGGTTTGTCGTCAATACTCCAAAACCAACTAGGGGTGGAACTTGATGCACTTACAATCTCCCCCTTTTTGGTGATTGATGACAAACTGGTTGAAGTTTTCAACGGGGATAAAAGTATGTGAAATTGTAAAGGATTAAGATATTGTCTTTGTAAGTGGCAAAAGGCTCCCTGAAGATGTGCATATAAATGTTTTGCTTTGGATTGCAAATGCACATGGCAGGTTGTACTTGTGGAGATCCTCTTCATCTTACGAAGACAATTCATCATGCATGAAAAAATATAACTAGGATAATGACATGCATAATGAAAAATGGATGTCTACAAGATGACTTCATGCGGGATTTATCATCGCACATGCAGAATTTATCGTCGCATCACAGAATAGCAGAAAAAGTAGCAGACGACCATCAAGTTTAAGTGTTACAACTCAAAGAATCAAAAGTTTCAAAAGCGAGAGTTGTAAGCACTTGGCAAAAGTTTAGCAACCACCCATATGGACCCGCTTGAAGACTATCAACTCATATGCTTCTCCCCCTTTTGTCAGTAAGGACCAAAAAGGTTTGAAGACATAGAGCCTCTACTCGTTCCCATGAGGAGTAGGTGAAGCAGCAGGGTCGACGTTGAGGTTCGGTGGTGCAGATGAACTTGGTGCAGTGTTGATACGCGCCGAAGTTGGAGGTGGTGAAGTAGCATCATCGTCGTCATCTATGACTCTTGCATTAACAGTTGCCGCGGAGGTGGAATACTCAGAATCTTCGAGTGATGGAGTCCGGCGCAAGACAGCATTCCTGGGAGGAGTGATATCAAACTTGAATCTCTCTGTGAAGCCATCATCTTGAAGATCAGCTTCAGCACTGAGCTATGTCAGACTCTTCCATGACCTCTATCAGGTTTCATGAGTGACAAGCACATTCTTGGTTGCAATATTTTGAATGCGATTAACATCCACCAAGAGGCTTTGCATCTGACGCTTTAGCCAGTAATGATGCTTACCGTGTTTCTGATGCAAGGCAACGAGAAGCTTTCAGTCATTGAGCACACAAGATCTCTTCCGAGGCCTTGGAGCAATAGTGCCGTCAGTGGCTTCAATATGGGCACGACGAGGTGCACATGTATTTTCCAACCAGATGATAAACACGAGTTGCAGCAAGAACTCCTTCAATGGGCTGAGTGAAGCTTTGGTGATCAGCGTTGTGAAGATAAATTGGCTCCTTGGCAGGCTCTGGGTATATGGCTTCGACAGACATATCAACCTCTGGCAAGAATATCAGATGGTTGCGCGCAGATGACTGGTAGTTGATAGCAGAATGAAGCTTCATGAGGCGCATAACCCATGGATCATAAAACTTCAGACCAAAAAAGTCAGAGACAGATGCAGCCAATTGCCGTATGAAGAAGTCTTGAGCATTGAAGCTGCTGCCATTGAGTACATAGAAGACCAATGTCTCCATTGAGCCTTCAAGCTTTGCTGAAGAAGAATGTCCTTTGATAGGCCATAGAGTTCGCCTTATAATATGATAGATTGTCCGGGGCAGATATTTTAGGTCTTCAACAAAGAATGCCTTTGGATATTCAGCGTCTTGTGGCAATGGCTTCATCATGCTCAGCATTTGGCTCATATTAGGCTCAGGCTTCCGAAAGATGCTCTGCAAAGCATTGCGGCGATGCTGACAACCAGGCTCGTAAAGTTCACCTCGAGTGGGCAGGCCAGTAAGCTCAATAATGTCAAGAGCTTTGGCTTCATGATGTACATTGCCTGTCATCCACTCAAGGACCCATGTCTTCGAATCCCTGTTGTAGCCGCAAATGTGAAGAGTTGTATAGAATTGCAGCAGAAGTTCTTCATTCCAATTTTCTCTATCAGTCACAAACTGGAGAAGACCTGCATCTCTGAAACACTCGAGTGCTTCTTCTAAGCAAGGCAGGCCCGCAATGGCTTCACAGTCTAGATGCATATGGGGAAAGATGCGCACCTGATTGTATAATATGCACGAATAGTAACTGCGCTGCTAATAACTCCAGAACCGATTAGATGATATTCTTGGCTTGGAATATGGGTTCTTGGCGCTATCAAAGAAGGTGTTGTGTGCTATGAAGCCATTTGCGTTGAATGAACCTGCACAGATGCAGTACCTGGGAACCTTGGCGGCCTTGGTTTTGGCTTTTGAACCTGAGGCCTGTGCTCCACATGATAACCAAATTGAGGTCCGGGAGCAGGCGGAGGAACGAGAATAGGCCATCTTACGGTGACAAGCTCGCCTTGATAAAATGCTTGCTCAATTGTGTGTGGCCTTGGAGGCAGTACACGAGCAGTGGCATTGACAAGGGCTTCATGCTGCACATTGGTGGCAGGTGCATCATTGGCTTCAAACACCACGTTCACTGAAGGCACAACATTAGCTTCAGCCATGATGATGTCATTGGCTTCAGTTGTGTTGTTGGTGGCTGCCTCAGTATTTTCAACCTCCACTTGAGTAGTTGGAGGGTTTGAGACATTCTCCTCGAGAACATCTTCTTGGTTGGTAGGGGGTGTGGCAACACGTTCTTCTTCTTCTTCACGGGTTTCTTGTTGTTCTATGGCTGATGCAGCCGATGTATCTTCAGCCACTTTGGCTTCAGATTCAGAGATGTTCACAGTGGGAGTGGCTTCAGGAAACACTTGTCGTGCAACTGAGTTGTTTTGCACTTCTCCTTCTGGAATGCTCGATGTAGCGACTTGTGGCCTTGGTCCTTTGCGAAGCCAGCAAAATGCGGGGGACGCTTTTGGAGAGGGAGTTGGCTGGACCACATAGTCGTCGTCATCAAGTACCGGATTGGTGACTTGAGGTGGGGGAGTACTTGGTGAGCTTTGACTTGGAGTTTATTGTTGTGGGTGATCAACCCATGAAGCATCCTGAGTGATTGGCGTCAAAGGACGACCAATGCTAATGAGTTCACTGTTCGTGAGAACAGGCAATGATACCAGTGGGCGCTCGATCTGAGGAAGGACTTCATCATCATCTACATTGTCTTAGGGACCAATGTCTTCAGCTATGATGGGATCAACAACTGGAGCTTCTTCAGCTTCAGGAGCCTCTGTGGAAGCAGGCTCATGAACTATTAACTGACGCTCTTGGTGTTCGGATGCAGGACGAGCAAAAGAGATGGGCTCGACAACGAGGGGCTCCGTGGGAGCAGCCCGATCTTTCTTCTTTTCCTTTCTCTTCTTGGTCAGTGGAGCATCGTCGGTGGTGTTCTTGAACTTGCGCTTTCTAGCTTCGGCTTCAGCTGCCCTTGTTTTCTTTAGTTCCGAAGCCGCTGTGGGGACCTTAGGCTTCGAGCCTGTCATGCTGGCAGGGAAGACAATGCGAGGTTCTTCCCGTCTTGATGCTTCAGCTTGTGCCACAGCAGGCTTCTTCTTCTTGGCAGCCATCTTTGGGTCTATGCCAGGACGCCCAAGTGCCTTGCGCTTCTCAGCTTCATTGTGAGCTTGAACATAGTGGGTAGCGAGGTTTTTCATCTACTCGCGTGAACCTTTTGCTTCTTCATGTTTCTTGTGAAATGCCTCCTTGAGGTCATGCAACATCAACTTGAAGTTTTGAACATCAGCCACACTGAGCTTGGCCATGTGCTTCTTGAACTGTTCTTTTCCATAGTCAATTTTGTTCTTCAGTTCAACAATTTTCTGAGCCAGAGCCAGCTCAGGAGCAATGGCGCCTTGGAAGGCGACGCTGATGCCAATTGGGAGCTGAAGATCATCAAAGCTGAGGTTTGGGTTGTCAAACCATTCATCAATAAAATTGTTCAGAATGTTCACATAAAAAAGGGGCAGATCGTTGAAGATCTCCGCCTCTTGCTTGCTCTTGATCAGCTACTCAAGGGCATCATCACCACACTCATCATCAGTTGATAGATCAATAGCTTCATTCGCGTTTCGCAGAACGGTAGCTGGGGTCAGTGCCTGACCAGAACTCTTGACAATTTTCTTCTGGGGCTTCTCTTCTTCTTGGAGACTCGAGATAGATCTTCAGAATTAATACTTGGTGCAGGAGGAGCAGTTGCCAATGGCTTCACACATGAAGCTTTTGGTGCAGCAGAAGGTTTTGAAGCCTTAGTTTTCTTCTGCTTTTGCGGCTTAAGAGGAGCTAGCGCTTCATCAGAATCTACATCATCAGCTGAGTGATCCAGATTAGCCCCTTGAACTGATATGTGAGTGATGAGGCCTTCGAGATTGTAGAAGGGGCTGATTCTGTTTTCATTGGCTTCGCGGGTGCCATCATCCCGTGGAGCAGATGGACCGGGGTTGAAGTCAACTCCAAATTCCTTCTTGTTCTTCACAGCAGAGTCTTTAGCAAACTTGTAGTTGCGCTTGAACAGATTGTCCTCACGACACCATAGCAGAGAAGATGGGTCGGCTGTCTCTGGCTGTGGTCCGCGAACCATGCAAGGGTAGAAGCCTTGATCAATGGCTTCGGTCTTGGACTTGGGTGGAAGATTTTTGTATAAGATATCTCCCCAAGGTAGCTTGATGGCATTCTTCTCGGCATACTTAGCAGTGACAAATCTGTACTTAAACCATTCTTCTGCCAGTATCTTCGAATCCATTGGATTCGATTTTTGCGTTCACCATAGGTTTCTTCAGGGTCTGTCTTGTACAGTTCAGGTAGCTCTAGTGGCAAATCTTTGGATGTATTTCCACGGTGCTGTCTGCCGCCCTTTCAAGCTAACTTTTCAGTTGCCATGAAGCTTAAACTAAATGGCTTCAGAGCTTGCAAAGGCTTCCGACGGCTGCTTAGACAAGAACTGGCTTCAGGAGAATTTATGTGACTCTGTAAGAATTCTGCAAATGAATGCAGACTATGAGAACCAAGGGATTCTCCCACGGACATGTAACTGTGACAGCATTAGAGGTGCGAGGGAAGGGGAAGAGGTCATATGCATTCTCAGAAGATTTTGAAGAAAAATCAGTTTGAAGACATTGACCTCATAACGCGAAGACATTCACTTATTTGTTCTGAGTTGGTTCCAGATTTGTACAAATCCAAGAATAGGTACAAGTGAGGAATCTAACTTGTAGTGAAGCATAAGTGAATAGGCTAGGCATAATATGAGATGCAGAACAGGATAGATTCAACTTTGGAAGCATAGAAACCATTTTGTTAGAAAAGGATGAATCTATTAGATCAAAAAGACAGTAAAAGTGAGTTTTAATTACCACATGAAGAACTGCTAGACAGAATGGAGTTGGAGGTCAAGCAGTCCAATCTCCCGTGCCCTAACTTGGCAACGAAAGACACCTATGGCAGTGGCAGAGAAGACGAGGTCCGCGGACGGCGTGAGGACGGCGTCCATGAGATCGCGGCAGCTAAGCGCTTCGTCGCCGGCGTCGTCGAGAGCTAGCGGTGGCGCTAGGGTTTGTGCGAGGTGGCGAGGTGAGAGAAAGATTTTGACCGCGATGTGATGTGTATTTATAAGGAAAGGGACGGCTCAACGCAATTACACAGGTGCCCCTGGCGGTTCACATCTGAAGGGCACGTGGCAATCATGCAACACATTGGAAGTTGTTCCATGTTCCCACGCACGCCTGGATTGTCGGGATGGTCGTTTCGGCTTCTCCGGTTTTCAGGCAATAAGGATATAGCATTAAAAACAGATATAAATGTTTGTCAGGTTGGCTTCAGGTGACAAGGTCTCAGTGAAGACAATCGACAAGTTTCAATAGAATGCATATGATTTGGCTAGATAGAATTTGAGGTAGAATCATAGAAGAGGTTAGGGTCCGATCACATTCACTTAGATCAAAAGATTCAAGCAAGAAGTCATAGCTATAAGTGAATGCTGTAGAGGACAGAACACAAATATGTATATATCCTAGTATAAGATCAAATCAACAAGATGAAGATAATCATGAACATAAATCAAAGATGAAGACAAATCAAATGCGAAGACTTTGCAATTATAACGCCAAGAAAACACTTCAAACAAAAGTTTGGTGGTGGCGTTACCCACCGTATAGGAAGTATTAGACCCAGACACGGCGCACAATTATCGTGGCGCTCCGAAGTTGAATTCCGCATTAATGTACTCACACTCAGAGTGTATGTCTTCATTGATTCAAGATATACATTACTTCATGTGTTGCACATCTAAGTCATCAATATGCATAAGTGTTAGGATGTGTGTCCAATTACAGGACATTTGAGGATTCCAAGATATTTAGCTCACACCGCAACCTGCAAAACCTTTTCTCATCCAAGGGCTTTGTGAAGATATCTGCCAATTGCTCTTCAGTGTTGACGTGAATGATATCAATATGTTCCTTCATGACATGATCTCTGAGAAAGTGCTGACGAATTTCAATGTGCTTTGTCTTCGAGTGCCGAACTGGGTTGTTGGCAATCTCGATGGTGCTTTCATTGTCGCAGTAGAGTGGCACATGCTTCAGGTGAACACCATAGTCCTTGATAGTTTGCTTCATCCATAGAAGCTGAGCACAGCAAGATCCAGCAGCAATGTATTCAGATTCAGTAGTGGAGAGAGATACACAGTTCTGCTTCTTTGAAGACCAACAGACAAGTGATCGTCCCAGAAAGTGACATGTGCCTGATGTGGACTTGCGATCAACCTTGTCACCAGCATAATCAGCATCTGAGAATCCAACTAGATCAAAATCTCAGCCCTTTGGATACCATAATCCTAGTGTTGGGGTGTAAGCCAAATATCGAAGAATTCGCTTCACGGCTAAGTGATGCAATTTCTTTGGTGCCGCTTGGAATCGGGCACACATGCAAACACTAAGCATTATATCTGGCCTAGATGAACAAAAATAAAGTAAAGAACCAATCATGGAGCGGTATACCTTTTGATCGAACTCTTTACCATTGGCGTCGGGACTCAGATGACTTTTGGTTGGCATTGGCGTTGTGTATCCTTTGCAGTCTTGCATTCCAAACTTCTTCAGGCAATCTTTGAGATATTTTTCTTGAGATATGAAGATGCCGTTGTGTTGCTGATGGATTTGGAGACCCAGGAAGAACTTCAGCTCGCCCATCATGGACATCGGATATTGCTCTTGCATCATGTGTCCAAACTCATCACTGTATTTCTTGTCAGTGCAGCCGAAGATAATGTCATCCACATAGATTTGGCACACAAACAGTTCACCATCATATGTCTTTGTTAAGAGTGTAGGATCTAGTGAACCAGGTTTGAAGCCTTTGCTCCTCAGGAAGTCTTTGAGTGTGTCATACCATGCACGAGGGGCTTGTTTGAGGCCATACAATGCCTTGTTGAGCTTGTATACCATATCGGGATGTTCTGGATCTTCAAAGCCAGGAGGTTGTGCAACATATACTTCTTCAATCTTTCCATTGAGGAAGGCACTCTTCACATCCGTTTGATACAGAAGGATGTTGTGATGGTTTGCATAGGCTAGCAGTATGTGAATGGCTTCAAGCCTAGCCACCGGAGCAAATGTTTCATCGAAGTCAATCCCTTCTACTTGAGTGTATCCTTGAGCAATGAGACGAGCCTTGTTTCTGACAACTTGACCATGCTCATCTTGTTTGTTGCGATATATCCATTTGGTGCCAATGATATTGTGCTTACGAGGATCAGGACGCTTGACCAATTCCCACACATTGTTCAGCTCGAACTATTGAAGCTCTTCTTGCATAGCTTGAACCCATTGAGGTTCCATGAAGGCTTCAACAACTTTCTTGGGTTCAGAGATTGAGATGAATGCAAAATGCCCACAGAAATTTGCCAGCTGTGTTGTCTTGAACGAGTGAGTGGACCAGGTGCATTGATGCTGTCTATTATCTTCTCAATCTGTACTTCATTTGCAACACGAGGATGAACAGGACGAAGATTTTGCTCTTGCTGATCAATGTCATCATTTGGAGGGTTGTCTTTAGGCTGAGCATTGTCTTCAGGTTGATTAGGTGCAGAAATGATCAGTTCCTCTTCAGTCTGAGCCTCAGAAGGTATGATCTCTCCAGTTCCCATTTGCTTGATTGATTCACTAGGAGGTACTTCATCTAGCAAATTTGGCAGGTGCTTTCTTTGCGAGCCGTTAGTCTCATCAAACCGCACATCCATAGTTTCAACCACTTTATAGTGGAAGAGGTTGAATACTCTGTAGGAGTGCGAATCCTTTCCGTAACCAAGCATAAAACCTTCATGCTTTCGGTGCAAATTTTGAAGTGTGATGTGGATCCTTGATCCAGCACCTAGCACCAAATACTCTGAAGTAACTAACATTTGGATTCTTACCAGTTAGGAGTTCATAGGATGTCTTCTTCAGAAGCTTGTGAAGATAAACATGGTTGATGATGTGGCATGCAGTATCAATGGCTTCAGGCCAGAACTTACTTGGAGTCTTGTACTCATCAAGCATCGTTCGAGCCATCTCGATAAGGGTTCTGTTCTTGCGCTCCACGATGCCATTCTGCTGAGGTGTGTACGGAGCAGAGAACTCATGAGTGATGCCCAAAGTATCTAGATAAAGATCGAGGTTGGTGTTCTTGAACTCTGTGCCATTGTCACTTCTGATATGCTTGATCTTGACGCCATAGTTCGTATAGCACGATTGGCAAAGTGTCTGAAGACATCCTGCTCTTCATTCTTGTAAAGGATTATATGCACCCAAGTATATCTTGAATAATCATCAACAATGACGAAGTTATAGAGGCAAGCAGTGGTAGTAAGGGTAGAGTAGTGAGTAGGGCCAAATAAGTCCATGTGTAGCAGCTCAAAGGGTTGAGATGTAGTCATGATTGTCTTCGAGGGACTCCAGCTTTGTAGGCAGCACACATATCATCCTTCTTGAACTTGACGCCCTTGATGCCTACGACGTGTTTCTTCTTCACGAGAGTGTGCAAGTTCCTCATGCCAGCATGCCCTAGCCTTCGATGCCAAAGCTAGCACTCTGTAGCTTTTGCTAGAAGACATACTGCCATCTGTTTTCCTGCTGAGAAATCTACCATATACAGATCATCTTTTCGATACCCTTCAAAGACTAGAGACTTGTCAGATTCCATTAGAACAAGGCAACGATATTTTCCAAATAGCACAATCATGTTTAAGTCACGAAGCATTAAGACAGACATTAAGTTGAAACCAAGGGATTCAACAAGCATCACTTTATCCATGTGCTGATCCCTTGATATTGCAACTCTACCTAGACCCAATACCTTGCTTTTACAAGTGTCAGCAAATGTGATGTGACTCTTGTCTGATGGATGTAGCGTTGAATCCATCAGAAGACTTCGAACGCCAGTCATGTGATTAGTGCATCCACTGTCCATAATCCATTTTGAAGTATGAGGTGTCATAGCCTACAATACAGTTTGGGGGATAGGCTTCACCAAGCGAGTTGTGAAGCAGAAACATTTGACGAACAAGTGGAACATAGAAGTTCAGATCTTGGTTAGGATAGATACGGAGTGTCAAGGAATCCCGGGACAAAATACATAGTAAGACCATTTGGGCATTTTATCTTGCACCCCACAAGATGTTTAAGGTCCCCAGAATTAGCATCGGACGCCTTTGATTTCCGGCTAGAGACCTTTCCCTGCAAAAGAGAGTTAAGTATTCTTAACCACCCACATTTTTAGGGGTGGCTTAGAAGCAATGAGTCTAAGTGCAGCATCTGAGAACTTCAGCTTTGGATCGCTAGCAAATAGCCTTGCAGGAGGTGAATAATACTCATAAGAATAATCAGAAAAGTTCTTTGTTCTATGAACATAGCGGTTTGATGAAAGACACTCATATTCATGGGTCTGAGTATGATTTTCCTGCAAAACATTGACGTTAGGGTGACTCATATGAGTCCTAGGTCTGTATGAAGCTTTTGGACCATATGAAGCTTTTGGTATGGGGTTTGTCTTCTTCCCAGGTGGTGTCATGATGACATTCACAGGAAGATTCTCAAGACAACTTTTGGGTACCCATATCTTCTTCATAGGTGGCCATTCCTACAGTTAGTACCAATATATCTGGCAAACACTTCGCCATTCTGATTCTTAAATAGTTTATAGTTTGCATCAAAGGATTCATCAATGATAATAGGGTTAGCACAAGTGAAATGAGATAAGGTGGATGGATCTACTGAGGGTTCCTTTGTAGCAACCCATGTGGTTTTGGGGCACTGCTTAGGCTTCCAGTAAGATCCATCAACATTCATTTTCCTCTCGAACCCAACACTCTCTTTCCTAGGGTTTCGGTTCAGAATTTGCTTTTTGAGGACATCACATAATGTCTGATGCCCTTTGAGACTTTTGTACATCCCTGTCTCAAGCAGTGTCTTCAACCTAGCATTTTCATCAACAATAGTAGTGGTATCCTCGGTAGAGGGGTTAGTTACCACATCAGCAGTTGAAGATATTGCAACAGTAGCAAAGTAGAACATTCAGCAACAGAGGTAGCGTTATCACGCTCAATGAATTTTATACATGGTGGTTCAAATCCTTCCTGAGCGGGATTGATCTGTTGAGCGCGAAGTGACTCGTTCTCCTTTTGAAGATCTTCATGAATCGTTCTCAATTTCTCAAGATCTTGCTTCCTTTGAAGATAATCGTAGGAAAGCTTTTCATCAGTTGTTGAGAGCGTTTCATGATGACTTTCAAGTTCCTCGTACTTAACATGAAGGTTTTTGATGTCTTCAATTAAGGACTGAGATCGGGTCATTTCCACATCCAACAGGTCATCGCTTTTGTCTAACAGTTTTTGGATATGTTCCATAGCTTTTTGTTGTTTAGTTGCAATTTTAGCAAGTGTTTTGTAGCTATGTTTGGATTCACAATCAGAGTCATCTTCACTTGATGTTTGAAAGTAAGCATCGCGTGATTTTACCTTGGCACCTCGTGCCATGAAGCAGTAGGTGGGAGCAGAGTCGTCCTTGTCATTATCATTAGCGGCGACGGAGCCATTGTCTTCATTGTTGAAGATGGATTTGGCAATGTAGTCTGTAGCTAGAGCCAGACTTGCAACGCCAGAGTCAGACTCCTCCTCCGCCTCCTCAAAAGCAGACTCCTCCTCTGAATCCATCTCCTTGCCAACAAAAGCACGAGCCTTGCCAGATGAACTCTTCTTGTGTGATGAAGACTTCGAAGAAGACTTGGAAGAAGACTTTGAGGATTTCTTCTTCTTATTGTCATCAGAATCATATTCCTTGCTCTTCTTCTTCTTCTTCTTCTTCTTCTTCTTCTTCTTCTTCTTCTTCTTCTCATTGTCCCACTATGGACACTCAGAGATGTAGTGACCAGGTTTCTTGCACTTGTGGCATGTTCTCTTCTTACGGTCATGGGTGGAAGCTTCATCATTTCTTGAGCTGGATTGTGAAGACTTTCTGAAGCCTTTCTTCTTAGTGAATTTCTGGAACTTGTTCACAAGCATAGCAAGCTCCTTTCCAATGTCTTCAGGATCACCAGAACTGCAGTCAAATTCTTCTTCAGATGAGGAAACAGCCTTTGCCTTCGAAGCACGATTTCGGCCATAGTTGGGGCCATAGATATCTCATTTCTCAGATAGCTCAAACTCATGTGTGTTGAGCCTCTCAAGTATGTCAGACGATCGAGAGTCTTGAAGTTAAGGCGTTCCTGAATCATCAGGGCTAGGGTGTCAAACAAGCTGTCAAGTGATCTCAGTAGTGTCTTGAGTATTTCATGCTTCGTGATCTCAGTGGCGCTGAGTGCTTGGAGCTCATTTGTGATATCAGTGAGGCGATCTAATGTGAGCTGGACCTTCTCATTGTCATGTCTCATGAAGCGGTTGAAGAGGTTACGGAGGACACTGATCCTTTGATCTCTCTGAGTTGAGACGCCTTTGTTAACCTTGGAGAGCCAGTCCCAAACTAGCTTCGATGTTTCCAAAGCACTCACACGGACATACTGTCCTTTGGTCAGATGACCACAGATGATGTTCTTGGCAGTAGAATCCAGTTGAACGAACTTCTTGACATCAGCAGGGGTGACACCTTCACGGGTCTTGGGAACGCCGTTCTTGACGACATACCACGGATCGACATCAATGGCTTCAAGATGCATGCGCATATTATTCTTCCAGTAGGGGCATTCAGTGCCATCGAAGAGGGGGCATGCAGCGGAGACTTTGATTATCCCTGCAGTCGACATAGCTAAAACTCCAGGTGCTTAAACCGAATCACACATAACAAGGGAGTACCTTGCTCTGATACCAATTGAAAGAGCTGGATATCGACTAGAGGGGGGGGGGTGAATAGACAATTTTTATGGAAGTCTTCAAAACATGGGAGTTTCAAAGACAAACAATAGAAATGACCCTATTCGTATGCAGCGGAAGGTAGACTACACTAGGAAAGCCATAGTCAAGTATTCAATGAAGTGAAAGCACGAAGACTATTAGCAGCTAGGTAGTAAGGATCAGGATGGAAGATAGTATGAAGCCAATCAGAACAAGTAGTCACTTAGTGAAGTCAAACAGATAATGCAAGCAGGCAATGACTTCACGAAGACAAATCGTAAGTAAAGAGAAGTGAGAGATAGAACCAGTAGCTTGGAGAGGACTGTGATTTGTTCGACCAGTTCGATTCTTTGTGACAAGCTGACGTCTCAGTTAGGGAGGCTGAGATTTAACTCAGAAGACCGCGTCTTCACCTTAATCCCCTTGAGCTAAGGACACTTTGTCCTCGCCCAATCACTCTGGTAAGTCTTCAAGGTAGACTTCCAAACCTTCACAGACTTCGTTCACCGGCAATCCACAATGACTCTTGGATGATCAGAACACAACGCCTAACCGGCTGGAGGATTCACAGTCCTCAAGTGTAAAAAGTCTTCAGATCACGCAGACAGAAAGATTTCAATGATGCCAAACACTATTTGGGCTCTGGGTGGTTTGGGCTTTGTCCTCGCAAGGATTCTCTCTCAAATGCTTCGGCGGTGGGTTGCTCTCAAACGACAAAAGCCGTGCACTAACTTTGAGCAGCCACCAATTTATGGTGTAGGGGGTGGGCTATTTATAGCCACAAGGCAACCCGACCTGAATTGTCCGAAATGACCCTAGGTCACTAAGGAACTGACACGTGTTCCAACGATCAGATTTCAAACACACGCGACAGCTTTACTTGGGCTACAAGTAAAGCTGACTCATCCGACTCTGGATAAGATTTGCACTCATTGTCTTTGCTCGAAGACATAGGATTTGGTTGAGCATCACTTTAGTCACTCTGACTTTGTTCACTTGGACCCCACTTAACAGTGCGGTGGTTCCTATGACTCAACAAAGAAGAAAAGGAAACAACGAAACAACTAAGTCTTCGCGCTCCATAGTCTTCATGCGATGTCTTCTCATGTCATATACTTCACTGTGAATAGCTTCATAGGCCACCATTATCTTCAATGTCTTCACACATTTTTAGGGTTCATCTCCGGTAGGTAAACCGAATCAATGAGGGACTACTACCTATGTTATCCTGCAATTCTCACAAACACATTAGTCCCTTAACCAAGTTTGTCGTCAATACTCCAAAACCAACTAGGGGTGGCACTAGATGCACTTACACACCCAGCCATGCTCCTTGACTCGGCCCCAACAACCAGCTCAAGGCAGCTGAACCCGGCACACCAAGACTTACCCAACAAGCCAGCTCCACCCTTGGCGTGTTCCTCAACCCAGCCACGGGTCAGCTCCCATCCCATCTAGGCCGTATGATTGGAGAAGTCTCCGTCTACCGATGACCGAGGCGACCGTGCCCTGCCCATGCCTCTGGTCAGCCGGAGCGTGGCAATAGTGCCCCTCACCTGCCTGCTGACCAGGGCCGGCGTGGCAACAGTATCCCCATCATCACTGCTGATGCCAGCAAGTGGCAACCTAACGGAGCGCCACTATACCCGACTCGACTCGGCCACTCCCTGACGATCGACAAGACGGCGCACAGTGCCCCTAGGCAAGCGGAGCCCACGCCTAGGGGAACCCGGTGAACCACTGGCACCCGACGGGTCCCAGCTCCGGGTTCCTAGACGCTGACAACCTAGCCCTACGGCCTTGTAACACTACCATTGTACCCCTGGGGGACTGGCCTATAAACCCCCCCAGGAGCCCTCATATATACATGCTAGCACATAGGAAAGTAGCCAACCGATTAGTAGAACACACACACGGAGAGAAGGAGCAGCCTAAGCCCTGGCCAGCCTTCCTTCTCCCTCCTTACAGCTCTAGGAGCAACCCAGTACTGTTGCATATCAACCACACTCGGCAGGACTGGGGGTATTATCTCTCCGGAGAGCCCCGAACCTGGGTATGTCTTGCATCCCGCGCTCGCTCATGCCGACCTCGCCTCTGGAGCCCACCAGTGCCCTCGAGCCTCCTCCTCTCTTTAGCCATCCCTTGGCATCTGTCGTGCGCCCACCATGACATGTCTTGTGGGGGTTGTGGGTCTCCTTTTCCATTGATTCCAACTCCCAAAAATCACATATATTCCAAACTTATTCTCCGTAAATTTTTATCGCGTTTGGACTTTGTTTGATATGTATTTTTTGCGAAACAAAAAACATGCAAAACACAGGAACTAGCACTAGGCACTGGATCAATATGTTAGTCCAATAGATCATATAAATTGTTGCCAAAAGTATGTAAAAGTTGTAGAATATTGGCATTAAACTATCAAAAATTATAGATACGACGTAGACATATCAACATCCCCAAGCTTAATCCTGCTCGTCCTCGAGTAGGTAACTGATAAAAAAGATAAGTTTTGCTGTGGAATGCTACCTAGCATAATGTTGATCATATATCTAATCAGGGCATGAATATTAAGACATAAGTGATTCAAAGCAATAGTCTATAATTTGACATGAGACATTAATACTCAGGCATCCCAACAAACAATCGTGTCTTTCAAAATACCAGTGCTAAAGAAAGTTATCCCTACAAAATCATATAGTCTTGTCATGCTCCGTCTTCTTAACACAAAGTATTTATGATGCACAACCCTGATGACAAGCCGAGCAATTGGTTCATACTTTTTAACGCACTACAACTTTTTCAACCCTCATGCAATACATGAGCCCAAGCCATGGATGTAACACTATGGGTGGAATAGAATATAATGATAGGGGTAAACGTAGAGAAGACAAAAAAGTAAGAAAGTCTCACATCACCACCATCGGATTGATATCAATGCGAGGAGTAGGGATTGCCATGAAACGGATGCACTAAGAGTACAAGTGTATGGAAGCTAAATATGAAAACTAAGTGGGTGTGCATCTAACTCTATAATGAAAATTCCCACTACTATATGGAAGTGACAACATAGGAGACTCTCTATATGAAAAATATGGTGCTACTTTGAAAGGGCAACACACGGTACCATAGAGGCTAGCAAATTGCGGAAAGGTAAGAGTGCATATAATCCATGGACTCACATTAGTCATAAAGAACTCATATACTTATTGCAAAAGTTTATTAGCCCTCGAAACAAAGTACTACTACGCATGCCCCTAGGGGGGGTAGATTGGTAGGAAAAGACCATCGCTCGTCCCCGACCGCCACCCATAAGGAAGACAATCAATAATAAATCATGCTCCAACTTCATAGCATAACAAGAGACTATACGTGCATGCTTTGGGAATCACAAACCTTAACACCATTATTCCTACTAACCACAACTGTTTACTAGTACCTCCCACATATTATCATCATCATATCACGAAACTATTGCAAAGAATCAAACATATCAGATTCAGTGATCCACAAGTTTTATGTAGGATTTTATGACTAACCATGTGAATGACCAATCATGTTGACTCTCTAAATAGAATTAAGTGAAGCATGAGAGTTTAATTCTTTCTACAAAAGACCATGCTCTAAAAAATATAAGTGAAGCAAAAGAGCATCCTAGAATAACGGTTTTCCATGTGAAGAGAAACATGCAATCCAAACTTCAAATGATATAAGTGAAGCACATGAAGCATTCTATAAAGCCATACTCAAAAGATATAAGTGAAGTGCAATGAGCATTCTATAAATCAACCATGGACGTATCAGCATTGTGCATAAAATAAAAGTGAAAACTAAACACAAAAGACGCTCCAAGATTTACACATGTCACATGAATGAAACGAAAACGAAAACATACTGATACTTGTTGAAGAAAGATGGGATGCCTTCCGAGGCATCTCCAAGCTTAGCCGCTTGAGTCTCCTTGGATATTTACTTGGGATGCCTTGGTGAAAGGGCTAGTTATCGACTACAGGGGGGGTGTGAATAGGCGATTTTTATGGAAGTCTTCAAAACATGGGAGTTTCAAAGATAAACACTATAACCACACTGTTCGAATGCAGCGGAAGGTAGACTACACTAGACAAGCCATAGTCAAGTATTCAATAGAGTGAAAGCTTGAAGACTAACAACAGCTAGGTAGTAAAGATCAGGATGGAAGATAGTATGAAGTCAATTAGAATAGATAGTCACACAGTGAAGTCAAACAGATAATGCAAGCAGGCAATGACTTCAATAAGACAAACTGTAAGTAAGAGTGGTAAGAGATAGAACGAGTGGCTTCAGAAGGACATGGATTTGTTCGACCAGTTCCAGTTGCTGTGACAACTGTACGTCTGGTTAGGGAGGCTGAGATTCAACTCAGAAGACCATGTCTTCACCTTATTCCCCTTGAGCTAAGGACACCTAGTCCCCGCCCAATCACTCTGGTAAGTCTTCAAGGTAGACTTCCGAACCTTCACAGACTTCGTTCACCAGCAATCCACAATGGCTCTTGGATGCTCAGAACGTGACACCCAACCAGCTGGAGGATTCACAGTCCTCAAGTGTAACAAGCCTTCAGATCACGCGGACAGAAAGACTTCAGTGATGCCAAACACTCTTTGGGCTCTGGGTGGTTTGGGCTTAGTCCTCGCAAGGATTCTCTCTCGAAAGCTTCAGCGATGGGTAGCTCTCAAACGACAAAAGTCATGTACTAACTCTGAGCAGCCACCAATTTATGGTGTAGGGGGTGGGATATTTATAGCCACTGGGCACCCCGACCGGATATATCTGAAATGACCCTGGGTCACTAAGGAACTAACACGTGTTGCAACGGTCAGATTTCAAACACACGTGGCAGCTTGACTTGGGCTACAAGTAAAGCTGACTTATCCGTTACAGGATAAGATTTGCTCTCATTGTCTTCACTCGAAGACATAGGATTTGGTTGAGCATCACTTCAGTCACTCTGACTTTGTTCACTTGGACCCCACTTAACAGTGCAGTGGTTCCTATGACTCAACAAAGAAGAAAAGGAAACAATGGAACAACTAAGTCTTCGCGTTCCATAGTCCCCACTCAATGTCTTCTCGTGTCATAGTCTTCAATGTGAATATCTTCACAGACCACCATTGTCTTCAATGTCTTCAGACATTTTTAGGGGTCATCTCTGGTAGGTAAACCGAATCAAGGAGGGACTACAACCTGTGTTATCCTGCAATTCTCACAAACACATTATTCCCTCAACCAGGTTTGTCGTCAATACTCCAAAACCAAGTAGGGGTGGCACAAGATGCACTTACAATCTCCCCCTTTTGGTGATTGATGACAAACTGGTTGAAGTTTTCAACGGGGATAAAAGTATGTGAAATTGTAAGGATTAAGATATTGTCTTCATAGATGGCAAAAAGGCTCCCCCTGAAGATGTGCATACAAATGTTTTGTGTTGGAATGCAAATGCACATGGCAGGTTGTACTTGTGGAGATCCTCTTCACCGTATGAAGACAATACATTATGCATGAACAGATATACAGGAATAATGACATGCACAATGAAAAATGGATGTCTACGGAATGAGTTCATGCGGGATTTATCATTGCATATGCGGAATTTATCGTCGCATCACACAGAATAGCAGAAAAAGTAGCAGACGACCATCAAGTTTAAGTCTTACCACTCAAAGAACCAAATGTAGCAAAATAAGAGTTGTAAGCACTAGGCAAAATAGCAACCACCCATCAGGACCCGCTTGAAGACTATCAACCTATGCTTCTCCCCCTTTTGTCAGTAAAGACCAAAAAGGTTTGAAGGCAGAGGCTCTACTCGTTCCCATGAGGAGTAGGTGAAGCAGTAGGGTCGTTGTCGGTGTCAAAACCGGCGGATCTCGGGTAGGGGGTCCCGAACTGTGCGTCTAGGCGGATGGTAACAAGAGACGAGGGACACGATGTTTTTACCCAGGTTCGGGCCCTCTCGATGGAGGTAAAACCTACGTCCTACTTGATTAATATTGATGATATGGGTAGTACAAGAGTGGATCTACCACGAGATCAAGGAGGCTAAACCCTAGAAGCTAGCCTATGGTATGATTGTTGTAATGTATGTTGTCCTACGGACTAAAGCCCTCCGGTTTATATAGACACCGGAGGAGGCTAGGGTTACACAGAGTCGGTTACAATGGTAGGAGATCTACATATCCGTATTGCCAAGCTTGCCTTCCACGCCAAGGAAAGTCCCATCCGGACACGGGACGGAGTCTTCAATCTTGTATCTTCGTAGTCTTGGAGTCCGGCGGATATTGATAGTCCGGCTGTCCGGACACCCCCTAGTCCAGGACTCCCTTAGTAGCCCCTGAACAAGGCTTCAATGACGTTTAGTCCGGCGCGCACAATGTTTGGCATTGCAAGGCGGGTTCCTCCCTTGAATAATCCAGAGAAGATCATAAACACCAGGATAGTGTCCGGCTCTGCAAAATAAATTCCACATTCCACCATAGAGAGAATAAAATGTACACTTAGTTCAATCTGCTGTCGTATTACGCGGCGTGACATCACACCGCTACCAAGCCTTTGTTTGAATCGTTTTTTACTATACCACCTCAGCATGTTTAGCGGCGGTTTCTTGGCACGCCTTGTCGAGCGTAGATCGTGTTCCCCTTATTCTGAGATTCTCATCAATACGTGCGTGGGTAACCCAACCGCGCCATTGATGGTGGTGCTTGGGAGATAAGCGAGTTTTACCAGGCTGGTGGGGGACGCATAGTTTTGTCCGCCTATATACAAGGGATAAGGATTCACCTTCTCACCTACGCCTTCTTCCTCCTTTGCTTATCCATCCCCGTGAACTCAAGCTCCAACGCCTGAGCTCGCGCATCTCGCCTCGACGTTCTCCGAACATGTCCGGAGCGGGAGGTAAATGGTTGGCCTCCACCGCTAAGGAGGAGGACATCACCAAGCTGCGCAGCGCCGGATACCTTTCCGGCGATATCGCGCATCAGCTGCCCGACGAGGGGCAGCTCATCCCTACCCCTGGGCCTCATGAGAGGGTCTTCTTCCTCCCCCACTTCCTCCGCGGACTGGGCTTTCCGCTCCATCCATTTGTCCGGGGGCTCATGTTTGACTACGGCCTGGATTTCCACGATCTGGCGCCGAACTTCATCCTCAACATCTCGGGGTTTATCATCGTGTGCGAGGCCTTTCTCTGCATCCAGCCCCACTTCGGCCTGTGGCTCAAGACCTTCAACGTCAAGCCGAAGGTTGTGAAGGGCACGCAAGAGGAATGCGGAGGCGCCATGTTGGGCAAATTGCCCAACGTCCCTTGGCTTGAAGGGACCTTCGTGGACTCCGTCAAGGGGTGGCAATCGGGGTAGTTCTACGTCACCGAGCTGCGCAAACCCACATGGGCGGCGGCCCTCGAGTTTAGATCTGGCATCCCCACGCAGCTCACCTCCTGGAAAGAGAAGGGCTTGCAGTGGGGCAATCCGGTGGAGGTGACGGGACTCCGAGCATGTATCAAGAAGATGGTGAGCAATAGGCTCAGGCTCGTCGACGTGGTCCAAGTCATGCTCATCCGGCGGATCCTCCCATGCCAACAACGGGCATTCAATTTGTGGGAGTTCAATCCGGAATAGCACCAGGCGCTAAGCGGGCTCTTCGATACAACATCTGGCGCTGGAGGGTGCTGTTCAAGGGCGCCGAAGCCCCCGCGTCCGCGACCGAAGACCGCGGATTCAGCTCGCAGTATCCAACTGACGAGGTAAGTGATTCAACCCCATTACGGGACACTTGTGATAATTAGATTGACTCTAGTGAGGTTTCATTCTGCCTCTTCCTTTGACAGGAATGGATGGAGAAGGCCAAGCTGCTTATCAGCCCGGCTCCCATGCCAGAAGACCCAGTGGACGCCCGCTTAGCAGGGCTGCTTGTTCCGGCACCGCACGTGGTGCCGGAGAAGAAGGCCAAGAAGGTGGCCGCGGGGACTCGAAAGAGTTCCCGCAATCAGGCGTCTGACGACGACGAGGACCCCTCCCCTGAAGACGAGGAGGAGGAGTATTCTCTCCCGGAGGAGGGAGAGAAGAAGAGGAAGGCTTCCCCGATCGGGGAGGCCGAAGGGTCCAAGAGGGGGAGAACTATCCCCCCGGACAGTTTCACCAACATTAGCGTTGGCGAGGATGAGTGGCCTCCAAGGGCCAGGCGTCCGGCAAGATCGTAAGTATCCGGATCATTTATATGCCGTACCTTTCATGTCACGTAGTATCCTTCTAATGCCGCATTCTGTCCGTAGTCCGGCTGGTGACGATCTTCCCGACTCATCGAGCGGGTCGTTGGCCTCGTCGGATGTGAATTCCATCCCGATCGCTCTACCCCACGCCCGACGAGGACGCCGAGGTGGGATCCGAGAGGGACCCATCGGGAGGAGGCTCCGAGGCGCCGTCGGCCAGCCTCCGGACTTTGTGCGGACTCTACATCGGAACCGCGCAGTGGTTCCGAGTCCGCAAGTGGCCCTTCGAAAGAAGGGCAAGACCGTGACGCCGGCGGCCTCCGTCCAACCGGAGGCGCCGGATAGCTTGTTGGAGGCGCTTAAAGGCGCTTCCATCGAGGAAGAACACCGCACTATCATGAGTGCGGTGATTGAGAAGGTTCAGCTTGCTAAGAGCGGGCTGACCGAAGCCTGCAATAGCCTTCTAACATGCTTTGAGGTAAGAAGTTAAAATTATGTAATGTAGTACCGCATAGACAGTAGCCCCTGATGCTTAGTTCGGTGTTCGGAAAGAAAAGCCGGACTGAGGATCTATCAAGATATGCGCAGGGTTGCTAAAAAATATGTCAATATGGGTTTGCAGGCTGCGCTGCTGGCCTCTGCCGCATTAATGGCGGAGGTTGATGTGCTGAAGAAGGATCTCGAGCGGTCTGAGCAAGAGCTCGGCCATGCCAAGAGGCAGCTCGAGGAAAAAGAAGGTGAGTAACACCGCTTTGAATAGGTACCTTACGGAAAAGGATTTTGGTTGCAATAAAATTTGACAAGGATAATATGTGTATTGCAGGGGCCACTAACGAGGTGGCAGCCACGAAGGATCTTTGTGTCCGCGTCGAACATAATGCGGCCGCGGAATGGGCTGAGCGAGAAAAGCAAGAGGCACGGGTGGCGGAAGTTCGGCAAGAGCTCCAGGCTCTCATGGAAAAGCATGAGAGTTTGGAGCATGACTCCAAGACTCGAGAGTCCGAGCTTGCCTCGGCTCTCGAAAGTGCCAAGTCCGCCAAGGCCGAAGCCCGTAAGGCCCTTCAGGAGGTTGAGGACATAAAGAAGATAGCGGCGGGTAAGGCATTTTTCATGCAAAGCAGGCATGTTAATGTGAACTACCCGACACTTACCCGCATTCGAGCTCTCGAGGCGTTTGCAGATCTGCTGCGTCAGGCGTCGATGCCGCCGCATTCTATCGTGGCGAGGAGGGAGCTCGACGGAGAAGGTCTTCGGTCTCAAGACACCGAGGCCGCCATCCAGTGCCCCAAGCGACCGGTGAAGCGGCTGGTCGAACTCCTAAGGTAGCCGAGGAGGCCATGAAGGGCCTCATAGTCCGGTATGGCTCAGACAGGCTATGCTATGCAGGAGCTACTTTGGCCTCAGGCGGCGGCTGGTGGATGCAAGCCCCGGGTGGAGGTCATCAAGCGCTCGCTTTGTATTGAAGGCGCGCCGGGCTCTTGCCCGCATAAAGGTGCAATGGGGCAAGTTGGATGCGGAGAAGCTTCTCACGGACCCACCGCCCGGGCAAGGAGTATCGCACGCCAGAGAAGTATTATAAAATTGTCCTGAAGGGAGCCTGCGATATTGCAGATGAGTGCTCTCGAAATGTAATCTTTGAGTGAACTCGCTATGTATTTATCCTGTGCGTTGAAAACTTCGTTTATATGCGCCATGAGCAACACTTGTTTAATTTAAAATATTACCTTACATGCGGCCGCTTATTAAATCGAGAGATGGCAAGTCATTGGCTTGACCCCCAAGCTGCGAAAGTCTTTGGGGTGTTCGGGATAAACATGAGCACTCTTGTTCCCATTGTTGGGTCCATCGAGGAGGCGCCAACACAACGAACAAGGCAACCGGACTTATAATGCTTGAACACTCTCACTTAGCCATAGAATTCTATAATTTTAAATTTCGTGAAGCCCTGGTATTCAAGACCGAATCCGGGCGCTA
Organism: Aegilops speltoides; assembly: GCA_021437245.1. Lineage (NCBI taxonomy): Eukaryota > Viridiplantae > Streptophyta > Magnoliopsida > Poales > Poaceae > Aegilops > Aegilops speltoides. The sequence goes on along the minus strand of CM038146.1, from coordinate 328,622,449 downwards.
TCCACGCCTTCTTCGGACATTGTCCAAACTTCTTCAAGCGGCGTGAGTCTTTAGGACCGAAAAACCTCTCAAGAGCGACCAGTCTCTCGCCTTATCATGCCGGTCAGTTTTAGCTTTCATCGAGGCGCCGCCGGCTCAACCGGGCGCAATCGCGATGGTTCTCCCAGTGCTACCTTAGCCGACGGAACGGAACGTAAGGCACCAAAACATGGGAGCCGGCAAACCCAACTATTGACCCAAGACATGATTGAGCCGATTCATATAATGCTATAAGTTAAGGTGCCACACTTGTGAAAGTGTTGGACTTAATCACACCATAATTTGGGGAACAGAAGCCCCTGGCGTATTCAGCCGTACCAAAATATACGGGTGCAAGATGTCATGTAATGAACATATATATATATATAAAATATAATGCTATTGCAATAAAAAGGTGCTGCATTATTTATGAAAGAAAGTCGCTAGTAGAGCAGATGATACAAATAGTCTTGATAAGGAAGGGATTTGGACTAAATAAACATGTCCCCCTCCGAGGATGAGCTGCAGACTTGGTGTATATAATCGAATTTAATGCTCGTAATTGAGACCACCGGATGTTCGTCGCGCCTTCTTTAGTCCCCGATGTTGCATCGTGAGTTCGGCGGGTTCGCCACGGACAGGCTTCAGTTAATGAGTCCTGCGTACATAAAAGAAGAAAATAAAAAAGGGGGCACACTTGCGAGCCCCGGTGTGGCCGAACCGCACTGGGTCCGTTCGCGATCGTGCCCCCTCCCTGTGCCCATGGTATCTCCAAAGCGTAATGATGTACGCGAGTGTTATTCTTGCGATCATGCGCTGGCGAAGGTTGGGGCCGCATTGCTCTGGCGTGCTCGATCGCGCCAGTGGTCTTGGTTGGCATTGCTCGGGCGCTTGCTGTATCCGCCGCTTAACGCCGGACTAGAGAATTTCCTTAGAAGGCTGCTCAGATTTCGCCGCGAGAGCGCCAGATGTTCCTCCTTTCGGAGGGCGTTCCATATTCCCATTGACCGTGATGACTCCATGAGGGCTGGCATCTTGAGCTTTAGGTATGCATAATGCGGCACGCGCTGAATTTTGCAACGCGGTTCGTCCGAGCAGGGCATGATAGCCGCCGTAAACGGGATTATGTCGATTAACTCTTCGCCCGAAATTATCCGGGATCCAAGACCACTTCCAGTGTGACCGAGCTGCATAGTTGGCTTCCACTCTGGTATGACACCTTTGAAGGTTGTCTTTGTAGGTTTAATCCTTGATGGGTCTATGCCCATTTTGCGCGACCGTATCCCGATAAAGCAGGTTCAGATCCTATCGCCGTCCATCGGGACTCTCGTGAGGTGGAACCCATCGACGATTGGGTCTAAAACCAACGCGCGAATCCGCCATGGCGATGCTGGTCGGATGGTCTCTTCGATCGAAAGTGATCGGACAAGAGGACCATGGGTTGAACTTTGGGGCGATGGCTCCACCGCATAGACGTCCGTGGTCGCGCTTCCTCCCCTCTTGGGTATGTGGGTCGCGATATCATATTCATCGTCCGCACTTGCGGGGGAAAACCCTTCTGTCCTTTGTTGTTCGGCGGTCGGGTCTCTTCCTCGTCGTCGCTATTTAGCCCCTTGTCATTGTTTTCGGCAATTAACTTGCCGGCCTGCTTGAATACCCAGCAATCTCTATTGGTGTTGTTAGCTGGCTTTTCAGAGGTGCCGTGTATCCGCATAAGTGGTCGAGTATTCGGTCCAGATTGACGGACCGGAGTGGTTCTTTGAATGGCTTCTTCCACGACCGGGTTTAGAGCCTCGGAATCCGGCATTGACGGCTGTATCCTCCTTATCGTCGCCGTTAATGCGGCGCTTGTTTTTGTTTCGACGTGACCTGCCGTTGTTGTCCTTGGTATCCGGACTGCCAGAGTTTTTACGGAGATTGTTGCTGCGGGCTAGCCAGCTGTCCTCTCCCGCGCAAAAGCGGGTCATTAACAATGTGAGGGCTGCCATGGATTTCGGCTTTTCCTGTCCCAGGTGCCGGGCTAGCCATTCGTCCCGGATGTTATGTTTGAGGCCGCAAGGGCCTCTGCATCCGGACAATCAACGATTTGATTTTTCTTCGTCAAGAACCGTGTCCAGAATTGTCTGGCCGATTCGTCTGGCTGCTGAATAATGTGGCTTAGGTCGTCGGCGTCTGGTGGTCGCACATATGTGCCTTCGAAGTTATCAAGGAATGCGGCCTCCAGGTCTTCCCAACACCCAATTGACTCTGCGGGCGGGCTGTTAAGCCAATGCCGAGCTAGTCCTTTAAGCTTGGGTGGGAGGTATTTGATGGCGTGGAGATCCTCGCCGCGGGCCATATGGATGTGGAGAAGATAGTCTTCGATCCAAACCGCGGGGTCTGTTGTGCCATCGTAAGATTCGATGTTTACGGGTTTAAACCCTTCGGGGATCTGATGATCCATTACTTTGTCAGTGAAGCATAGCGGGTGTGCGGCGCCCCTATATTGAGCGATATCGCGACGCAACTCGAGAGAGCGCTGTCTGCTGTGTTCGGCCCAGCCGGGGTTATTGTATCCGACGCAACGGTATTCGTCGTGGGTCGTAGGGCGCCCATGTGATCCATAGATGGATCTGGATTGCCTTGCTTTGTCCTCCAATATGTCTCGCAAGTCCGGCGCGTTCCCTCTTGGCTTCGTACTTTTGGAGCGATGCCGGGGTACGGTATTGGCTGGGGGCCTGGATGCCTCTCTGTCACGACCACGCGGTGGTCGGTCAGCCATATCGTCTTGTTGGTGATGGAGGTGTGTATGCTTCCTCCTCTAATCGGGGAGCAGCTTGCGTCTCGGGTAACTTTGGAGGGACGTTCGAGTTTATACTCTTCACCGCGAGGACCTCGGTCCATCGATCGCCAGCAGAGTCCGATCAGCTTGAAGTTGTTGCTGCTTTTCTTTAGGCTGTTTGTCTGTGGCGATAAGCCTGCGCTTGAAGCGCTCTTGTTCGACGGATCCTCGGCACGACGAATTCGTCATCGTTGAGGCTTGCTTCGTCTTCGGAGGGAGGCATATAGTTATGATCCTCAACCTCTTCGTCTGCCGCCCCCTCATGAGGGCTTGCTTCTGCATCCTCCTGCGCTGAGTCTTGCTGGAGGGGATTGTCTTCGGCGCTCTCGAGTGTTATTATCTCTGTGCGGAATCTCCATTCTTCTTGTGGCGGGATTTAGAGCGGCGCCACGATGCCGGCGTTTGGGCTGCTTCTTTAAAGAGTCCGCCTCCGCTGCTTCTTCGCCATCCCGTCTTTTGGGGTGTCCACCATATATATGTCGATGACGAGGTGGTCTTCGATTGCCCGTAGGTGCTGGTTCTCGTTAAATCTCGGCATCGCCGTCCATAGCGTCGATGTCTTGAGTCGTAGTCTAGCATGTCGGTTAGATCGCCGGCGTGGCTACAAAGTGGGTGGTGGGTGGGCTCAATTTCTTCGTCGTCCGTATCCCAACCATCCTGGCCATAATCCGGCCAGGACTCTCCTGATAACGAGAGATGCTTTAGTGAATTCAAGATATCGCCGAAAGGCGAGCATTGGAAGATGTCCGCGGCGGTGAATTCCATAACCGGCGCCCAATCCGGATCGATTGGTAGGGGCGCGGGAGGTTCGGAGTCCGGCAAGGAGTCCGCACTCGGAATCACGAGTTTCGTGGGGACAAGATTGGTGTTCGGCTCCATCGCCGTGGATGTTGAAGCCCCTGTGGCGTCTATCCACCGGCCCTCGATCTGGGCGATCGGCTCCGGGCTAATGGCCGAAGCAGATCCGTGTGCGGCCACCAAGGCACTGTTCGGCGGCAGAGCTAGATCATGCCCATCGTCACAGTGCGGCGCGCTCGGCTGTGGCTCGAGTCCGTCGAAGATCAAGTCTCCGCGGACATCGGCCGTGAAGTTTAAGCTTCCAAATCGACCGACGCGCTGGGCGTAGCTTCGATCTGCTCGGATGGCCAAGTGAATTGGCCCGCAGGCGAACCCGCCGAATCGAAGATCTGTCCGGGAGAAAAGTCTCACCACGACAGCGTTGCTGGTTGAAGATGCCATCAAGCCTATCGGTGACGCTACGAGGAACTCTCAATGAAAGCACCAATGTCGGTGTCAAAACCGCGGATCTCGGTAGGGGTCCCGAACTATGCGTCTAGGCGGATGGTAACAAGAGACGAGGACACGATGTTTTTACCTGTGTTGGGCCCTCTCGATGGAGGTAAAACCCCACGCCCCGCTTGATTAATATTGATGATATGGGTAGTACAAGAGTGGATCTACCACGAGATCAAGGAGGCTAAACCCTAGAAGCTAGCCTATGGTATGATTGTTGTAATGTATGTTGTCCTACGGACTAAAGCCCTCCGGTTTATATAGACACCGGAGGAGGCTAGGGTTACACAGAGTCGGTTACAATGGTAGGAGATCTACATATCCGTATTGCCAAGCTTGCGTTCCACGCCAAGGAAAGTCCCATCCGGACACGGGACGGAGTCTTCAATCTTGTATCTTCGTAGTCTTGGAGTCCGATGGATATTGCTAGTCCGGCTGTCCTGACACCCCCTAGTCCAGGACTCCCTCAGTCGTCGTTGAGGTTTTTTGGTGCAAAAGAACTCGGTGCAGTGTTGATATGCGCTGATTTCGGCGGTGGTGAAGTAGCATCATTGGCTTCATCAATAACTCTGGCGTTTACTGCAGCTGCGGATGAAGAGTACTCTGAATCTCAAGAGAAGGAGTTCAACGCAAAACAACATTCCGGGGAGGAGTGGAGTCAAACTTGAATCTTTCATTGAAGCCATCGTCTTGAAGGATCAGCTTCAGCACTGAGCAGTGTCAATCCCTTCCAAGTCCTCCGACAGGTTTCGTGAGCGACAAAGGCGTTCTTGGTGGCAAGATTGCGAATGCGATTGATATCCACCAAGAGGCTTTGCATTTTCCGCTTCTGCCAGAAATGATGCTTATCTTGCTTCTGATGCAAAGCCACAAGAAGCTCGTGGTCATTGAGCACATGAGATCGTTTGTGAGTTCTTGGAGCAATGGTGCTTTCTGTGGCTTCAGTACGTGCACGGTGAGTGTTGCCGGCCAGTGGATAAACACGAGAAGCAACCTGAACCCCTTCAACATGCTGGGAAAAGCTCTGACGATCTATATTGTGAAGATATAGGGCTTCCTTGGCAGGCTCTGGATAAATAGCTTCAATGGACATATCAACCTCTGGTAAAAATAAGAGATGGTTACGAGCAGAGGGCTGATAGTCAATTGCAGAGTGGAGCTTGATCAAACGCATGATCCAAGGAGCATAGAACTTCAGACCAAAAATGTCAGACCTAGATGTAGCAAACTGGCGAATGAAGAAATCTTGAGTATTGAAGCTTTTACCATTGAGTATGTAGAAGACCAATGTCTTCATTGCTCCTTCAAGCTTTGCTGAGGAGGAATGTCCCTTGATCGGCCAAAGAATTCGCTGAATGATATGATAGATGGTGCGGGGCAGACACTCTAGGTCTTCAACCAGGAATTCCTTGGGATACTCAGCATCCGGGGGCAGTGGCTTCATCATACTGAGCATCTGGCTCATGTTGGGCTCAGGCTGCTGAAAGATGCTCTCCAATGCATCGCGGTGAAGCTGACAACCAGGTTCATACAGTTCGCCTGGAGTGGAGAGGCCGGTAAGCTCAATGATATCAAGGGCTTTGGCTTCATGATGAATGTTTCCCGTCATCCACTCAAGGACCCATGTCGTTGTATCCCTGTTGTAGCCGCGGATGTGGAGGGTTGCATAGAATTGAAGGAGAAGCTCTTCATTCCAATGTTCCTTGTCAGTGACAAACTCCAGAAGACCAGCATTACGAAAGCAGTATAGGGCTTCTTCAAGGCAGGGCAGGCCAGCAATGGCTTCAGTGTCCAGACGCATATGAGAAAATATGCGCTCCTGATTGTATAGAATTCAGGAGTAGTAGCTGCGCTGCTGGTAGCTCCAGAACCGATCTGATGAGATTCTTGGCTTGGGTTCTTGCCAGAATCGAAGAAGGTGTTGTGTGCAATGAAGCCATTGACATTGAATGAGCCTGGTGCCGATGCAGTACCTGGGAACCTTGGCATCCTTGGTTTTGGCTTCTGAACCTGAGGCATGTGCTCCACATGATAGTCAAATTGAGGTCCAGGAGCAGGCGGAGGGATCAGAATTGGCCATCTTACAGGAACAAGCTTGCCTTGGTAGAATGCATGCTCAATTGTGTGGGGCCTTGGAGGCAGAACAGGAGCAGTGGCATTTGCAGAGGCTCCAGGCTGCACATTCGTTGCAGGTGCAGCATTGGCTTCATTCACATTTTCAACTTGAGGCGCCACATTGTCTTCAGTCATGATAACATCATTGGCTTCAGGGATGGTGTTGGTGGCAGCCTCAGTATTGTTAACCTCCACTTGAGGAGCTAGAGGGTCGGGCACAGATAAGTTCCCCTCGAGAACGACTTCTTGGTTGGTAGGGGGAGGAACAACATGCTCTCCTTGTCTTTCTTCGGCTGATGCAGCCGGAATCTCTTCTAGAGCATTAGCTTCAGATGCAGGAACCGTCACAGAAGGATTGTCTTCAGAAAACACCTGACGTGCCACTGAGCTGGATTGGTGTGAATCCTCTTCTGTGATGGTTGTCATGGAGACCGATGTCCTCTGGCCTTTGCGAAGCCGTTGGTACATGGGCGACGCTTTCGGGGATGGTGTGGTCTCCATGTAATTGTCATCATTGACAATTGGACTGGGGCCTTGCGGTGGTGAAGGACGGGGTGTACTTGGTGAGTCTTGAAATGGGGTTGCTGGTTGAGGGCGATCAGCCCATGAGGCATCTTGTGAGATTGGCGTCAGAGGACGACCAATACTGATGGTTTCGCTGTTCGTGCGATAGGCGATGATACCATTTGGGGCTGGATCTGAGTAAGGACTTCATCATCTTCTACATTGTCTTGGGGACCAATGTCTTCAGTCGCGATGGGGTCAATGACTGGAACCTCTTGAGCTTCAGGAGCCTCTGTGGAAGCAGGCTCATGAACAATCAATCGACGCTCTTGATTTGCAGATGGAGGGGGAGCAAAAGCAATGGGTTCAACAACCAGGGGCTCTTTGGGAGCAGCCGATATCTCTTCTTGGTCTTCCTCTTCTTGAGGGGGGTGCATCATTTGTGGTGTTCTTGGTCTTGCGCTTTCTGGCTTCGGCTTCAGCTGCCTTGGTTTTCTGCTGATCTGAAGCCACAGTGGAGACCTTAGGCTTCGAGCCTGTCATGCTGGCTGGGAAGACAATGTGAGGTTCTTCCCGTTGTGGAGCTTCAGTCTGAGCCACATTGTGCTTATTCTTGTGCTTGGCCGCCATCTTGGGGTCAATGCCAGGACGCCCAAGAGCCTTGCACTTTTCAGCTTTGTTGTAAGCCTGAACACACTTAGCAGCAAGAGTTTTCATGCACTCTCTTGAGCCTTTGGCTTCCTCACATTTCTTGCGAAACGCCTCCTTGAGGTCATTGAGCATCACCTTGAATTTTTGGACATCAGCCACACTCAGCTTAGCTACATGCTTCTTGAACTGTTCCTGTTCAAAATCAATCTTGTGTTTCAGTTCAACGATTCACTGAGCCAGAGCGAGCTCAGGAGCAATGGCGCCTTGAAAGGAGACGCTGATGCCAATGGGGAGTTGAAGATCATCAAAGTTGAGATCTTGATTGTTGAACCATTCATCAATGAAAGTGTGCGGGATATTCACATCGAAGAGGGGCAAGTCATTAAAGATCTCCGCCTCTTGCTTGCTCTTGATCAGCTGCTCAAGGGCATCATTGCCAAATTCTTCATCTGAAGACAAATCAATGGCTTCAGATTTGTTCCTCAGAACGGCAGCAGGTGTAAGTGCTTGACTCTGTTGCTGAACATGTTTCTTCTTTGGCTTCTCACACCTCTTGGAGATGCGAGAGAGATCTTCAGAGGTGTTGCTGGGAGCAGGAGGAGCAGTTGCCAATGGCTTCACACGCGAGGTTGTTGGAGCAGCAGATGACTTTGAAGCTTTAGTCTTCTTTTGCTTCTTCGGCTTTGAAAGTGGAGCTAGAGCTTCGTTAGTGTCAGCATCCTTATCAGAATGATCCACCTTGGCACCTTGGACAGTTATGTGGGTGATGAGGCCATCAAGGTTGTAGAAGGGGCCGATCCTGTTCTGATTGGCTTCATGGGTGCCATCATCTCGAGGTGAGGAAGGACCAGGGTTGAATTCGAGCCCCAAAGCCTTCTTGTTCTTCGCAGCTGAGTCTTTGGCGAACTGGAAATTGTGCTTGAACAGATGGTCTTCACGGCACCACAACAGAGAAGAAGGATCAGCGTTCTCTGGCTGCGGTCCATGAATCATGCACGGATAGAATTCTCGTTGGAGGGCTTCAGAGAGGGGCTGGGGTTGAAGATTTGTGTACACAATATCTCCCCATGGTCCCGTGATGGCATTTTTCTCTGCATATTCTTCGGTGACGAAGCGGTATTTGAACCATTCTTCTGCCCAATATCTTCGAATCCACTGGATTTGATTGTTGTGGCCAGTATATGTTTCCTCAGGATCAGTCTTGTACAGCTCGTGCAAATCTGGAGGTAAATCCTTGGAAGTGTTACCACGGCGCTGTTTGCCACCCTTTCGTGCTGACTTTTCACTTGCCATGAAGTGTAAGCTGAAGGGCTTCAGTACGTGCAATGGCTTCAACCGACTGGTCAGACAAGAACTGGCTTCAGGTGAGTTGATGTGACTCTGCAAGAATTCTGCAAACAAATGCAGACTATGAGAACCAAGGGATTCTCCCACGGACATGTACCAATGACAGCATTAGAGGTGCGAGGGAAGGGGAAGAGGTCATATGCATTCTCTGAAGATTTTGAAGATAAATCAGTTTGAAGACATTGACCTCACAATGCGAAGACATTCACTTATTTGATGAGAGTTGGTTCCAGAGCTGTACAAATCCAAGAATAAGTACAAGTGAGGAATCTAACTTGTAAAGAAGCATAAGTGAATAGACTAGGCAGAATATGAGATGCAGAATGAGATAGATTCAAGTTTGGAGATCTAATAACACTTTTGGTAGAAACGGATGAATCTATCAGATCAGAAAGAAGGTAGAAAGTAAACTTTAATTACCACACGATGAACTGCTAGACGGAGCGAAGATGGAGGCCGAGCAGTTCAATCTCCCATGCCCTAACTTGGCAGCGGAAGACACCTGCGGCGACGGCGGAGAAGACGAGGTCCATGGCCGGCGTGAGGACGGCGTCGAGGAAGTCGCGTCAGCTAAGCGCTTTGTCGTCGGCGTCGTCGAGAGCTAGCGGAGGTGCTAGGGTTTGCGAGAGGTGGCGAGAAGGAAGAAAATTTTTTGACCGAGACGTGACGGTTATTTATAAAGACAGAGACGGCACAGCGCAATTACGCAGGTGCCCCTGGCGGTTCACATCCGACAGACACGTGGCAAGCGTGCAACACCTTGGGAGTTGTTCCATGTTCCCACGCACGCCTGGATTGTCGGGGTGGTCTTTCCGAATTCTCCGGGTTTCAGGCAAATAGGATAAAGCACTAAAAACAGATATAAATGTGTGTCAGATTGACTTCAACTGACAAGGTCTCAGTGAAGACAATCGACAGTTTTCAATAGAATGCATATGACTTGGATAGATAGAGTTGAGGTAGAAGCATAGATAGGTTAGGGTCCGATCAAATTCACTTAAATCAAAAGGTTCAACACGAAGCCAGAGCTATAAGTAAATGTTGTAGAGGACAGAACACATATATATATAGTACTAGTCCAATTCAACCAACTGAAGATAAACTTGAGCATAATACAAGGATGAATATGAATCACATATGAAAATAATGCGAGCATAACGCCAAGAGAAACACTTCAAACAGAAATTTGGTGGTGGCGTTACCCACCGTATAGGAAGTATTAGACCTAGACACAGCGCACAATTATCGTGGCGCTCCGAAGTCAAATTCCGCATTAATGTATTCACACTTAGAGTGTATGTCTTCATTGATTGAAGATATACATTACTTCGTGTGTTGCACATCTAAGTCGTCAAAATGCATAAGTGTTAGGATATGTGCCCATTCACAGGACATTTGAGGATTTCAAGATATTTAGCTCACACCGCAACTTGCAAAACCTTTTCTCATCCAAGGGCTTTGTGAAGATATCGGCCAACTGTTCTTCTGTGTTGAAGTGAATGATATCAATATTTTCCTTCATAACATGATCTCTGAGAATGTGATGACGAATTTCAATGTGCTTTGTCTTTGAGTGCTGAACTGGGTTGTTTGCAATCTTGATAGCACTCTCATTATCGCAGTAAAGAGGCACATTCTTCAGATGGATTCCATAGTCCTTGAGAGTTTGCTTCATCTAGAGAAGTTGAGCACAGCAAGATCCAGCAACAATGTATTCAGTTTCAGCAGTAGAGAGAGATACACAGTTCTGCTTCTTTGAAGACCAAGAGACAAGAGATCGTCCCAGAAAATGACATGTGCCTGATGTGAACCTGCGATCAACCTTGTGACCAGCATAATCAGCATCTGAGAATCCAACTAGATCAAACTCTGAGCCCTTTGGATACCATAATCCTAGTGTTGGGGTGTAAGCCAAATACCGAAGAATTCGCTTCACAGCTAAGTGATGCGATTCCTTTGGTGCCGCTTGGAATCGGGCACACATGCAAACACTAAGCATTATATCTGGCCTAGATGCACATAAGTGAAGCAAAGAACCAATCATGGAGCGATATACCTTTTGATCGAACTCTTGACCATTGTCGTCGGGACCCAGATGACTTTTGGTTGGCATTTGCGTCGTGTATCCTTTGCAATATTGCATTCCAAACTTCTTCAGGTAATCTTTGAGATATTTTTCTTATGATATGAAGATGCCGTTGCGTTGCTGGCGGATTTGAAGACCCAGAAAGAACTTCAGCTCGCCCATCATGGACATTTCATATTGCTCTTGCATCATGTGACCAAATTCATCACTGTATTTCTTGTTGGTGCAGCCGAAGATAATGTCATCCACATAGATTTGACACACAAACAGTTCACCATCATATGTCTTCATGAAGAGTGTAGGATCTAGTGAACCAGGTTTGAAGCCTTTGCTCTTCAAGAAGTCTTTGAGCGTGCCATACCAAGCACGAGGGACTTCTTTGAGGCCATACAGTGCCTTATTGAGCTTGTATACCATGTCAGGATGTTTTGGATCTTCAAAACCTAGAGGTTGTGCGACATATACTTCTTCTTCTATCTTTCCATTGAGAAAAGCACTTTTCACATCCATTTGATACAGGATAATGTTGTGATGATTTGCATAGGCTAGCAATATGCAAATGGCTTCAAGTCTTGCCACCGGATCAAATGTTTCATCGAAGTCAATTCCTTCCACTTGAGTGTAACCTTGTGCAACAAGACGAGCCTTGTTTTTGACCACTTGACCATGCTCATCTTGCTTATTGCGATATATCCATTTGGTGCCAATGATATTGTGCTTCCGAGGATCAGGACGCTTGACCAATTCCCACACATTATTCAGCTCGAACTGTTGAAGTTCTTCTTGCATAGCTTGAACCCATTCAGGTTCCATGAAGGCTTCATCAACTTTCTTGGGTTCAGAGATTGAGACAAACGCAAAATGTCCACAGAAGTTGGTTAGCTGTGTTGCTCTTTGGGTTGCTTTAGAACGAGTGAGTGGACCAGGTGCATTCAAGCTGTCAATTATCTTCTCAATCTGAACTTCATTTGCAACATGAGGATGAGCAGGACGAAGATTCTGCTCTTGCTGATCAGTGTCATCAGTTGAGGGATTGCCTTCAGGCTGAGCATTGTCTTCAGGTTGATTTGGTGTAGAAATGACAAGTTCCTCTTCAGATTAATTCTCAGAGGGTATGATATCTCCAATTCCCATCTGCTTGATAGATTCACTTGGAGGTACTTCTTCTAGCACATTTGGCAGGTGCTCTCTTTGCGAGCCATTAGTTTCATCGAACCGCACATCTATAGTTTCAACCACTTTATTGTGAAAGAGGTTGAAGACTCCGTAGGAGTGCGAATCCTTTCCATAACCAAGCATAAAACCTTCATGTGCTTTCGATGCAAATTTTGGAGTGTGATGTGGATCCTTGATCCAGCACCTAGCACCAAGTACTCTGAAGTAGCTTACATTTGGCTTCTTACCAGTTAGGAGCTCATAGGATGTTTTCTTCAGAAGCTTGTGAAGATAAACTCGGTTGATGATGTGGCAAGCAGTGTCAATGGCTTCAGGCCAGAACTTCCATGGAGTCTTGTACTCATCAAGCATCGTTCGGGCCATCTCAATGAGAGTTCTATTCTTGCACTTGGCGATGCCATTCTGCTAAGGTGTATAAGGAGCAGAGAACTCATGTGTGATGCCAAGGGTATCCAGATAGAGGTCGAGACCAGTGTTCTTGAACTCAGTGCCATTGTCGCTTCTGATGTGCTTGATCTTGATGCCATAGTTCGTCATGGCACGATTGGCAAATTGTCTGAAGACATCCTGCACTTCAGTCTTGTAGAGAATTATGTGCACCCAAGTATATCTAGAGTAATCATCAACAATTACGAAGCCATAGAGGCAAGCAGTAGCATTGAGAGTAGAGTAGTGAGTAGGGCCGAAAACATCCATGTGAAGCAGCTCGAAGGGTTGAGATGTAGTCATGATTGTCTTCGAGGGATGTTTGGCCCTAGTCATCTTCCCGGCTTCGCAGGCGCCACATAGATGGTCCTTCTTGAACTTGACGCCTTCGATGCCCACGACATGCTTCTTCTTCGCGAGAGTGTGCAAATTCTTCATGCCAGCATGCCCTCGCCTTTGATGCCAGAGCCAGCATTCCGAAGCCTTTGCTAGAAGACATACGACCATCTATGGTCCTGCTGAGAAATCTACCATATAGAGATCATCTTTCCGATACTCTTCAAAGACTAGAGACTTGTCAGATTCCATTAGTACAAGGCATCGATATTTTCCAAATAGCACAATCATGTTCAAGTCACAAAGCATTGAGACAGACATTAAGTTGAAACCAAGGGATTCAACAAGCATCACTTTATCCATGTGCTGGTCCCTTGATATTGCAAGTCTGCCTAGACCCAATACTTTGCTTTTACCAGTATCAGCAAATGTGATGTGACTTTTGTCTGATGGATGCAGCGTTAAATCCATCAGAAGACTTCGATCGCCTGTCATGTGGTTAGTGCATCCACTGTCCATAATCCATTCTGAAGTATGACGTGTCGTAGCCTACAGTGCAGTTTGGGGGATAGGCTTCACCAAGCGAGTGGTGAAGCATAAACATTTGACGAACAAGTGGAACATGAAAATTCAGGTCTTGGTTAGGATAGATGATACGTCTCCAACATATCTATAATTTTTGATTGCTCCATGCTACTTTATCTACTGTTTTGGACTATATTGGGCTTTATTTTCCACTTTTATATTATTTTTGGGACTAACCTATTAACCGGAGGCCCAGCCCAGAATTGTTGTTTTTTTGCCTATTTTAGTGTTTCGAAGAAACGGAATATCAAACGGAGTCCAAACGGAATAAAACCTTCGGGAACGTGATTTTCTCACCGAACGTGATCCAGGAGACTTGGACCCTACTCCAAGAAGCAGAAGAGTCGGTCACAAGGGTGGGGGGCGCCCCCCCTTAGGGCGTGCCCCCTACCTCGTGGCCCCCCTGTTGCTCCACCGATGTACTCCTTCCTCCTATATATACCTACGTATCCCCAAACGATCAGAACAGGAGCCAAAAACCTAATTCCACTGCCGCAACCTTCTGTATCCACGAGATCCCATCTTGGAGCCTGTTCCGGAGCTCCACTAGAGGGGGCATCCACCATGGAGGGCTTCTACATCAACACCATAGCCCCTAAGATGAAGTGTGAGTAGTTTACTTCAGACCTTCGGGTCCATAGCTAGTAGCTAGATGGCTTCTTCTCTCTTTTTGGATCTCAATACAATGTTCTCCCCCTCTCTCGTGGAGATCTATTCGATGTAATATTATTTTTTCGGTGTGTTTGTTGAGACCGATGAATTGTGGGTTTATGATCCATCTTAACTATGAATAATATTTGAATCTTCTCTGAATTCTTTTATGTATGATTGAGTTATCTTTGCAAGTCTCTTCACATTATCCTTTTGGTTTGGCCAAGTAGATTGGTAGTTCTTGCAATGGGAGAAGTGCTTAGCTTTGGGTTCAATCTTGCGGTGTCCTTTCCTAGTGACAGAAGGGGCAACAAGGCACGTATTGTATTGTTGCCATCGAGGATAACAAGATGGGTTTTTTTTTATCATATTGCATGAATTTATCCCTCTACATCATGTCATCTTGCTTAAGGCGTTACTCTATTTTTAACTTAATACTCTAGATGCATGCTGGATAGCGGTCGATGAGTGGAGTAATAGTAGTAGATGCAGAATCGTTTCGATCTACTTGTCTCAGACGTGATGCCTATATACATGATCATACCTAGATATACTCATAACTATGCTCAATTCTGTCAATTGCTCAACAATAATTTGTTCACCCACCGTAGAATATCTATGCTCTTGAGAGAAGCCACTAGTGAAACCTATGCCCCCCGGGTCAATTCTCATCATATCAATCTCCATTACTTTATTACTTGCTTTGTTTTTTACTTTACCTTTTACTTTTCACTTTGCATCTATATATCAAAAATACCAAAAATATTATTTATCATCTCTATCAGATCTCACTCTCGTAAGTGGCCATGAAGGGATTGACAACCCCTAATTGCCTTGATTGCGAGGAGCTATCATTTTGTGTAGGTACGAGGGACTTGTGCGTGGTCTCCTACTGGATTGACACCTTGGTTCTCAAAAACTTTGGGAAATACTTACGCTACTTTGCTGCATCATCCTCTACTCTTCAGGGAAATCCAACACAGTGCTCAAGAGGTAGCAAGAAGAATTTCTGGCGCCGTTGCCGGGGAGGCTCACGCAAGCAAGTCAACCATACCAAGTACCCATCACAATCCCTATCTCTCGCATTACATTATTTGCCATTTGCCTCTCATTTTCCTCTCCCCCACTTCACCCTTGCCGTTTTATTCGCCCTCTCTTTCCGAATCTCCTCCTCTTTGTCCCGTTGCCTTTTTGTTTGCTCGTGTGTTAGTTTGCTTGCTTGTCGTCATGACTAGTCTCATATCTTCTCCGTTATCTCCCGAGAATGAAGTTCTAAATTTTAAGCAAAGAGAGGGAGAAAATCTAAAAGACGCTTGGTATAGATATATCCTTGATACCATTACCGGAGGGAATTTCTTGGTAGCCATACTTTCGATTCTTATAATGCTTTAATAGAATTATTTGGCTCACCACCTCTTTTGATTAATGGAACTACGTTAACTTTGGAGCATGTTATGCAAAGACTTGAAACTATTGAGAATAAAGTTTCTACCATTGAATCAATTGAAAATCTTGATAAAAATATCCACAATCAAATTACCCAATATGGATCTAAGGTAGGAATGACTTTGAAAAATATTAAAGAAAAAGAACCCATAGTTAATGAGAAAATAAATCTAGATTCCTCAAGAATCGATAAACTTGAGGGTATCATTACCAACTTGGGAACCGCTTTTTCTTCTGTTCAAAACACTCCAAGTTCGTCTACTAAAAATACTAAGCTTATTTATGTTCCTAAAAATAAGGGTGAATCATCTAGTAAGAAAACTGTGAATCTCAAATCTATAAGTGTTCATCCCAATCTTTTTACCATCATTAAGGAACCATTTGCTATAAATGAATTTTTTGATCTTTTGCCTGAAAATTTGACAATTATTAGAGAGAAAGAAAATTCTAAAAGAGGTATATACCTCATCGAAGAATTGCCTACCCAAGATGGCAATACCTAGATCTATCCTTGCTTTTATGCCTAGCTAGGGGCGTTAAACGATAGCACTTGTTGGGAGGCATCCCAATTTTTTTTGTTTTTGCTTCTGTTTAGGAATAAATAATCCATCTAGGCTCTGTTTGGATGTGGTTTTATCTTTTAATTAGTGTTTGTGCCAAGTAGAACCTATAGGATAACCTACGATGATAGTTGATTTGATTCTGCTGAAAAACAGAAACTTTGCGCGCACGCATATAATTTTGTTAAATCACAGAAACGTGCTTTTGCGTTGATTCTTTTTGCTTCTGTTCAATAAACAAATTTTCCAGGACTTCCTATTTTTTAAAGATTTTTAGAGTTCCAGAAGTTTGCGTTAGTTACAGATTTCTACAGACTGTTCTGTTTTTGACAGATTCTATTTTGCGTGTGTTGTTTGCTTATTTTGATGAATCTATGGCTAGTAAAATAGTTTATAATCCATAGAGAAGTTGGAATACAGTAGGTTTAACACCAATATAAATAAATAATGAGTTCATTACAGTACCTTAAGTAGTTCTTTTGTTTTCTTTCTCTAACGGAGCTCACGAGATTTCTATTGAGTTTTGTGTTGTGAAGTTTTCATGTTTTGGGTGAATTCTTTTGATGGATTATGGAACAAGGAGTGGCAAGAGCCTAAGCTTGGGGATGCCCATGGCACCCCCAAGATAATCCAAGGACACCAAAAAGTCAAAGCTTGGGGATGCCCCGGAAGGCATCCCTCTTTAAATCTACTTCCATCGGTAATTTACTTGGAGCTATATTTTTATTCACCACATGATATGTGTTTTGCTTGGAGCGTCTTGTATTATTTGCGTCTTTGCTTGTTAGTTTACCACAATCATCCTTGCTATACACACCTTTTGATAGAGCCATACATGAATTGGAATTTGCTAGAATACTCTATGTGCTTCACTTATATCTTTTGAGCTTGATAGTTTTGCTCATAGTGCTTCACTTATATCTTTTGAGCGTGATAATTTTTGCTCTAGTGCTTCACTTAGATATTTTAGAGCACGGTGGTGGATTTTTTTAAAGAAACTATTGATCTCTCATGCTTCACTTAGACTATTTTGAGAGTCGTTAATAGCATGGTAATTTAATTAATGTTAATATACTTGGTATTCAAGATATGTGAAACTTGCTTTTGAGTGCGTTGAATACTAAGATAAGTTTGATGGTTGATAATTGTTTTGAGATATGAAGATGGTGATATTAGAGTCATGCTAGTTGAGTAGTTGTGAATTTAAAGAATACTTGTGTTGAAGTTTGTGATTCCCGTAGCATGCACGTATGGTGAACCGTTAAGTGATGAACTCGGAGCATGATTTATTTATTGATTGTCTTCCTTATCAGTGGCGGTCGGGGACGAGCGATGATCTTTTCCTACCAATCTATCCCCCTAGGAGCATGCGCGTAATACTTTGCTTTGATAACTTCTAGATTTTTGCAATAAGTATATGAGTTATTTATGACTAATGTTGAGTCCATGGATTATACGCACTTTTTCCCATCATTGCACCATTGCTAGCCTCTCTAATACCGCGCACTTTTCACCGGTATCATACACCCACCATATACCTTCCTCAAAACAGCCACCATACCTACCTATCATGGCATTTCCATAGCCATTCCGAGATATATTGCCATGCAACTTTCCACCGTTCCGTTTATTATGACACACTCCATCATTGTCATATTGCTAGCATAATCATGTAGTTGACATCGTATTTGTGGCAAAGCCACCGTTTATAATTATTTCATACATGTCACTCTGGATTCATTGCATATCCCGGTACACCGCCGGAGGCATTCATATAGAGTCATACTTTGTTCTAAGTATCGAGTTGTAATTGTTGAGTTGTAAGAAAAATAAAAGTATCATCATTTTTAGAGCATTGTCCCAAGTGAGGAAAGGATGATGGAGACTATGATTCCCCCACAAGTCGGGATGAGACTCCAGATGAAAAAAAAGGCCATAAAAAAGAAGAGAAAGGCCCAAATAAAAAAATGAGAGAAAAAGAGAGAAGGGACAATGCTACTATCCTTTTACCACACTTGTGCTTCAAAGTAGCACCGAGATCTTCATGATAGAGAGTCTCTCATTTTGTCACTTTCATATACTAGTGGGAATTTTTCATTATAGAACTTGTCTTGTATATTCCAATGATGGGCTTCCTCAAAATGCCCTAGGTATTCGTGAGCAAGCAAGTTGGATGCACACCCACTTAGTTTCTTTTGTAGAGCTTTCATATACTTATAGCTCTAGTGCATCTGTTGCATGGCAATCCCTACTCACTCACATTGATATCTATTGATGGGCATCTCCATAGCCCGTTGATACGCCTAGTTGATGTGAGACTATCTTCCCTCTTTTTGTCTTCTCCACAACCACCATTCTATTCCACATATACTGCTATATCCATGGCTCACGCTCATGTATTGCCTGAAGATTGAAAAAGTTTTGAGAATGTCATAAGTATGAAACAATTGCTTGGCTTGTCATCGGGGTTGGGGGAAGAATGAGCATAGCCAGACTATATGATTTTGTAGGGATAACTTTCTTTGGCCATGTTATTTTGAGAAGACATAATTGCTTTGATTAGTATGCTTGAAGTATTATTATTTTTTATGTCAATATGAACTTTTGTCTTGAATCTTTCGGATCTGAATATTCATACCACAATTAAGAAGTTTTACATTGAAAATTATGCCAAAGTATCACTCCGCATCAAAAATTCTCTTTTTATCATTTACCTACTTGAGGACGAGCAGGAATTAAGCTTGGGGATGCCTGATACTTCTCCAACGTATCTATAATTTTTTATTGCTCCATGCTACTTTATCTACTGTTTTGGACTATATTGGGCTTTATTTCCCACTTTTATATTATTTTTGGGACTAACCTATTAACCGGAGGCCCAGCCCAGAATTGTTGCTTTTTTGCCTATTTCAGTGTTTCGAAGAAACGGAATATCAAACGGATTCCAAACGGAATAAAACCTTCGGAAACGTGATTTTCTCATCGAACGTGATCCAGGAGACTTGGACCCTACTCCAAGTAGAACACTTCATCCACACAATACTTAAGAGAAAACTGGTGAGATCCGTTAGTATAATTAGTTAATTAGATAAATGCCACTCCAAATCTGGCGATTCCAAGAAATGCCACTTCAATTTCCAAACTTTGAAAAATGCCATTTCATGCCATTTCCAGTGGCATTTTTCGAAGTCTAGAGTGGTGTTTTTCAAAGTTTGCAAAAATTGCAGTGGCATTTTTCAAAGTTTGGAAATTGCAGTGGCATTTTTATGAGTCGTCATAATTGGAATGGTATTTATCTAATTAACCCTAGTATAATAATGCAAATCACTACTTTAAGTACTGTTGTAAACCCACTCATATTTTGTTTTTGCATTGTAGCTACTGTATTATAACTTCTCCATGGCTTATACCACCGATACAATCGATAGTTTCATCAAAACAAGTAAAACAATGCATAAAAAATAGAATGTGTCACAAACCGGATAGCCTCTAGTAATATGAACATTGACCATACTTCTGTAACTCCAAAAATTCTGAAAAATTAGGATAAAATAAACAATTTGCATAGCAGTACTGTGTAAAAATTTCAGAAACTTTTGTCGTATCGGTAAAAAATGTAAATTCACGCACTACAGCCAAAGTTTCTGTTTTTACCCCGCACATATTAACAAGCAATCTAATCATCCTAAAGGCAATTCTTGGCACATTATTTCGCTAATACAATGGATTTGTACAAGGGGATAATTATTTTTGTGTAAAATTTTCTGTAATTCAAGATTTGCAAACTTTCCGTGGGCATGAACAAAGTTCAAGGAGCTCCCCCACTTCAACGGTGCTTGTCTTTCTTACTTTCACTTTTATTTTTTGAAAAGCTTTAAGTTCCCCTCTATATTTTTTGTTTTTAAACTTTTTAAAATCACACAATAGAATAGAATGACTCTCTAAAACTTCCGGGTTGTCTGCCTAGCAGCGCTTTCTCTAAAGCCATTAAGCTAGGCATAAAATGCTCAAGTGATGGATCCACCCGGATCCCAAGGTATAACAAAGCTAATTTAATTTGCAATGGTTTGTAATTTATTAGTGAGTGCAAAGCAACATATATCATGCAATGACAAAATCTAACTCTCTTCCTATGCATTGACATGTTATAGAAAACATTCATGCACATCAAGTAAAGGCTAATACATAGCATAAGCAGTTTCTGTCAATTTTATCGTGTTGGAAACATAGAGAGGCGGAGATGTAGTTCCTCTCTCATAATAATTGCAAGCAGGAGTAGCAAGCACATGCATATTATATTCATGAAAATCATCATGTGCAACGGTAAAAGGCAACCCATGAATGTAATCCTTAATAAGAGCAAACTTCTCCGATATAGTGTGCTTTGGAGAATTCAAAAGATAATAGGACTATCATGCGTGGGTGCAATAGCAACAATCTCATTCTTAACATAAGGAACTATACCAAGTTCATCTCCATAAGCATAATTCATATGGGCATCTTGGCCACAAATATAGCAAGCATCAAGTTCGTCAAAAAGGGATATTTCAAAAGAATCAACGGGATCATAGAAATTATCATAGCATTCATACTTCGGTAAGCACGAAGGGAAATTAAACAATGTATGAGTTGAAGAATTACCCTCATTAGAAGGTCGGCGCGGGTAGCTAATCCGCTCTCCCTCCTTTTTTTTTCTTCGCTCTCCTCGTCATCTTTTTCATCTAATGAGCTCACAGTTTCATCAATTCCTTCTTCCATAGATTCCTGCAAAATATTAGTCTCTTCTTGGACATCGGAGACTTTCTCAATAAATACATCAATATCAGAATTGTATTTATAATTCCCATAGCAATAATTAAGTATAGCAAAAATTTCAGGTCTATAAATAGCATCATCAAAATCTTCATACTGTTCAAACAAAGATTCAATTTCATAAGCACCCTTAAAAGCAACAAATTCTTCTATTCGTTCCACATCATAGTAATCATATATACCATTAGCATAAGAAGCTAGGTTCATTATCGTTAAATTTGCATGAAAAGGGAAGGTGTGGAGCCTTCATCCTAGAGCAACAAGTATAATCATATCTCAAGCATAGATCCCGAGCATGCCAATGCAACATCTGAATTTGGTCCCATAACAGTTTCCCTTTTTGCATCAAGAGATAATCCTTAAAGTATTCACGTTGATCCAATGTGTCTCCCATTATCAAGTTGAATGGGGTTTTCTCAGGATTATCAAAGTAGTGTTTAATTTTTTCGCATAACAAGCATCAAGGGTTTTAGGAGGTTCACCATCTCCATGAGTAGAAAGTACAACTAACTTTTTTGGTATTTCATGTTCCGTATCCATAACTAAAGATAGAGAACAACTTAGAACAGAAAATAAAATCTACTTAGTGATAAAGAAAACAAGCACACACGAGAATATTCACCGCACGCTATTGTTCCCCTACAACGGCACCAGAAAAAGGTCTTGATAACCGACAAGTATAGGGGATCGTTTGTAGCCTTTTTCAATAAATAAGAGACCAACGAGGAGCTAAAGGTAGAATGAATATTCCAGCAAGTTCCATCGACCACCGATACAAATCTACGCACACTTAACCTTTGCTTTGCCTAGAACAAGAATAAAAATAGGAGTACTTTGTAGATGTAAAGGGCTAAGTTTGCAAGATAAAGAAAACTGTAAAAATAAAAAGTAGGTTATGTTCTAATTAAAGTATAATTAAATTAGTATAGCGAGTATGGATTAGTAGTGATATGATTTGCGGAATTGTCCCTTCGCAATTGACTACGTTACTAGACCGATAGCAAGTTTTTATGTCGAAGAGGCCACTTCTAGCATGTCGTCCCTTACTTGGAATTCTATGCACTTATGATTGAAACTATTAGCAAGCATCTACAACTACTAACATTCATTAAGGTAAAACCCAATCATAGCATTAAGATATATAATGGTTCCCCTTCAATCCCGTATGCATCAATTTCTATGGTAGGAACAGGCTTCTGTCACCCTTGCCCTCCAATGCATAGTCCTATCAACATACAACTAACCCTATGGTGTGACCTACACACGCGCTCATATGATGGGCACCAAAGGACAACAACATAACCACAACCCAACTAAACCAATCATAGCAATTCACCAATTACCGATAGGACAACAAAAATCTACTCAGACATCATAGGATGGAAACATATCATTGGATAGTAATATGAAGCATAAAGCACCATGTTCACATTGAAGGTACAACAGGTTGCGGGAGAGTGGACCGCTGAATATAGATGGGGGAAGGTGATGGAGTTGTTGCTGAAGATGACAGAGTTGTTGGAGTAGATCGTCACACGATGATTGCCCCGGCGGCGTTCCGGCGCCACCGGGAGAGAGGGGGAGAGAGCTCACTCCTTCTTCTTCTTCCTTGGCCTCCCCCCAAGATGGGAGGAGAGTTTCGCTCTAGTCCATGGCCACCATGGCGGCGGAGGCACCGGAGCCCCTCCGAGATTGGATCTTCCTCTCTGTTCTCTTCTGTTTCGCGTTTTTCAGATCTGGTCAAAAACTGTTTCTTAAATATGCAGAGATCCGTAACTCCGATTGCGCTGAGATTTTAACACGATTTTTTCCAAATATAAGCTTCCTTGCGCCCGAAGTAGAACAGCAACTGCCTTACGAGGTGAGCACAACCCATCACCACGCGCTAGGGGGCCCAGGCGCGCCCTGGTGCCTTGTGGGGGTTGTGGGCCTCCTTTTGCATTGATTCCAACTCCCAAAAGTCACATATATTCCAAAATAATTCTCCGTAAATTTTTTTCGCCTTTGAACTTCATTTGATATGTATATTCTGCGATATAAAAAACATGCAACAAACAGGAAACTTGCACTGCGCACTGGATCAATATGTTAGTCCAATAAATCATATAAATTGTTGCCAGAAGTATGTAAAAGTTGTAGAATATTGGCATTAAACAATCAAAAATTATATATACAACGAAGACATATCATACCACTCCCCATAAACTTGCACCGTGCTCTGTCGCCTGCATCTTCATCGGTTACCCTCCCAACTCCAAGGGCTATCGGTGCTATGACCTATGTCCCATCGCGTGTTTATCTCCCGGCATGTTTACTTTGATGAGCATGTGTTTTCGTTTCAGCAGGTACCTCTGGCCACCCCTTCATCACCGGTTGCTGATGGCATGGGGATACCGTCCCCTCACCTGGGGCACTCGCATGCAGCCCTCGGCCCTCCCCTGGCTTCGAGGCGCGCCACACCCACCCACTCGCGGCCTTCTCCGGGTCCGGCGCCGGGCTCTCCAGCCCCACGGGTCGTCTGGCTCGATGCCGCCTGTAAATTTTGGCCCAACATCGCCATTGGCTTCGGCCGCCTCGACACCGCTGTCGCCCGATGAACCGGCCTCGCCCGCGGCCTCGACGCCTTCCCGTGCGTTACCACCTGTAGCCGGTCCCGTGGGTTCTATCCCACCACCTGCGGTTGGTCCGGTTACCCGCGCTCGCGCAGGCGTCCTTCGTCCGAGGTTTTGGTATGCTTCGGATGAGTACGTCTACATAGCATCCACCTCTGCGCCATCGCCCTTGTCGTCCTCCGTTCGAGCTACTCTTCGTGATCTGCTCTGGATGGCTACGATGCAAGAGGAGTTTGATGCTTTGCAGCGGAACCAGACTTGGCAGCTTATTCCCCGACCCTGGCACTCCAACATGATTACCGAGAAGTGGGTTTTCCAGCACAAGCTCCGCCCTGATGGTACACTTGACCGCTATTAGGCGCGTTGGGTTGATCGTGGTTTCCGTCAATGTGCCGGCATCGACTGCACCAACACTTTCACTCTGGTTGTTAAGCCCGGGACGATCCGCATTGTTTTACACCTTGAGGTCTCTCGCGCCTAGTCGGTGCACCAGATGGAAGTCTCCAATGCCTTTCTTCATGGTCATCTTGAGGAGCGGGTCTTCTGTTAGCAACCCACGGGGTTCGTTGATCCGACCCATCCAGATCATGTGTGCCTGCTTTCGCGGTCCTTGTATGGGCTCAAGCAGGCTCCTCACTCCTGGTACGAGCGCATCACGGTGTTCCTTCATTATCTCGGATTCCACTCTACACGCTCCGATGCTTTCCTGTTTGTCTATCACCAGGGTGCCGACACAGCGTACCTGCTCCTCTACATCGATGACATCATTCTGACGGCATGCATGCCTGGGCTCCTCAGTCAGCTCATTAATCGTCTTCGCCCTCAGTTTTCCATCGAGGACTTGGGTCCTTTGCACTACTTCCTCGGTGTTGAGGTGGTGCGTCGTTCGGATGGTTTCTTCCTTCACCAGCGGAAGTATGCTCATGAGCTTCTCGACCGTGCTAGAATGCTTAATTGCAAACTCACGGCCACGCCTGTCGACACGATGGCCAAGCTCTCTGCCTCTGATGGTTCTCCTGCTTCTGATGCTTCTTTCTACCGATCCATCGTTGGTGCTCTTCGGTACCTCACTCTTACTTGACTGGAGCTCAGGTATGCAGTTCAGCAGGTGTACCTTCATATGCATGCCCCTTGGGATGTTCATTGGGCCTCCGTCAAGCGGATTCTCCGTTATATCTATGGCTCTATGGAGCTTCTCCTCATGCTGCGTGCCTCCACTGACACCGCCCTTACCACATACTCCAACGCTGACTGGGCTGGCTGCCCCGACACCCGTCGATCCACTTCGGGTTACTGTGTCTTCCTTAGTCCATCACTTATTTCATGGCGTCCAAGAGGCAGCCTACGTTCTCACATTCCAGCGCTGAGGTTGAGTATCGCGTTGTGGCTAATGTCGTCGCCGAGTGGTCCTGGCTTCGTCAGCTTCTTCATGAGCTCTCGTGTCCGGTCGACAGGGTGACGGTGGTCTACTGCGACAATGTCTCGGCTGTCTACCTCTCTGTCAACCCAGTTCGTCATCGCCGTACCAAGCATATTGAGCTCGATATTCATTTTGTTCGGGATCAGGTGGCTCTTGCCCATGTTCATATTTTACACGTTCCCACATCCCATCATTTGTAGATATCATGACCAAAGGCTTGCCTACGGCATCCTTCGAGGAGTTCCGGTCCAGTCTTTGCGTCAGCAGTGGCGCTGATATGACTGCGGGGGATGTTGTGTATATGTGTTATGTGTATATCTGTGTATCTGGCCCACCTCCTAGTTCCTTGTATAGTTGAGGTCATGGCCCACCTTTGTACATCATATATACGTGCGGTTTTATCGGATCAATACATCGTGCAATTCCATCATCATACAAAGATGATGGGGAAAATGTACTTTGACAAATATTCTTTGGAGGAAGAAGATGATGATTTTGATATGGGGAAGGGACGATCGGAGGAAACCGGTAATTTGTTCTTAATTCAGGCGCATTCACACACATCAAGATAGGGCACATGGTCATGTTGATCTTGTTAAGGAAATTAAAATTTAGGGGAAGTGCTAGACACGCCTAATTTTAATTCCTCGAATTTGAGGAGTTAAGATTTGGTGGGAAGTTTAGGGGATTAAGTTTTAGAGGAAGGGCATGAAAGAAAAATTCTCATTCTATGAATTTCGTTCTGATTTTGGGGTAACCATTAAGAAATAGCATGCTCCTGAGCTATTTATGAAAAAATGAATATTATTAATCTACAACAGAAATTGCCTATGGAGATTGAGAACATTGTCGTTGTTTACACTCAAAGGCCAACTATATAGCTTATCAATGTTGTATCCAAAAAATGTGAATCCACATGTTTCTGCGTTTTGAGATTTTCACATGTTGTTGGGGACACTCCAACGCGGATCATCAAAACAAACCCGACCAAATGTCCACGGATACATCTGGATGTATCCAAAGACAAGGATATAGAAGGTGTCGGCAGGTCGAGGATTCCTGGGCTGCAGCAGATCCGGGGTGGAACGGCGGCATAATCATAGGCGGGAAGGTGACGGGATAAAGCAATGGTGGTCCGGCAAGGCCTGAGCGGCAGCGAGGTGGTACAGCAGGGGCGTCGGTCACCAAAGGTGTGGATACAGATCATAGGAGAGTGACAATATAGGGTAAAGAAAGGGCTTCAGGTGGGTAATGTTCGATGAGCCGGGGAGTCCGATGTGATGGAGGTCTAGACGCCTACACCTCCCTTGAATGGCAACGAAAATGTCCGGTCTGGACATTTGCGACGACATCCGTGTTGGAGTTTCCCTTGGCACTTGCAGATACAGAACATGCAAGTAGTAGTACGTGAGTCCAACTCCAACGCACAACTCTAAACAAATGTCTGCTTTGTTTGGATTTTGTCCGTCTAGATAGGGAAATGGGGCGGTGTCTGGCCATTTTCATTGATGCGCTGGCTGTGCACCCAACATGCGAACGCATCTGGTCCACCACGGCCGAGTAGTACTCGTACATATACATTTTATTGGCCACATTTCTTTTATTTCATCAATGATATTTCGATACATTTGAGTACATTCACCAATTCTTGGCTAGAAGACTAAGACCAAAGAAAACAAGAACCACAATTAGACATTTAAAAAAATATCCAACTTCCATAACTGCTCCCACAAGTTGGATTAATTTTTTCTCGATGCCTTCATTGTTGATCTACGGCTTCTCGAGTTTGCACACTTCTTTCTTCTTCAATTCTGTTAGAAAGGAGAGAGGGATTGGTGGAATTGTTGATGTATCGCTTGAGCCTCGTGGGCATATATATAGGAGTACATGATATACTTGGAGTACAAGGCAAGGTAGAATAATATCCTATGTTATCCTAGCTTTCCTAATAATCATGATACTCAACATCCCCCCACAGTCACAATGGTAGCGACGCAGACGGTGAGACTGGAGAAGAATCCGAAGGCAAGCCGACGGACACCCACCCCCACAGTCGTAATGGTCGACGCACCGCGGAAGTCGTGGCTGGAGGGGCAACCGATGAGGTTTCTCAAGCAAGGTGGTACCCTTTGTGTCGTTTGTCGAGGTATCCGAGAGCGTAGGTTGGTGTAGCCATGGTCGAGGTAGCCATGCGAAGAATGTCGTCATCGATGTCGAGTCGGGGTAGCCGGTGTCGAGGAAGTCACCATGGAGCCACGGACGCAAGGAGGCGCCAAGTTAGTCATGGGCGCAATGGTGTTGAAGTAGTGGTGCACCGGGAAGAAAATGGTGTTGATGTGGCGTCGCCCCGGGTTTGCCAAGCCCGGGGACACATCGTGGACGAAGGCACGCATCAGTGTTGCCAGCACCGAGCATGCGTAGACGGACGAAGACGAAGTTGACAAAGCGCCACACCAGGCTTGCCAGGCCTGGGGACACGTCATGGACGAAGGCACGCATTGATGTTGCCAGCACCGGGTATGCGTAGACTGGTACCTGCACGAGTTGTACGCCATGTCAGAGAAGTCGGAGAGGCCAACAGAGAAGGACTCGAGGACGGTTGCGGCACCAATCGACGTGGGGATGTCGCCTGTGGATGTTGGAGTAGATGAAGTGGTCGGGGTAGATGACGGTGATGCTCGCGACAGGTTGGTGCTGGACGAAGACGAAGGGAGTGAACGGGCAGTGGCTACGGGGATAGCAGTGGCGGCGACCGAAGAAGAGTGGCGGCAGCGGCCTGACAGCGGCGGCGGTTCTCAAAGTAGGCAAGGAACCCAGTAGCGCATAGAAGACCAGAATGGACGGTTGAGTTACCACGCCGAAGTAGGCAGTGCGACGCATACCACGAGAAGTCGACGCGTTGGGAAGACGGAGTGCATCACGGGCATACTAGGTTAACCATTAAATTTTTTTCAGGGGGTGTAGGTGTTCCAGTATAACTCTTACGAACCACAGTTGAAACTTTAGCATGATCCTTTATTCTAACAGGAAAAGTTGGTTTCTCAATGTAAATAGTAGGAACTATAGGATCAACATTATAGGTAATAATTTCTTCCTCAACTTTAATAGGTTCTACTATTTTAACTTCAATGGGAGGATGATATTTAAACCACTTCTCCTTAGGGAGATCAACATGAATAACAAATGATTCACAAAAAGAAGCTACTATCTCATAGTCAAGTCCATATTTAGTGCTAAAATCACGAAAGGCATCAGTATTCATAAAGGATTTAACACAATCAAACTTAAGGTTTATACCTGACTCCTTACCTTCGTCGAGTTCCAAATCTTCAGAGTTGCGTTAAATTCTTTCCAATAAATCTCATTTGAATTCAATAGTCTTCATCATAAAAGAACTAGTACAAGAAGTATCGAGCATGGATTGATCATTATGAGAAAGCCGAGCATAAAAAATTAAATAATAATTTCTCTTG
Organism: Aegilops speltoides; assembly: GCA_021437245.1. Classification (NCBI taxonomy): domain Eukaryota; kingdom Viridiplantae; phylum Streptophyta; class Magnoliopsida; order Poales; family Poaceae; genus Aegilops; species Aegilops speltoides. The sequence continues at coordinate 328,594,117 of CM038146.1, read as the reverse complement.
GCAGCTCGTGATTGGGGCATGAATATAACATTGACTTAAGCCTCCACAAGCTTGAGAGATACTTTCTCCTTCACGAGGCCAAAAATTATATATAATTCCGATCACGATGAATCAAATGCATAGGATAAAACTTCTGATGGAATTCCAATTTCAATCGGTTGTAGTTCCATGATCCAATATCATCACATAGCATATACCATGTTAATGCCTTTCCCTTCAAAGATAAAGGTAAGACCTTCTTGTTGACAACATCCTCGGGCATACCTGCAACTTAAATAATCCACAAACTTCATCCACATAGATTAGGTGCATATCGGCATGTAATGTTCCATCTCCTGCATAAGTATTAGCTAGCAGTTTCTCTATCATACCCAAAGGAATTTCGTCATAAATATTTTTAGTAGGTGCAGTAGGTTGAGGAGAAACTCTTTGCTCTTCAGGTCGAGGTGAAGATACCCCAAACAAGCCCCTCAAAGGATTATTTTCCATAGTAACAAGTGACAGTAAATTTCAGCACACTATATAAATGTTTCCTTACCTATTTCCACTTACCAAAGGCGCGTCACTCCCCGACAATGGCGCCAGAAAAGAGTCTTAATGACCCACAAGTATAGGGGATCTATTGTAGTCCTTTCAGTAAATAAGAGTGTCGAACCCAACAAGGAGCAGAAGGAAATAACAAGCGGTTTTCAGCAAGGCATTCTCTGCAAGCACTGAAATTATATCGGTAACAGATAGTTCTGTGGTAAGATAGTTCATAATTAACGAGTATCAAGTAACAAAAGTAAACAAGGTGTAGAAAGGTGGCCCAATCCTTTTTGTAGCAAAGGACAAGCCTGTACGAACTCTTATATAAAGCAAAGCGCTCAAGTGGACACATGGGAATTATTGTTAAGCTAGTTTTCATCATGCTTATATGATTCACGTTCGTTACTTTGATAATTTGATATGTGTGTGGACCGGTTCTTGGGTGCTTCCCTTCCTTGGAAAAGACTCCCACTTATGATTAACCCCTCTCGCAAGCATCTGCAACTACGAAAGAAGAATTAAGGTAAACCTAACCATAGCATGAAATATATGGATCCAAATCAGCCCCTTACGAAGCAACGCATAAACTAGGGTTTAAGCTTCTGTCACTCTAGCAACCCATCATCTACTTATTACTTCCCAAGGCCGTCTCCTAGGCCCAAATCATGGTGAAGTGTCATTTAGTCGACGTTCACATAACACCACTAGAGGAAAGACAACATACATCTCATCAAAATATCGAACGAATACCGAATTCACATGTTTACTTATAACAAGACTTCTCCCATGTCCTCAGGAACAAACGTAACTACTCAAAAATCATATTCATGTTCATAATCAGAGGAGTATTAATTATCATTAAGGATCTGAACATATGATCTTCCATCGAATAATCCAACTAGCATCAACTACAAGGAGTAATCAACACTACTAGCAACCCACAGGTATCAATCTGAGGTTTTGAGACAAAGATCGGATACAAGAGATGAACTAGGGTTTGAGAGGAGATGGTGCTGGTGAAGATGTTCATGGATATTGACCCCCTCTCGATGAGAGGATCGATGGTGATGACGATGGCGATGATTTCCCCCTCCCGAAGGGAAGTTTCCCCGGCAGAACAGCTCCGCCATAGCCCTAGATTTGTTCTGCCCAGGTCCATCCTCGAGACGGCGGTGCTTCGTCCCGAAAGCTTCCTTCTGATTATCCAGGTCAATACTCACCATATAGCAGAACATGGGCATTGGGAGCATGCCAGGGGCCCCACAAGGATGGAGGGCGCGCCCAGGGGGGTAGGGCGCGCCCTCCACTCTTGTGGATGACAGGTGGCCCCCTCTGGTGCTTTCTTTGCCCAATATTTTTTTTATTTTCCAAAAATATTCTCCGTGAAATTTTAGGACTTTTGGTGTTGTGCAGAATAATTCTCTAATATTTCTCCTTTTCCAGTCCAGAATAGGCATAAGTATTGTAATATAACGTGTGAAAATATCCCATAATGCAATAAATATTCATATAAAAGTTTGTTGCAAAATGGACGTATCAACTCCCCTAAGCTTAGACCTCGCTTGTCCTCAAGCGAAAGCCGATATTGAAAAATATGTCCACATGTTTAGAGATAGAGGTGTCGATAAAATAAAATACGTACATGAGGGCATCATGATCATCTTTAGAACAACAACATATATTGTCATATAATTTCTTATGCTAAAGTAACAATTCATTCACAAGGTAAAGTATGAATTAGAAACTTCATTGAAAACTAACAAACTATGATCTCAATCATTGAAGCAATTGCAATTTATCACAACATCAGAAAGAGTCAATATAAGAGTTTTTCAGCAAATCCTCATACTCAACTATCATTAAGTCTTTTACAATTGCTAACACTGACGCGATACTTATGGGTTCAAAGCTTCAATCGGACGCAGAGAAAGATAGGGGCTTATAGTTTCGCCTCCCAACCTTTTACCTCAAGGGTAATGTCCAATAACAATAATACTTTATGAAAACCTACATCCGAGTGGATATATATATTCGGATCTCCTCCAACACATAGTGCTTGCCAAAGGGAAAAGTGTAAAAGGGAAAGGCGAAGACCACCAAGACTCTTGTATAAGGGTAGAAGGTAAAAGTAAAAGATAGGCCCTTCGCTTAGGGAAGCAGAGGTTGTCATGCGCTTTTATGGTTGGATGCACCAAATCTTAATGCAAAAGAACGTCACTTTATATTGCCGCTTGTGATAAAGAACTTTATTATGCAGTTCGTCGCTTTTATTTCTTCCACCATATCTACTTTTCCAAACTCTTTTGCCCTTGTTTGGGATTCTAATTTGCATGATTTGAATGGAACTAACCCGGACTGACTCTATTTTCAGCAGAACTGTCATGGTGTTATTTTTGTGCAGAAATAAAAGTTCTCGGAATGACCTGAAAATTCACAGACATAACTTGGTTGTCATGTTGACAATGAAAGTATACCGCTGAAAATATTATTTACCTCTGTTTCAAAAACTCGAGCCCTAGCACCTCTGTAAATCCCTGCTTCCATCTACGAAGGGCCTATCTATTTAATTTTATGTTGAGTCATCATCCTCTTATAAAAAGCACCAGTTAGAGAGCACCACTGTCATTTGTATGCATTGTTATTAATTGATATTGAGTAAGACTGTGACTGGATCTCTTTTGCCATGAATTACAATGTCTAGTCAGTCCTTGATCTTCAGGGGTGCTCTGCATTTATGTTTTGCGGTCTCAGAAAGGGCTAGAGAGATACCATTTTGTTATATCATATCATGATTGTTTTGAGAAAGTGTTGTCATCCGAGGTTTATTATTATTACTCGCTAGTTGATTATGCCATCGATATGAGTAAATGTGAGACCTAAATGTTATTGTGAATATGGTTAGTTCATGATCTTTGCTAAAAACGGGAATGCTGGCTTTACATATTTGCAACAACAAGATCAAACAGAGTTTGTAAAAGTTTTTCTTTATCACTTTCAGTTTGTCAACTAAATTTCTTGAGGACAAGCAATGGGTTAAGCTTAGGGGAGTTGATACGTCTCCATCGTATCTACTTTTCCAAACTCTTTTGCCCTTGTTTTGGACTCTACTTTGCACGATTTGAATGGAACTAACCCGACCTGACATTGTTTTCAGCAGAACTGCCATGGTGTTATTTTTGTGCAGAAATAAAAGTTCTCGGAATGACCTGAAACTTCAAGGAGATAAATTTTGGAATAAACAAAAAATATTGGCAAAAGAATCAGCAGAAGGGGACCCACACCCTAGTCACAAGGGTGGGAGCGCGCACTACCCCCTGGGCGCGCCCCCTGTCTTGTGGGCCCCCTAGACCTCCACAGACCTCAACTCCAACTCCATATATTCACGTTCAGGGACAAACAAAATCAGAGAGAAGGATTCATCTCATTTTATGATATGGAGCCGCCGCCAAGCCCTGTTCTTCCTCGGGAGGGCAGATCCGGAGTCCGTTCGGGGCTCCGGAGAGGGGAATTCATTGCCATCGTCATCATCAACCATCCTCCATAACCAATTTCATGATGCTCACCGCCGTGCGTGAGTAATCCCATTGTAGGCTGTGACGCCCCTGATTCAATCGTACACTAATCATGCACGCAAACGTGTACGATCAAGATCAGGGACTCACGGGAAGATATCACAACACAACTCTAAAAGTAAAATAAGTCATACAAGCATCATAATACAAGCCAGGGGCCTCGAGGGCTCGAATACAAGTGCTCGATCATAGACGAAGTCGCCGGAAGCAACAATATCTGAGTACGGACATAAGTTAAACAAGTTTGCCTTAAGAAGGCTAGCACAAACTGGGATACAGATCGAAGAGGCGCAGGCCTCCCGCAGGATCCTCCTAAACTACTCCGGTCGTCGCCGCCAGCACCGCACGTAGTAGTAGGCACCTCCAGTGTAGTAGTCGCCGTAAATCGACGATGGCGTCGCTCTGGCTCCAACATCTGGTTGCGACAACCGTAAAGAAAGGAAAGGGGAAAAGGGGAGAAAGCAACCATGAGTACTCATCCAAAGTACTGCAAGCAAGGAGCTACACTACATATGCATGTGTATATGTGTAAAGGGCCATATCGGTGGGTGAACTGCAGAATGCCGAATAAGAGGGGATAGCTAATCACGTCCGAGACTACGCTTCGCAGCCTCCGTCTTGCAGCATGTAGAAGAGAGTAGGTCAAGTCCTCGGGTAGCATCTCCAAGTAGCATCTCCAAGAGCATCGCATAGCATAATCCTACCCGCGATCCTCTCCTTGTCGCCTGTTAGAGAGCGATCACCGGGTTGTATCCGCACTTGGAAGCGTGTGTTTTATTAAGTATCCGGTTCTAGTTGTCATAAGGTCAAGGTACAACTCCGGTCGCCCTTTACCGAGGGAAACGGCTATTCAATAGATTAACTTCCTGCAGGGTGCACCACATAACCCAACACGCCGATCCCATTTGGCCGGACACACTTTCTGGGTCATGCCCGCCTCGGAAGATCAACACGCCGCAGCCCCACCTAGGCACAACAGAGAGGTCAAACACGCCGGTCTAAACCTAAGCGCGCAGGGTCCGGGCCCATCGCCTCGACGAGCACACCAAGACGTTATGAGGGCGGCCGAAGCAGACCTAGCCTCTGGCGTTCAGTCCAATCCGTAGCGCGCCGCCTCGTCGGCCGACGTCAAGAAGGCTTCGGCCGATACCACGACGCCGGATACCCATAACTACTCCCACGTAGATGGTTAGTGCGTATAGACCAAATGGCCAGACTCAGATCAAATACCAAGATCTCGTTAAGCGTGTTATTATGAAGCAACCGCGGACGCCGATCAGGCCAGCCCACCTCTCGCCTAGGTGGCCTCAACTCGCCCTCGCTCCGCCACAAAGATCCACACAGAGGGCCGTCGGGACAAAGGTCCTTTCAGCCCCAATGCGTGAATCACTCGCGGGTACTCTTCGAGCGGACCCGACTTTAGTCACCATCTAGTATGTATGTATGTATAGTATATACCGTGATCACCTCCCGAGTGATCACGCCCAATAGTATAGCAAGGCGATCGACAAGAATGTAGGGCCAATGATGATAAACTAGCATCCTATACTAAGTATTTAGGATTGCGGTAAGGTATCAACAGATGTAGCAACAATGTCGCTATGCATCGTAATAGGATTAACGAAAGCAAGAACATGCTACACTACTCTAATGCAAGCAGATAGAGGAGAATAGGCGATATCTGGTGATCAAGGGGGGGCTTGCCTGGTTGCTCTGGCAAGAAGGACGAGTCACCAACACCGTAGTCGAACTGGGGGTCGCCGGCAGTCTCGGGGTTTACCGGAAAGAAGTAACGGAGAGGGAACACAATAAATAACAGAGTAAACAAAGCATCACAAAGCGTAATAAGGAAATACGCGGTGTAAGGAGTGCCCCAACGCGGTAGTAGGTGATAGCGACGAAGGGGGAAACATCCGAGAAAGTATCCCCGGCGTTTCGCGTTTTTGGACAGATGAACCGAAGGAGAAATGTTGCAGGTTCACTTTGCTAGGGACACGTGGCGGACGAACGGGCTGCGTATCTGGATTCGTATCGTCGTTCTGAGCAACTTTCATGTACAAAGTTTTTCCATCCGAGCTACGGTTTATTTTATATTGATTTTAAAAGATTTAAATCATTTTTAGCATTTATCTAATTATTTTATTTCGAAATTTGGATTTATGACATCAGCATGATGTCATGTCGACGTCGCGATCAGCAGTGTTCGATCGGGTCAATCTGACGTGTGGGTCCCGCATGTCATTGACTATTAACTAACCTTACAGATTAATTAACTAAACTAGGTGATTAGGTTAATCTAATCAGGATTAATTAAGTTAATTAATTAACTAATTAATATTTTAATTATTTTAATTATTTATATTATTATTATTTCTATTAAATCTTTTTTAAACCCTTTTTTAATTTCCGTTAAAATTGGAGGCCCCACTTGTCGATGGGTCTGGGGGCCTTAACGGCGCTGGTATCGGGTGCAAGCGCCTAAAGCGGACGAGTGCCCGAGGGGCACGAGCAAAGCCCGACGCACGCAGCGCGGCAGCGTGAGGTGGCTGCGCAGAAGCCGCAGGTGGTGGCGGGCAACGCCGTCCACGGTGATCATCAGGGCGCGCCACACGGGCGCAAGACGGAAGGAGGCGCGGCGTGTTCGCAGCGAGGCGCAGGGCGCAGCCATGCACCGGGCGCGACATGGCGAATGAGGGAAGGCCAACAGCGGTGACCAATGGCGGGGACGACGGCACGGCCCGGTCGGTGTAGCGTGTGGTTGGGCGCGCCGCCGCGTGAGCGCGGGACCGAGCGCACGAGGCTGGCGATGGTCGTGGGGAGAGGGAGGCGAGAGAGGGGCGGGAGCCCGGGCCTCACAGCGGGTTCGCAGGGTCAAGTGTAGCGGGCTTGACGGAGGTCGGGGACGAGGACGTCGTCGGCGTCGAGGAGGCAGGCCGGTGGGGGAGGGCGCCGGCGAGGTCCAGGCGGCGTGGTCTCCAGGCGGCGACGGGCGACGGCGTCGGGCGCCGAGCGAGGGAGAAGGATCGGGCTCCCGATCCGGATCGAGCGAGGGGTCGGCGTGGGGCTCGGTGTGTTTCCGGCGGGGAGGAGGACGAGGAGGCGGCGATGGGATCGGGGGTTGCGCGGCGTCGGGCCCGATCCCGATTGGATCGGGGGAGAGGAAGAGTGGGGGCGTGGGGGTGGAGGTCGTGGGGGTTAGGGTTTCCCCCGGTGGGGATATGGAGCGGGGTGGGTCGGCTGGCTGGGCCAGGTGGGCCGGCATGGCCTGTGAGCTGGGCCGTCTGGCCCAGTTGGCCAGGGGGCCTTGTTTTTTTCTTTTTAGGTTTGTTTTAGTTTTATTTTTACCTTTTTTCTGCTTTCTTTTAATTATTTAATAATTTATAGTTTTACAAAAAGTAAAACCCATACCTAAAATAGAGTTACAATTCCAACTACTTTCACAGAAAGTTTTACCCCTTAATTAAAATAGTTTAGCATTTTATAATATTTAAAAGACATTTATTTAATAGTTTTACCTACTGTTTTAATCATTTAAGTGCATTTAAACCTTTTTTAAAAATGTGGATTCTCCACCATTTTTATTTATGCAATATTTGGTTCACTCCGAACATTTTAGTTTTAATATTTGAAATCTTTTGTTGTTTGCCTATATTTTAAATTTGAATTTGAATCGTTTCTGAACTAACACGAGTTTACCAACAGTAACCTAGGTGACGTGGCATCATTAGCGCAGGGTTACTGTAGCTTGATTACCCGGGCGTCACAATTCTCCTCCACTACAATAAATCTCGTCCCGAGATTTAAGAGGGGGACCAGGGGGTAAGGTCTGGTTACGAAATTCTAACGAACCCTCTCGGTCTTGGTTGCTCCTCTCGAAGTGGTTGATCCATTACATTGATGTCTTCATTTCTTTGCTCCAAGTCATCATGATGAAATCAGTATCCTTTCTTCGGGAACTCCATCGTACTTACGAATAGGTAAGGGGCAGGTCGATAACGATAGGATGCTATAAGGGGTAAGCATCTGGGGTTATCCCATGAATGAACACATGACTATCTCTCGAGTTGAACAAATGAAACACATCGAGAGCAAAGTAAGATGGTACAATAAGAAGTTTCAAGCGGGTAGACAATCGTTCGATGTCTGTTACAGGACGTGAAAGCGTTTCAAAGCAACGGAATAATTATTATGTCTGATGCCAAAATTGATGATCTCTCGGAAGGTGGCTCGTGAATTACATACGAGGCCACGCGCGAGGAACAACCTTGGGAATAGGGGTGTACCAGAGAGTCAGGTTTCGATCCTGTGGAACTGTGGGTTATGGGCCCACCATGTGGGTTAAAGGTAGGAAGGCAGTGACGATTTGCACGATCATGTAAGCAAGGCATGTCAGAGGATAGCCTGTTAGTTATGTTGGCAACAACATTGGTACCAAGGGCGAGGGACGAAGAGAACCATTCTCCTGCTCGTTGAAACGAGGCGGACCAATAGGCAAAGTTCTCGTCCATCGATGGTTACCTAATACCATCAACAAAAGCAATGTGGTCTTACCGACATGGTTGTTCACCAAAGTGTTTACTTAAGCAGAAGAATATTACTGCTTAGATCATATAAACCTTAAGAAAGGTTAAACCAAACAACGGAAAGTAAATATGGTTATCAAATTACACAGAACAATGGCAAGGAAAATGTGTTTAAACACATATTTCAGGGTTATATCCTTCCCAAGGATAAGCAGAGCAAGATATCCATGACAGGATATAATGTAGTACTCCTTAGGTTGGGGAGAGAATTTACATGACATTACCCATACAGCGGTGTTCGGATAATCGAAAGCAGAAACATTGAGCATTGGGCTTCAAATGTTCATGTTGAAAAATCGGAGGACCACAGACATGCTTCGAGATAGCAGTGACATGGTCTTCAAGCAAAGGTCGGACTTTGGATACAAATGATCCATCGGAAACAACTTATAGAATAAGTCTTACCATTTCCTCCAGGAAGAGTGGTCATCCTTGCAAAAGAAATTATAACGATATGTCCTCCACCTGGGGGTGCTAGGCATGACATCATGTTACCGGGTCATCAAAGGACCAACATCATAACTCTTGGAAAGTAGTCCCAACCATCATATCTGACCGAGATTCAGATCCGATTGGTGTCATGATACCTCAGACACAGGATGTCCGAGAAGAAAAGATGCAACACAATTAGGTGAAATGACATTTCAAGATTCTCAGGAAATGATCTATGGGAGTGAGTATCGACACAAGAGTTCATCATTTAAACCAAGGAGATGATGACGGGGTAGCTGATGGAGTCAACGACACTTCATCGAGATTTCCTACAAGATGGATTTCCACAATTATGTGAACATGGGGATAACATTTGTCATATCAAATGATATAATGGGGTATGCTCGAGGAAAACATACACAATTAAACATTGGTTGAAAGGTGCGCCCGAAATATGGGTCGGGTCGCACGACCAATGTCAGAATGGTGATTCAATAATCAATAGTCCAAGAACGAACGGCCGACCATTAACTTCAAAGCAATAGGGTTGCTAGGAGGGCAGAATTCAAACAGCACTGTTCACTTGTTGGTACACCGGTTGGAATCAACACGAGGACCAAGAAAGAATGGTGAGGGTGATAAGTATCACCATACCAAGAATTCTTAAGAGGTGGTGAATTTCTCATGACATTCTTGACAAGACAGCTGGTAATACTCCAATGGTAAAGAAGAACAATTGTTCGATAACACAGAACTCAAGGTATAACACAAAACTCAATCAAGTTTGTGTTGGAGGAAGTAAAAGAAAGTGGTCGATGATCGGACAACTCATCGAGGGCAAGGATGGCATTTCTCTTCGTGAACGGTTGATATCCCAAGAGCCCATAAGGTTGATGATGATCACGACACAATTGTCGAGAGATTTCATGCAGATGTAATCAATCGCGACGACATCAAGTCAAAGGAATGATGAAGCAAGAGGTTATTGGAACCACGATTCGACACAAAGTCGAACTCAAGCTTGTTGTTTAAGGTGAAAGGGTATGATGAGAAAAATTGACGTAAAGCTTAGCTATCGCCGCAAATTGGTGCTCCGAGAATAAGGACTAGGTAGCATAGTTAGAATCATCATGATGTTGATATAGCCAAACAGGCTAGGAATGGCGTGATCGGGTACAAACTCGTACTTATAGAAGCTTATCAAGAGTTGTTGAACCGTAGTGCGGACTCGGTTCGATTATCGGTGTCTTTGAGTGTTTAATAACTCGAGCCCGTGAAAAGTTGGATTCAGCGGAAGGTAGCACTTGATGAAGAGCTCATAAGAAGTTATGCGTTCCATGATAATCTCGAGATACCAAGGGGTAATACTCACTGACGGATCAAAGTAGAGGTTGGACTAGGGTAATGCTCGCAAAAGACAAGTACTCTAACTTGTCCGAGAAATAGAATCAAGGAGAACAAACATGGTCGGAACCATGATTGCAAAGGATCAATTCACAAATACCGATGATAGTTATCAAGGAAATAGCTATTATTACAAGAAGCTTCCATGATAGGATCTACATCGTGTCCATGGGCATGAACACAAAGTTCAAGGTCAACTCCCACTTCTTCAATGTATAACCTTCCATTCACTTCTCGCCTTGATAAAGGCATTAATGTTGAAAGTTTTACCCGTGAAATACCGATAAGTATGACTGTGAAAACTTTCGGTTTGCACAAATTAGGAAGACATTGGTTCAACCCATCGGGCTTCTTAGGAACATATACCACGACTTAGGAGTAAATAATACAAGCTCGAAAGTAGAGCATTGTTCAAAAGCAGATGATACAATTTACCAAAGGCATTATATACCCATGGAAAGGCTCACAAGGTTATTCAATATGAAGGACACGGTCGGATAAAATCCATCAAAGGAACCGATGGTCCACAAGGGATCGATGTGAGCATCGGTACTCAACCGGAGGAAGAAGAGTGCAAGTAGATCTGATTATATAAACAATCGACTAACTCAATTGTCAAATGCAAAGGAATTATGATTTAAATCAAGGGATCAAGCAATGCTCGATTAGAGATGGATAAGTTGAGAAAGCTTAAGGGTAAAACCGACAACAATTTGATTGGTCGAGATTCAACTCATGTTTAAAATGACGTCTGAGCCGGAAGGATGAATTCTAGGTTCTGGTTGAGGAGTGCGAGCATTCGCAACAAATTGAATTAACGGACTCAAAATGAAATGACGAGGGATTCCAATAAGATTTCGGGATTCATGGTATTTACCATAACACAAGCAACTAAGAATTTCAAGAGCAATAAGCTGCTAAGGATTTTCGGAAATATCAAAAATTATTTCGAATAACTTAGTGAAACACATAAACAACTGGGGATGGACGGATACTTGGTAAGTGCGAGGAATTATCCATTGAGGTGTTCATGTGGGTAATGAACTGCAAGGCAGTAGGCACAAAGTATTCTCGGAACAATAGAGTGAATTTCCGGGGTATCTTGTAATAACAAGAGCAATGGGATTGAAAGGACAAGTGTATGTAGTTATCCACAATAATATAACAGTGGTGGAGAATTTGCAAAGGCGGTGGGCACAAAGTGTCTCGAGAGAACATCGGAGATTATCTTCAAAATCTTCTGGTGAAGCAGTCGATCATCTGTAATGAAGGGGCTCTCCGGTAGGAAGTGGTATCGAGAACCTAGAGTTAGATTTTAGCAAAATCATTTAACCCGAATATAAGAGAGATCAGAGTCCCAGAGTATAGACGAGGAGTAAAAGATCCTAACACCACCCAAATGGCAACGTGGGCCTGTAAGGCACACAGCCATGTTAGTAAAAGTTTTGCAATGTCTAGACTCGACTTCGGCCAAGGAGTTTGAAAGGGGGATTCCTACAGGCAGTCGGCTCTGATACCAACTTGTGACGCCCCTGATTCAATCGTACACTAATCATGCACGCAAACGTGAACGATCAAGATCAAGGACTCACGGAAGATATCACAACACAACTCTAAAAGTAAAATAAGTCATACAAGCATCATAATACAAGCCGGGGCCTCGAGGGCTCGAATACAAGTGCTCGATCATAGACGAGTCAGCGGAAGCAACAATATCTGAGTACGAGACATAAGTTAAACAAGTTTGCCTTAAGAAGGCTAGCACAAACGGGATACAGATCGAAGAGGCGCAGCCTCCCGCAGGATCCTCCTAAACTACTCCCGGTCGTAAATCGTGCCACTGCACGTAGTAGTAGGCACCTCCAGTGTAGTAGTCGCCGCCGACGGTGGCGTCGCTCTGGCTCCAACATCTGGTTGCGACAACCGTAAAGAAAGGAAAGGGGAAAAGGGGAGAAAGCAACCGTGAGTACTCATCCAAAGTACTGCAAGCAAGGAGCTACACTACATATGCATGTGTATATGTGTAAAGGGCCATATCAAGGGGTGAATCTGCAGAATGCCGTAATAAGAGGGGATAGCTAATCCTGTCAGAGACTACGCTCGGCAGCCTCCGTCTTGCAGCATGTAGAAGAGAGTAGATCAAGTCCTCGGGTAGCATCTCCAAGTAGCATCTCCAGAGCATCGATAGCATATCCTACCCGCGATCCTCTCCTCGTCGCCTGTTAGAGAGCGATCACCGGGTTGTATCCGCACTTGGAAGGGTGTGTTTTATTAAGTATCTGGTTCTAGTTGTCATAAGGTCAAGGTACAACTCCGGTCGTCCTTTTACCGAGGGTCACGGCTATTCAATAGATTAACTTCCTGCAGGGTGCACCACATAACCCAACACGCCAATCCCATTTGGCCGGACACACTTTCTCGGTCATGCCCGCCTCGAAGATCAACACGCCGCAGCCCCACCTAGGCACAACAGAGAGGTCAAACACGCTGGTCTAAACCTAAGCGCCGCAGGGTCCGGGCCCATCGCCTCGAGCACACCAAGACGCTGCGTAGGGCGGCCGGAAGCAGACTCTAGCCTAGTGGCGTTCAGTCCAATCCGGCACGCCGCCGTCCGCCGACGCCAAGAAGGCTTCGCCGATACCACGACGCCGGATACCCATAACTACTCCCACGTAGATGGTTAGTGCGATAGACCAAATGGCCGACTCGGATCAAATACCAAGATCTCGTTAAGCGTGTTATTATGAAGCAACCATGACGCCGATCAGGCAGCCCACCTCTCGCCTAGGTGGCCTCAACCTGCCTGTCGCTCCGCCACAAAGATCCACACAGAGGGCCGTCGGGACAAAGGTCCTTTCACCCCAATGCGTGAATCACTCGCGGGTACTCTTCGAGCGGACCCGACTTTAGTCACCATCGTAGTATGTATGTATGTATAGTATATACCCGTGATCACCTCCCGAGTGATCACGCCCAATAGTATAGCAAGGCGATCGACAAGAATGTAGGGCCAATGATGATAAACTAGCATCCTATACTAAGTATTTAGGATTGCGTAAGGTATCAACAGATGTAGCAACAATGTCGCTATGCATCAGAATAGGATTAACGGAAAGCAGTAACATGCTACACTACTCTAATGCAAGCAGTATAGAGGAGAATAGGCGATATCTGGTGATCAAGGGGGGGCTTGCCTGGTTGCTCTGGCAAGAAGGACGAGTCACCAACACCGTAGTCGAACTGGGGGTCGCCGGCAGTCTCGGGGTTCACCGGAAAGAAGTAACGGAGAGGGAACACAATAAATAACAGAGCAAACAAAGCATCACAAAGCGTAATAAGGAAATACGCGGTGTAAGGAGTGCCCCAACGCGGTAGTAGGTGATAGCGACGAAGGGGGAAACATCCGAGAAAGTATCCCCGACGTTTCGCATTTTTGGACAGATGAACCGAAGGAGAAATGTTGCAGGTTCACTATGCTAGGGACGCGTGGCGGACGAACGGGCTGCGTATCTGGATTCGTATCGTCGTTCTGAGCAACTTTCATGTACAAAGTTTTTCCATCCGAGCTACGGTTTATTTTATATTGATTTTAAAAGATTTAAATCATTTTTAGCATTTATCTAATTATTTTATTTCGAAATTTGGATTTATGACATCAGCATGATGTCATGCTGACGTCAGCAGTCAACAGGTGTTGACTGGGTCAATCTGACGTGTGGGTCCCGCATGTCATTGACTATTAACTAACCTTACAGATTAATTAACTAAACTAGGTGATTAGGTTAATCTAATCAGGATTAATTAAGTTAATTAATTAACTAATTAATATTTTAATTATTTTAATTATTTATATTATTATTATTTCTATTAAATCTTTTTTTTAAACCCTTTTTTTTAATTTCCGTTCTGGGGCTGGAGGCCCCACTTGTCGCTGGTCTGGGGGCCTTAACGGCGCTGGTATCTGGGTGCAAAGCGCCTAACAGACGGGTGCCCGAGGGGGCACCGAGCAGGCCCGACGCACGCAGGCGTCGGCGGCGGAGGTGGCTGCGGCAGGAAGCCGCAGGGTGGTGGCGGGGCAACGCCGGGTCCACGTGACCATCAGGGCGCGCCACGGTGGGCGCCAAGACAGGAAGGAGGTTGCGCGGCGTGCCGCAGCGAGGCGCAGGCGCGCCACGCACCGGGCGCGACATGGCGAAATGAGGAAGGCCAACAGCGTGACCAATGGGCGGGGACGACGGCACGGCCCGGTCGGTGTAGCGCGGGTGGGGCGCTGGCCGGCCGCGGTGAGCGCGGACCGAGCGCACGAGGCGCGCGATGGTCGCGGGGAGAGGGAGGCGAGAGAGGGGCGGAGCCCGGGCCTCACAATGGGTTCGCAGGTCAAGTGTAGCGGCTTGACGGAGGTCGGGACGAGGACGCGTCGGCGCCGAGGAGGCAGCGGTGGGGAGGGCGCCGCGAGGTCCAGCGGCGTGGTCTCAGCGGCGGCGGCGGCGGACGCGTCGGGCGCCGAGCGAGGGAGAAGGATCGGGCTCTCCCGATCCGGATCAGAGCGAGGGGTCGTCTTGGGGCTCGGTGTGTTCCGAGGAGGAGGACGAGGAGGCGGCGATGGGGGCGATGGGATCGGGGTTGCGCGTCGGGCCCGATCCCGATTGGATCGGGGGAGAGGAAGAGTGGGGGCGTGGGGGTGGAGGTCGTGGGGGTTAGGGTTTCCCCCGGTGGGGATATGGAGCGGGGTGGGTCGGCTGGCTGGGCCAGGTGGGCCAGCATGGCCTGTGAGCTGGGCCGTCTGGCCCAGTTGGCCAGGGGGCCTTGTTTTTTTCTTTTTAGGTTTGTTTTTGTTTTATTTTTACCTTTTTTTCTGCTTTCTTTTAATTATTTAATAATTTATAGTTTTACAAAAAGTAAAACCCATACCTAAAATAGAGTTACAATTCCAACTACTTTCACAGAAAGTTTTACCCCTTAATTAAAATAGTTTAGCATTTTATAATATTTAAAAGACATTTATTTAATAGTTTTACCTACTGTTTTAATCATTTAAGTGCATTTAAACCTTTTTTAAAAATGTGGATTCTCCACCATTTTTATTTATGCAATATTTGGTTCACTCCGAACATTTTAGTTTTAATATTTGAAATCTTTTGTTGTTTGCCTATATTTTAAATTTGAATTTGAATCGTTTCTGAACTAACACGAGTTTACCAACAGTAACCTAGGTGACGTGGCATCATTAGCGCAGGGTTACTGTAGCTTGATTACCCGGGCGTCACATAGGCTTGCTGGATGGTGATTGGTTGGATGATATTTACCGTGTAATGAAGTTAGTTTTGTTAAGATTTGATCCCTAGTATCCATTATGTTCTAAGATTGATGTTGCTATGACTTTGCCATGCTTAATGCTTGTTACTAGGGCCCGAGTGCCATCAGTTCAGATCTGAACCTATTATGTTTTCATGAATATATGAGTGTTCTTGATCCTATCTTACAAGTTATAGTCACCTACTACGTGTTATGATCCAGCAACGCCGGAGTGACAATAGTCGGGACACTTCCCGGTGATGACCGTAGTTTGAGGAGTTCATGTATTCAATAAGTGCTAATGCTTTGGTCCAGTACTCTATTAAAAGGAGGCTTTAATATCCCTTAGTTTCCATTAGGACCCCGCTGCCATGGGAGGGTAGGACAAAAGATGTCATACAAGTTCTTTTCCATAAGCACGTATGACTATATTCGGAATACATGCCTACATTATATTGATGAATTGGAGCAAGTTCTGTGTCACCCTATGTTATAAATGTTCCATGACAAATGCCATCCGACATAATTATCCATCATTGATCCATTGCCTACGAGCTCGTTTCATATTGATCCTTGCTAAGTTACTTTTCCGTTACCACTCTTATGATTGCTACAAAACTGCTATTACTTTTGCCACCGTTACCGTTACTTCCATACTACTTTGCTACTAAATACTTTGCTGTAGATATTAAGTATTTCAGGTGTGGTTGAATTGACAACTCAGCAGCTAATACTTGAGAATATTCTTTGGCTCCCCTTGTGTCGAATCAATAAATTTGCGTTGAATACTCTACCCTCGAAAACTGTTGCGATGCCCTATACTTGTGCGCTATCAATACCTTTTTCTAGTGCCGTTTCCGGGGAGCATAGCTCTATTCTTTGAGTCACTTGGGATTTATATTTCTTGATCACTATGAGGAATTTGAAAGATCAAAGAACCAAGATTTTCCCCTCAACTACGAGGGGAGGTAAGGAACTGCCATCTAGCTCTGCACTTGATTCGCCTTCTGTTTTGAGTAAACTTGCGACACTTACACCTGCTATTGATTCCGATATGTCGCTTGTTATTGATAATGCCACTTCTGCTATGCATGATGCTTACGATGATACTACTTCTTTGCTTGATAATACTATGCCACTAGGTGAATTTCTTGATGAACAACTTGCTAGGGTTAGAGAGAATGAAATTACTGAAACTGATGATATTAATGAAAGTGATGATGAAGATTCTCCCCCTAGATATGAATTGCCTGTTTTACCTGAGGGTTATATTATGGATGAAGAAACTGCTAGAGTCTTGTTTGCTTGCAATGATAGATATGATCTTAAGAAGCTGTTAGCTAAGCTGAAAGAAAAATCTGTGAATGCTAGAATGCAATATGATCCTGCGTTTGCTACTTCACCTATCTGTGTTACTGATAAGGATTATGAATTCTCTGTCGATCCTAAGTTAATTACTTTGGTTGAATCTGATCCTTTCCATGGTATATGAAACTATTGTGGCACATCTTACTAAACTGAATGATATAGCCACCCTATTTACTCATGAGGAAAAAAATTGCTATTACTATATTCTTAAGTTGTTTCCTTTCTTGTTAACGGGTGATGCTAAGGTATGGTTTAATTCTCTTGCTCCTGGTTGTGTGCGTAGTCCCCAGGATATGATTTACTACTTCTCTGCAAAATATTTTCCTGCTCATAAGAAACAAGCTGCCTTGTGGGAAATATTTAACTTTGTGCAAATTAGAGAAGAGAGTCTGCCACAAGCTTGGGGAGGCTTCTCCAATTATTTAATACTTTGCCTGATCATCCTCTCAAGAAAAGTGAAATACTTGATATCTTTTATAATGGACTAACCGATGCTTCCAGAGACCACCTGGGTAGTTGTGCTAGTTGTGTTTTTAGGGAAAGAAGTGTTGAGCAAGCTGAATTGCTATTGAATAATATAGTGAGCAATGATAATGATTGGACACTTCCTTAACCAACTCCTAAGCCAACTCTGAAGAAAAATGGTATTCTATTTCTTAGTCCTGGAGATATTTAAGAGGAAAGAAATCTATGAAAGAAAAAGGTATTAAAGCTGAAGATATTAAGAATTTACCGCCTATTGAAGAAATACATGGTCTTGATAACCTGACACAGGTAGTAAAGGTGATATTCCTCATAATAAGTCTGCTAGTCAAGATGAGTTTGACAACTTTATTGTTAAACAAGAAAACTTCCATGCTTATGTTGGTAGACAATTGAAACGTAATGCTTATTATATGGTTGAACACTTGAGTGATTATATGTCTAGAGTTAAAGGTAATTTTAAGCTTATTAATAAACATGCTTCCATGGTTACAACTCAAGTAGAACAAGTAATTAAGGCACAAGATGATTTTCTTAATGTGTTAAATAATAAGAACAATGATAATGTTGTTAGAGTTATGACTAGAGGTGATAAAATAACTTGGGAACCTTTCTATCCTCAGGGCCATCCTAAGAGAATTGAGAAAGATTCTCAGAGAATTAGTACTGATGCACCTAGTTCCTCTAATAAAAAGAAAAAGAAATCTGATAGGACTTTGCATGCTTCCAGTGAACCTGTTATTAACACACCTGAGAATCCCAATGATATTTCTATTACCGACGCTGAACCACAATCTGGTGATGAATAGGAACCTAGTGATAATGTTAATTATAATGTTCATGATGATGCTCAACCTAGTAATGATAATGACATAGAGATTGAGCCCGCTGTTGATCTTGATAACCCACAATCAAAGAATCAATGTTATGATAAGAGAGACTTCGTTGCTAGGAAGCACGGTAAGGAAAGAGGACCATGGGTTGAGAAACCCATGCCTTTTCCTCCTAAGCCATCCAAGAAAAAGGATGATGAGGATTTTGAGAACTTTGCTGAAATGATTAGACCTATCTTTTTGCGCATGCGTTTGACTGATATGCTTAAAATGCCTCCTTATGCTAAGTATATGAAAGATACTGTCACTAATAAAAGAACAATACCGGAAGCTGAAATTTCCACCATGCTTGCTAATTATACTTTTAAGGGTGGATACCAAAGAAACTTGGAGATCCAGGAGTACCAACCATACCATACTCCATTAAAAGAAACTATGTCAAAACTGCTTTATGTGATCTTGGAGCCGGTGTTAGTGTTATGTCTTTCTCCTTATATCGTAGACTTGATTTGAATAAGTTGACACCTACTGAAATCTCTTTGCAAATGGCTGATAAATCAACTGCTATACCTATCGGTATTTGTGAGGATGTGCCTGTTGTGGTTGCAAACATTACTATCTTAATGGACTTTGTTATTCTTGATATTCCCAAGGACGACAACATGTCGATCATCCTTGGTAGACCCTTTCTGAATATTGCAGGGGCTGTTATTGATTGCAACAAAGACAATGTCACTTTTCATGTTAATGGTAATGAGTATATGGTACACTTTCCGAAGAAACAACCTCAAGTTCATAGTATCAATTTTATTGGAAAAATTTCAACTATTACTATTGGAGGTTTTGAATTCCCTCTTACTACTGTCAAAAAGAAATATGATATTCTTATTGTTGGGGACATGCATATCCCCGTTGAGGTAACTTAGTGTTATTCGAAAATTCTCCGGTTTCATATTATTCGAAAGAAGTTTGTTAACAAGATTTGATCAACCTTGTTAGTGGATTCCTTTTGATGAGCATGAGATGGATGAATTTAGAAGGCACAACTTTCTGTACCCTCCTTTTACTTTTTGTTATTTAGAATAAATAGAGCAAAAATAGTATTTTCTGTCTGTTTTCTGAATTATCCTTGCAATAAAAAAATACCCCCCAAAAAAAGTTCTCCAAATGCCCTAAAAATTTAGTATGATTTTTTGTAGAATATTTGAGAATTTCTGACACTTAGAACACACCAAGAGGCCACAACAGCTAGCCACAAGTGTGGAGGGTGCCCTACCCCCTAGCCCACTGTCTTGTGGGCCCCACATGGCCCCCCTCCACTTATTCCAGCACCCATCCACTTTGTATTCCTCCAAAAAAAATCATCCTGTAGCTCAAACTCGTGTTCTTGCTCATTTTTCTGCAATTTTTGATCTCCTTGCTCAAAGCTCCATTCACAAAATTGCTTTGGGGGATTGTTCTTCGGTATGTGACTCCTCCAATTGTCTAATTAGTTTTGTTCTAGTGCTTTATTTATTTAAAAAATTTGTTGCTGAGGTGACCCTATTCTTGAGCTTGCATGTCAAATTTTTGTTGCTGAGGTGACCCTATTCTTGAGCTTGCATGTCAAATTTATATGGTTCCAAGTAGTTCTGATGCATGATTTAGCCTCTAGACACTTGTGGGAGTAGTTGCTATCAATCTTATTGAGTTCACTTTTATTTTGAGTCACTAAAAATTTCAGAAATTTTCAGAGGAAGAAAATGTTGAGGAGATTGTTGAGAGGCTCCTCGAGCCGGGGTTCGAAGGAAAAGGAGAGTGAAGAGAATAAAAGGCCCAAGTACAACCTTCCTCGCACCATGGAGGTCCGGCCATGTGAATGGCCAAGTGATGCATTCTTGGAGGCAACCAGAATTTATGAGGATTTCTATTATTTGGCTGAGAATGCAGGCATCACTGACTTCCTCCACGACCAATGTGAACAATATCTCCTACTCATTAATACTTTCGTGCAAAATTTTCACTTTCATGCTAGGAGATCACCACCCTCGGTAGAATTTTGTTTACATGATGAGTATAAGGAGATGTCGCTCTATGATTTTTGTGACGTTTGCAAGTTACCTTTTATGGACAGCATCGAGGAACCATGTCCTAGTGATGTGGAAGATTTTATTAAGGATATTGCTGTAGGGGAAAGGATAAAGGTGTCGGCAGCCAGAACATCTAGTATACATTTTCCTGTCCTGCGTTACTAATCATTATTTGCTAGTAAATGTTTAATTGGTCTCAGGGACAGTGGAGGCCTTAGTGCTCCCGACCTTGCCATTTTGCGCCATGCTTTACTTCATGATAAAACTTTCAGTTTAGATACTATGGTTGCTAAACGTTGAGTTTAAATCGTACAAAGGGCACTATCTTTGGAGGTAACTATGCTTCTCGTCTTCCTAAATATTTTGAAATACCTATTAGACACTGAGAGAAAGAAGAAAAGTTGATGCCCACTATTTACTTAGATTATAAGAGTATGGTAGCACATGATTTTCTTCGCCATGATAAGGAAAAGAGACTCATTTATAACCTGATATTTGACAAGGATAATTTTTAGATTGTTACCTTGCCTGCACCTATTTTGCAGGTACTTTTTTCGCGTGCAGATATTCATGCATATTGGAGGGGGACACGATCCCCAGATCCAGAGCCAAAGCCATCACCTGATCCATATCAGGAGTCTATTTATCAGTGGGATCCGTAGGAGATCGCGAACCAGTGGAACCCCTAGGATCCTCCTCAGTACACCGGAGAGGGCTACTTTGATCCATGGGCTTAGACCAACTTAGGCCAAAAGCCTAAGCTTGGGGGAGTACGTATTTCTCACACACATTACATTCATGTTCACACACTTATTCTAGTTGTCGGTGTTCATACTTTTTCATTGTATTATCCATGCTAGTTTATTTTCTTTTCTTGCTTTCTTCTTGTGTGTTTGAAAAACTTCGAGAAAAAACAAAAAAATTAGTTGTACCTTATAGCTAGTTTACTTTTCATGCTTGCTTAGTAGTACTATTAAAGAAAACCCCAAAAGATTTCTCGTTCTTCTTTTGCTTATTGGGAATTTTCCCATGTAAATAGTTTTGCTTGTTCTTTGAATTTCTTTCCTTTTCTTCGGGGGTCGAGAGGAGAATACCACGATGAAAATGATGAGTGGCTCCCATATACATTATTGTTGATCTAATAAAGATCCCATATTACCTTGTCTTCTCCTTTGAATAAATGTTTGCAGATTCTATCTTAGTCCAATGCATGTGCACTATTATTATTATCCACACCATTCGGTTGTGCAAGTGAAAGGCAATAATGACGATATATGATGAAATGATTGAGGTGAGGAAAAGCTGGTATGAACTCGACCTATCTTGTTTTTGTAAATATGATTAGTTCATTGTTCCTGATTCAGCCTATTATGAATGAAACATGTTTGCAATGACCATTAGAGATGCTAGGAGTTTATAATGGTTTACCTTGCACACCGACATGCTATTAAAATGGTTGTGATGTAGTATGATAGGATGGTATCCTCCTTTGAATGATTCGAGTGACTTGACTTAGCACATGTTCACGCACGTAGTTGAAACAAAATCAACATAGCCTCCACGATATTTATGTTCATGGTGATTTATATCTTACTCATGCTTGCACTCATTGTTGGTTAATCTTAATGCATGTTTATGACCGTGTGCTCTCTAGTTGGTCGCTTCCCAGTCTCTTTCTAGCCTTCACCTTTACTAAGCTGGAATACTACTTGTGCATCCACTTCCATAAACCCCAAAGTTGTTTCATATGAGTCCACCAGACCTACCTATATGCGGTATTTACCTGCCGCTCCGAGTAAATTTGCATGTGCCAAACTCTAAACCTTCAAATGAAATTTTGTATGCTCGAATTGCTCAGGTAGCAACTAGAGTTGTCTATATCTTCCATGCTAGGGGTATTCTCATGATGAGTGGACTCCGCTCATCATTCACGAGAAATGGCCGGTAATCGGGATACCCAGTCCCATGCTCAAATCAAATCAAAATAATTATTAAAAAAACTCCCTTAGGATTGTTGTTAGTTGGACGGTACCCGTTGTTTCTGACCAGCTGTGGAATGTGCTTGTTGGTGGTGGGGAGGTATAAACTTTACCAATCAATTTGGGAACCGCCTATAATGTATGTAGCATGGAAGATACCGAGATCTCTTGGTTGTTATGTTGACAATGAAAGTATACCGCTCAAAATATTATTTATCTCTGTTTCAAAAACTCGAGATCTGGCACCTCAGTAAATCCCTGCTTCCCTCTACGAAGGGCCTATCTATTTAATTTTATGTTGAGTCATCATCCTCTTATGAAAAGCACCAGCTAGAGAGCACCACTGTCATTTGTATGCATTGTTATTAATTGATATTGAGTATGACTGTGACTGGATCTCTTTTGCCATGAACTACAATGTCTAGTCAGTCCTTGATCTTCAGGGGTGCTCTGCATTTATGTTTTGCGGTCTCAGAAAGGGCTAGCGAGATACCATTTTGTTATATCATATCATGATTGTTTTGAGAAAGTGTTGTGATCCGAGGTTTATTATTATTACTCGCTAGTTGATTATACCATCGATATGAGTAAATGTGAGACCCAAATGTTATTGTGAATATGGTTAGTTCATGATCTTTGCTAAAAACTTGAATGCTGGCTTTACATATTTGCAACAACAAGATCAAACAGAGTTTGTAAAAGTTTTTCTTTATCACTTTTAGTTTCTCAACTGAATTGCTTGAGGACAAGCAATGGTTAAGCTTGGGGGAGTTGATAAGTCTTCATCGTATCTACTTTTCCAAACTCTTTTGCGCTTGTTTTGGACTCTAATTTGCATGATTTGAATGGAACTAACCCGGACTGACGTTTTTTTCAGCAGAACTGCCATGGTGTTATTTTTGTGTACAAATAAAAGTTCTCGGAACGACCTAAAACTTCACGGAGATAAATTTTGGAATAAATGAAAAATATTGGCGAAAGAATCAGCCGAAGGGGACCCACACCCTAGCCACAAGGGTGGGGCGTGCCCTACTCCCCTGGGCACGCCCCCTGTCTTGTGGGCCCCCTGGACCTCCACCGACCTCAACTCCAACTCCATATATTCACGTTCAGGGACAAAAAACAGAGAGAAGGATTCATCTCGTTTTATGATATGGAGCCGCTGCCAAGCCCTGTTCTTCCTCGGGAGGGCAGATGTGGAGTCCGTTCGGGGCTCCGGAGAGGGGAATTCGTCGCCATCATCATCATCAACCATCCGCCATAACCAATTTCATGATGCTCACCGCCGTGCGTGAGTAATCCCATTGTAGGCTTGCTGGACGGTGATGGGTTGGATGATATTTACCGTGTAATCGAGTTAGTTTTGTTACAGTTTGATCCCTAGTATCCATTTAAATACATTATAACTGAGCACTTTTCCTGCCCTCTCAGGCCATTGGCATTCCTATCCGTTGGATCATCACTTTTGTACCTCCTTCATCGTCGGATTTGCTCTTAATACTCGCGTATAGGCTAACTCGTGCGTCACGCTGCGCTAGCCTTCTCGGGCCGCTGCTCCGGTGGTTTTTTTGGGCGTCTGGGATTAAATTGTGCCTACAGGGCCTGTAACAGCTTCCCGTCTGCTGCTTGGTCGCGCATGGGCCACGCAATTGTAGAATTGTGGGCTCCAAGAGACCGAAATGGAGCCCGTAGGTTAATTGGGCCCTCTCTCTCCATCGCACAGCCCATCCTGCGATTCTCATGAGCGATGACGCCTCTACGAATAAAAAACATACAAACTCTCTCTTCTCCGACCTCTGCTCTCTCATGAGGCGGCAAACCCTAGCTGCCCCCATTGCCGCCAGATCCTATTGCTCTTCCCCACCCCCTACGCCAGTGAGTTCCTGCCTCCCACCTCGTCCGACTCACCTTCTCATGCTCCACTAATTCGATCGCGTCCTGCCCTCCCCTTCGTGTCCCAGCAGATTATCTGCGCCACCACAACGTCGATCCCTCCAGCCGCCCACGACTCCGCTGCCTCCTCCTGTCACTTTTTCGTGCTGTGCAAAGGGGAGATGAAGATGAGAGGGCAAACGACCCCAAGAATAGGAGGGCAAATTTAACTAATACAAGGCAGAGGCTTGGAACGCCATGGACATGTGCTTGTGTTGGCTTGATGCCACTTCGCTACTGCATGTTTTGGCATAGGTTCAGCCTCTCTCCTATCACTTTGTCCATCCGAAATGATTGTTGTATTGAAAATATTTATCACTTGCAGTTCTAAAATGAAAATCCTGGTATTTAGTGCTACCAACTGCTTGAAGCAAATAATTACATTAGTACATTTGCTGGAGTAGTACGATGTGAAATAATAATGTTTGTTTTATATAATTAGTAACTTAAGAATACATCTAAATTAACTGCTGTCAAGATACCAATTAGTGGTAGGGATGAAGCTATTTCAGGATTAAGATGTACGGATTGCTGAATCCATCAGAATCTAGGAACATTTCAGTGACTCCTTTTTTCTTTACTATGCAGTTGTCTGTATTGATAATTATCTGTATCTTGCAAACCTACTTTTTGTTAATGTACTGTAAGATTCTAATATAAATATCAGTAATGTTCTTTCTGGCACACAACAATGTAGTTTAATAAAGAGGATAAATGTTGCAAAAAAGCTGATAAAAATAAAATAATAAACTTCCGCTCTTCTGTAGATTGTTAGGAGATGTTGGTCGATAGAGTTAAATGAAGCGAGCCCTTATTAGAACATCATGATCTTTCATGCAGTGGAATCTCACCTTCCGCGTTGCCAGATGTTCGCGTGGGCGCCAGTGCCATCCCCTCACTGACGCTCTCGCAGCAACAACGGGTGTTGGTCTGCTGGTTGCCTCAACAAACAACGGGCATTGGTCTGATTGTTGCCTCAACGAGCAAAATGTTTTGTACTCATTGCTGCAGATTTTCCTTGCCCACTCAATGTTTTTACTCCATCTGATGTTGTTTCCGCTCTTAATTTGCTGCAGGTACTTTCTCTCAGGTGCAGGAAACTGGTTCTGTTGTATTGGTTCAACGATTTCCTCGAGGCTGGCTCTAAGTTTTTGATTGCGAAGGTCAGGTCAGTTAAAGTGGAATGTCGTATCCTATCCAACAACCAAGTATTACCTTCATACGATTCTTAGTTTCCATGGTTTTTGTGTTCATAGTGACTCATGCCATGCTACTGCTGGATATCATTGTTGTTGTATATGAACCAGGTCGAATAGGCCGGTAGATCCATTTTGCATATGCAAAATGTGAGCATTTTGTTGTAAATCTTCCCAAACACTCTTAATTTATTTCCAATATCAAATGATATATCTACTGTTTGTACAGATTTGCAAAGAAGAGAGAATTATTGAACATCTGCTGCTTCCAGTGTATGCCTGATTGTGGATATATTTTTAGCAATTGGATAGTTTCTAGAAGTTCTGAATTGAATATGATGGTAATAAATTTCTATGTGCATGCGTAATGACAATGTATTTTACTAGAGGTTTGAGAAATTGAATTTACCATTCTGACAAATACATATTAAGGATAGTCGTATTTCTCAAAAAATTGAGCAAGGTTTAAGAAAATCTCGATCCTCTGAGAATTAGCAGAACAATTACCTCAGTGTGCAAATTAGTATGATGATCATTGATCAGAGGTACATGCATACATGATTCTGCTTATAATGTTGTCTATGTCTGGATTTCAGATTTGGAAATTCTTTCATCTGTGATGAAGTAGTGTACAATGGCAAAGCATAGCTTTCCATTTATCTGCCCTGGCTGGGTTAATCCTTACAATCGTGTTTCTCCTATTTAACTTATAATGCTTGCATTTTTTGCAAATTTCCGTTTTAGGTCACTGCCATTCATCCACTCAATAAAGGCTAGCTGTTGTTCCATGATCAAGGCTTAATTTTGAAATGAGTTTTGGAATATTCATAGTCCAGTAGAAAGTATAAATCGAATCGAGCTAGAGTTGGACACATACAATTGTAAGAAACTAAGAAGACCTATCACCTTATTAATTTTCTTTTCGATTATTACGTTACTATTGATTGGTATACCTCTTTTTTGAAAAGGAAAAGGAAAATTTCTGTGAAACAATTTATTTCATTCTATTTTATATTTCTCTATAGTTTATCTTCCAATTATGCTTGGTCTTTATTCCATGTATTTACACATGATTTTTGATTATTCTCCCATAAAAAAGGATGCCTTCATGGTCAGAGCCTTGCCATTCACTCCACGATTAGAGGGTGCACTTCTGCAAATGGTCAACGACCTTTTGCAAATGGTGTCGAATATGGAATTTTCTCCAATCATCACATATTTTCTGCTTTGTGCTCTCATGTATGTGCGGAAATTAGAAGAGGTATACAAATCTTACACTATAGCAGTTGATACAATGTTTCTTTCCATCGCAACATTGAAGTGTGCGGGCTTCACTTCCATATTGATGTTATGTAAGTGTCCAGTTTGAGAAACAGTGTTTTCTTATTTTTATTCAAGGTAATGGAAGTAGATAGGCCATGTTTGCAGTATTCCATTGGCATGTCTGTTCAACTATTGGGTAACAAACAGTCAACAGAGTTCTCCCATACGTGCATATTAGATGGTTGATGTGCATACATTAATTTCAATCAGATGGTGGATAGTTCCTACAGATACGAGTAACGCAGTATATGTTGGGATCTTGACTTACCTAGGTTGCTTTTGTAGTTATTCAGTATATGTATTCATTTTATCAAGACAAATGCTATTGTCTGATCAAATAATTGCTAAATATTGATATTCTATGGTTGTGTGCAAAAAGTGGTGGTACGTTGTTGTGATCTTTTGGCAGATTGTTCATTATTGCTACTAGTTAAAATTTAGTCTTCTGTTACTGTTTAATACATGGTTCATTTTTACAAATCTTCCTACATATTTTGGGAATATATTTACAAAATTCCTATCAATCCATTGTAGAATTGGATGGGTGCGGCAACGCGCGCCTTCGATGATCTAGTTATGTTCTAAGATTGATGTTGCTATGACTTTGCCATGCTTAATGCTTGTCACTAGGGCCCGAGTGCCATGATTTCAGATCTGAACCTATTATGTTTTCATGAATATATGAGTGTTCTTGATCCTATATATATCTTGCAAGTTATAGTCACCTACTACATGTTATTATCTGGCAACCCCGGAGTGACAATAGTCGGGACATTTCCCGGTGATGACCGTAGTTTGAGGAGTTCATGTATTCACTAAGTGCTAATGCTTTGGTCGGGTACTCTATTAAAAGGTGGCCTTACTATCCATTAGTTTCCATTAGGACCCCGCTGCCACGGGAGGGTAGGACAAAAGATGGCATGCAAGTTCTTTTCCATAAGCACGTATGACTATATTCGGAATACATGCCTACATTATATTGATGAATTGGAGCTAGTGCTGTGTCACCCAATGTTATAACTGTTGCATGATGAATGCCATCCAACATAATTATCCATCATTGATCCATTGCCTACGAGCTTGTTTCATATTGATCTTTGCTAAGTTACTTTTTCATTACCATTGTTACGATTGCTACAAAACTACTACTGTTACTTTTGGCACCGTTGCCGTTACTTCCATACTACTTTGCTGCAGATATTTAGTCTTTCAGGTGTGGTTTAATTGACAACTCAGCTGCTAATACTTGAGAATATTCTTTAGCTCCCCTTGTGTCGACTCAATAAATTTGGGTTGAATACTCTACCTCGAAAATTGTTGCGATCCCCTATACTTTTGAGTTATCAACCAGCAAGTTTGAAATCATAATTGAGCTCTTTAATAGCCCAATATGCCTTATGTTCTAGTTCAAGAGGTAAGTGACAAGCCTTTACATAAACCATTTTATACGGAGACATACCCATAGGATTTTTATAAGCAGCTCTATAAGCCCATATTGCATCATCAAGTTTCTTAGACCAATTCTTTCTAGATCTATTAACAGTCTTTTGCAAAATCAATTTAATCTCTCTATTGCTCAACTCTACTTGACCACTAGACAGGGGATGATATGGAGATGTGATTCTATGGTTGACATCATATTTAGCAAGCATTTTACGGAAAGCACCATGAATAAAATGTGAACCACCATCAGTCATTAAATATCTAGGGACTCCAAACCTCGGAAAAATAACTTCTTTAAGCATCTTAATAGAGGTGTTATGATAAACACTACTAGTTGGAATAGCTTCTACCCACTTAGTAACGTAATCAACAACAACTAAAATATGTCTATACCCATTAGAGGAAGGAAAGGCAATCAAAGCCCCAAACATCAAATGGTTCAATAACAAGTGAATAATTCATAAGCGTTTCCTGACGTCTACTAATATTACCAATTCTTTGACATTCGTCACAAGACAAGACAAACTTACGAGCATCATTGAAGAGAGTAGGCCAATAAAAACCAACTTGCAATACCTTGTGTGTAGTTCTATCTCCAGCATGGTGTCCTCTGCAACACTCGGAGTGGCACTTGCGTAGGATCTGACCCTGTTCATGCTCAGGTACACAACGTCTAATAACACCATCTACTTCTTTATAAAGGTGTGGGTAATCCGAAAAGTAATGTCTTCAATCATAGAAAAACCTTTTCTTTTGCTAGTATGTGAAACTAGATGGTATAAATTTAGCAACAATGTAATTAGCAAAATCAACATACCATGGAGTATTGCGAGAAGCATTTATGACAGCTAATTGCTCATCAGGAAAGCTATCATCAATAGGTAGTGGGTCATCAAGAACATTTTCTAACCTAGACAAGTTGTCTGTAACGGGGTTCTCAGCTCCTTTTCTATCAATAATAATATGCAAATCAAATTCTTGTAACAAGAGAACCCATCTAATAAGTCTAGGTTTAACATCTTTCTTTTCCAAAAGATATTTAATAGCGACATGATCAGTGTGAACAGTTACTTTGGAATCAACAATATAAGATCTAAACTTATCACAAGCGAAAACAACTGCTTAAAATTCTTTTTCAGTAGTAGCATAATTTCGCTGGGCACTGTCTAGAGTTTTACTAGCATAATGAATAACATTCCATATCTTATCAACTCTTTATCCTAGAACAGCACCAACAGCATAATCAATAGCATCACACATAATTTCAAAGGGTAAATTCCAATCAGGTGGCTGAACAATAGGTGTAGAAATCAAGGCTTTCTTAAGTATTTCAAATGCTTCTACACAATCATCATCAAAAACAAAAGGAACATCTTTTTGCAAGAGATTAGTGAGAGCCCTAGAAATTTTAGAGAAGTCTTTAATAAACTTCCTATTGAAACCAGCATGACCAAGGAAACTTCTTATACCTTTGATATCTTTAGGACACGACATCTTTTCAGTAGCATCTACTTTAGCTTTATCAACTTCGATACCTCTAAGAATTTTTATGCCCCAAGACAATACCTTCATTAACCATAAAGTAGCACTTCTCCCAATTCAAGACTAGATTAGTTTCTTCACATCTCTGCAAAACTCGATCAAGGTTGCTTAAGCAATCATCAAAAGAAGTTCCCTAAACGGAGAAATCATCAATGAAAACCTCAACAATCTTTCCACAAAAGTCAGATAATATAGCAGTCATACATCTTTTAAAGGTAGCAAGTGCATTGCATAAACCAAAAGGCATACGTCTATAAGCAAAGGTACCGAAAGGGCAAGTAAAAGTGGTCTTTTCCTGATCATCTTTTGACATAGATATTTGAGAGAAACCAGAATAACCATCTGGAAAGCAGAAATGTGTATGTTTGGATAGTCTTTCTAGCATTTGATCAATAAAAGGTAGAGGGTAATGATCTTTTCTAGCAGCTTTGTTTAATTTGCGAAAATCAATTGTCATTCTATAACCTGTAACAATTCTTTGTGGAATTAATTCATTCTTATCATTAGGAACAACAGTACTGTTGTTTAATTTGCGAAAATCAATTGTCATTCTATAACCTGTAACAATTCTTTGTGGAATTAATTCATTCTTATCATTAGGAACAACAGTAATATCTACCTTCTTAGGGATACAGTGAACGGGACTTACCAATTTATTATCAGTAATATGATAAATTATACCTGCCTCCAGAAGCTTTAGTATTTTATTTCTTACCACGTCTTTCATTTTAGGATTTAACCTTTGTTGGTGAGCAACAACTGGTTTAGCATCAACCTCCAAATTAATTGTGTGCTGACATGGAGTGGGACTAATGCCCTTAAGATCATCAAGAGTATATCCAATAGCGGCACGGTGCTTCTTCAGAGTTTTCAATAGCTTCTTTTCTTCATGCTCTGAAAGGTTATCACTAATAATAACATGATATATCTTCTTTTCATCTAGATAAGTATATTTCAAGGTATCAGGTAATTGTTTAAGCTCAAACACGGGATCACCCTTGGGTGGAGGAGGATCCCCAAGGATTTCAACAGGCAAATATTGTTTCAAAATAGGTCCTGGATTAAACAATATTTCATCTATTTCCCTTCTTTCATTCATAAACATATCATTTTCATGGTCTAGTAAATATTGTTCTAAAGGATCAGTAGGAGGCACGACAATGCAAGCAAGACCAATAATTTCATCCTTACTAGGCAATTCTTTATCATGGGGTTGTCTACAAAATTTAGAGAAATTAAAATCATGAGACATATCCCCTCAACCCACAATAACAATATCTTTCTCGCTGCCTATCTTAGCATTAACAATATTCAAGAAAGGTCTGCCAAATATAATGGGACAAAAATCATCTTGTGGGGAACCAAGAACAAGAAACTCAGTAGGGTATTTTATTTTCCCACACAAGACTTCAACATCTCTAACAATCCCAATTGGTGATATAGTATCTCTATTGGCAAGCTTAATAGTAACATCAATATCTTCCATCTCAGCAGGTGCAATATCATTCATAATTTCTTGATATAAGGTATAAGGAATTGCACTCACACTAGCACCCACATCACATAAGCCATGATAACAATGATCTCCTATTTTAACAGAAACAATAGGCATGCCAACAATGGTATATGTTTATCTTTAGTATCGGGTTTAGCAATTCTAGCAGCTTCATCACAGAAATAAATAACATGCCCATCAATATTATCGACTAAGAGATCTTTAACCATAGCAATACTAGGTTCAACTTTAAATTTTTTCAGGGGGTGCAGGTGTTCTAGTATAACTGTTACGAACCCCAGTTGAAGCTTTAACATGATCCTTTATTCTAACAGGAAAAGGTGGTTTCTCAATATAAGTAGTAGGAACAATAGGATCAACATTATAGGTAATAATTTCTTCCTCAACTTTAATAGGTTCTACCATTTTAACTTCAATGGGAGGATGATATTTAAACCACTTCTCCTTAGGGAGATCAACATGAGTAGCAAATGATTCACAAAAAGAAGGTACTATCTCATAGTCAAGTCCATATTTAGTGCTAAAATCACGAAAGGCATCGGTATTCATAAAGGATTTAACACAATCAAACATAAGGTTTATACCTGACTCCTTACCTTCTCGAGTTCCGAATCTTCAGAGTTGCGTTAAATTCTTTCCAATAAATCTCATTTGAATTCAATAGTCTTCATCATAAAAGAACTAGTACAAGAAGTATCGAGCATGGATTGATCATTATGAGAAAGCCGAGCATAAAATTTTTGAATAATAATTTTCTTGGGAGCTCGTGATTGGGGCATGAATATAACATTGACTTAAGCTTCCCCCAAGCTTGAGCGATACTTTCTCCTTCACGAGGCCAAAAATTATATATATAATTCCGATCACGATGAACTTCTGATGAAATTCCAATTTCAATCGGTTGTAGTTCCATGATCAAATATCATCCCATAGCTTATACCATGTCAATGTCTTTCCCTCAAAGATAAAGGGAAGACCTTCTTCTTGACAACATCCTCGGGCATACCTACAAGCTTAAATAATCCACAAACATCAGCCACATAGATTAGGTGCATATCGGGATGTAATGTTCCATCTCCTGCATAAGTATTAGCTAGCAGTTTCTCTATCATACCCGAAGGAATTTCATAATAAATATTTTCAGTAGGAGCAGTAGGTTGAGGAGCAACTCTTTGCTCTTTCGGTCGAGGTGAATATACCTCGAACAAGCCCCTCAAAGGATTATTTTTCATAGTAACAAGTGACAGTAAATTTCACCACACTATATAAATGTTTCCTTACCAAATTCCACTAACCAAAGGCGCTTCACTCCCTGGCAACGGCGCCAGAAAAGAGTCTTGATGACCCAAAAGTATAGGGGATCTATCATAGTCCTTTTGATAAGTAAGAGCATCGAACCCAACGAGGAGCAGAAGGAAATAACAAGCGATTTTCAGCAAGGTATTCTCTGCAAGCACTGAAATTATCGGTAACAGATAGTTTTATGATAAGATAGTTCGTAACGGGTAACAATTAACAAAAGTAAACAAGATGCAGCAAGGTGGCCCAATCCTTTTTGTAGCGAAGGACAAGCCTGGACGAACTCTTAAATAAAGCAAAGTGCTCCCGAGGACACATGGGAACTATTGTCAAGCTAGTTTTCATCATGCTCAGATGATTCGTGTTCGTTACTTTGATAATTTGATATGTGGGTGGACAGGTGCTTGGGTGCTTCCCTTCCTTTGACAAGCCTCCCACTTATGATTAACCCCTCTCGCAAGCATCCGCAACTACGAAAGAAGAATTTAGATAAACCTAACCATAGCATGAAACATATG
Organism: Aegilops speltoides; assembly: GCA_021437245.1. Lineage (NCBI taxonomy): Eukaryota > Viridiplantae > Streptophyta > Magnoliopsida > Poales > Poaceae > Aegilops > Aegilops speltoides. The sequence goes on along the minus strand of CM038146.1, from coordinate 328,560,802 downwards.
GATCCAAATCAGCCCCTTACAAAGCAACACATAAACTAGGGTTTAAGCTTCTGTCACTCTAGCAACCCATTCACCTAGGCCCAAATCATGGTGAGGTGTCATGTAGTCGACGTTCACATAACACCACTAGAGGAAAGACAACATACATCTCATCAAAATATTGAACGAATACCAAATTCACATGATTACTTATAACAAGACTTCTCCCATGTCCTCAGGAACAAATGTAACTACTCACAAAGCATATTCATGTTCATAATCAAAGGAGTATTAATTATCATTAAGGATCTGAACATATGGTCTTCCACCGAATAAACCAACTAGCATCAACTACAAGGAGTAATCAACACTACTAGCAACCCACATGTACCAATCTGAGGTTTTGACACAAAGATCAGATACAAGATATGAACTAGGGTTTGAGAGGAGATGGTGCTGGTGAAGATGTTGATGGAGATTGACCCTCTCTCGATGAGATGATCGACGGTGATGACGATGGCGATGATTTTCCCCTCCCGAAGGGAAGTTTCCCCGGCAGAACAGCTCCGACGGAGCCCTAGATTGGTTCTGCCCAGATTCTGCCTTGAGATGGCGGCGCTTCGTCTAGAAAGCTTCCTTCTGTTTTTTTTCAGGTCAAAACACACCATATAGCAGAAGATGGGCATCGGGGGCCTGCCAGGGGGCCCACAAGGACGGAGGGCGCGCCCTCCACCCTTGAGAATAGCAGGTGGCCCCCTCTCGTGCTTTCTTTGCCCAATATTTTTTATATTTTTCATATTTTCCGTGAAGTTTCAGGACTTTTGGAGTTGTGCGAAATAGGTCTCTAATATTTGCTCCTTTTCCAATCCAGAATTCCAGCTGTCGGCATTCTCCTTCACGTAAACCTTATAAAATAAGAGAGAATAGGCATAAGTATTGTGATACAAGATGTAATAATAGCCCATAATGCAATAAATATTCATATAAAAGCATGATGCAAAATGGACGTATCAGGAGGTGTGGACTGCATGCCGCGGCGTGATAGCCCTAAGAGATGACCCAGAGGCGGCGACGGCTATAGGGGTAGCCGGCGGGAGGATCTCAGGGTGGCGGCATGGACCGTGCGCCGTGACGCGACAGCCCAAAGGGCGGCGGCGGGAGCGGCGCGTGGGTCGGGGAAGCAGGCAGGAAGAACTCAGGCGGTGACGCAGCAGTCCGAAGGGACGACACGACGGCAACCGGTGGCTCGATCGGCGGTAGGCCCGTGCTCGGGGACGTGCTTGGCGAAGACATGTGCGTGATCGGTTGATCAGACCGACGGCGACGCTGTAGGCACCATGGCGGGGACGATGCGCAGCTCGGAGTCGATGGCGACGTTGTTGGTGATGTCCCGGGCGACGACAACGAAGAGAGGCCGGCGATGGAGACCGCGCGGACGAGTGGCCGGCAGCGACACACGAAGGTGTCCCTTGGGCGTGGTGTCCAGACTTACCGCATGGTTGATGAAGAAGCAGCCGGTGTAGTCGACGCTGATGTTGGAGTAGAGGTGAGGGCGTCGATGGCGGTAGCGGGCAACGCAAACCGATCAAGCATAGATCGGAAAAGCAAAAAGAAAACGCCGATCAAGATGACCGGTGGGAGAGAGAAAAAATCAGAGCAACGGCTCGGGGAAAAGACTCACTAGGGCAGCCGGTCAACATGACCGGCGGACAAACCCTAGGTACGGTCGGCGCGGCCCCCCGCGGCGGTCATGGAGACCGACCTCCCCGGGGGCAGCGCGCGGTGCGGAAGCGGCGGGTGGCGGCTTGGGTTTGGATCGGTTAGGCCAATACCATGTTAGAAGGGAGAGAGAGGGATTGATGATATCGTTGATGTATTGCTTGAGCCTCGTGGGCATATATATACATGATCTACTTGGAGTACAAGGTAAGGTAGAATAATATCCTACGCTATCCTAGTTTTCCTAATAATCACGATACTCAACAGATTCTAAAGAAGTAGACGTTGCTTCGCATATAATCTCATCTCTAGACTCTATTCTAGCAACGAGTGCATGATCATCTATCAAATTTCGTGCTATTAATATATTGATGTATTCTTCTTCCCAAGAGCAAAACTTGCATCCATCCTACACAGAAATTTGAGTATAAGCAGAGAACTACTGAATGCGCCGAATCCGGGAGCACAACCGAAGCAAAAGAAGCACGTACCCTATCTATTTTGCACTTGAAGAACACCCGTTCGGGATTTCCGGTGTCGTAGAAACGCGGCGCACGACCTGCCACGGGCGGTCCTCGCACTTTATGAGCGGCAGCAGTGAGCCGACGAGCCGCTGGGCCAGCACCGAGCCCGGACGATGGTCGGGCGTGTCTTTGCCAGCGAATCTCCAACGGGGTAGATCCGAGCGGCTAGAGGCGGAGTCAATACCTGCATGCGGCATGGAAGCGTTGCCTGGGCTGTGCGGTCCGGTACCCGACCAATCCATGGCAAGGCGTAGCCGCAGGCGATCGGATGTGCACAAATCCGGCGGTCGCGCGCAAATCTGGACATTGAGGTGGCCGAGAAAATGGCGGCGGCGGCTATGGCGGGGTTAGGGGCGGGGGCCGACAGGGATGGACAGCGAGGTGTCCGAGAAAATGACGGCGGCGGCTATGACGGGGGTAGGGGCGGGGGCTGCTGGAGGGGGGGGGGGAATAGAAAAAAGGGCGACTGTATTCCCGACGGACGGGCCAGAGAAGGACAAGGGCACACGTCGCATCTGTCCGTGCGTGTCCGTTCTTGATGCAAACGCGGAGTCATAGGTTGGAGTTGGCTCAACCTAGCACGCGCGGGACACGTAGTTCCATCAATCTAAAGAGGCAAGAGCTAAGCTAGAGCTAGCGTACATTGTGCATGATACGAGATCTCAGCACCGACACCGATCAACCTTGCGTACACGATCCTAGCTAGCTAGCCAGAAGTCCAGGACCCTAGCTTTTGGGACACGATCGAAGAGATGGATCGAGTAACTAGCTTAGCTGGTACGCGGGGCAAGGTATAGCTAGCCACTGTGTTCGTTGAACCGTGGCCATGGTCAGGGCGTACGTACGTAATCACGATGCATTGCCATTGCCATAGTCTCAGCGACAACAACATCCTGCCAGCATTCGCCTCTCCTCTCAATCGGCAAACTGCAAGGGGATCGATCGATACCAAGACGGTTTATACCGTACGGCAGGTCTGGTCCAGAGATACCATTCCTCTGCTCTCACGTCACCGCTGCGCGGCATTGCGCCGCGCATGGCGACATGCATGCGTGCAAGGCGGAATCGACGGCCGATGGCAGCTCGCCGCTCTGCTTCCGGCGCCGGCCGTCTCAGGTGGCTCAGCTAGTAGTAGCTGACCACATGCATCTGCCACGCTGAATCGAGGTGTGACAACACGCGCATGCATGCATCCTGGCGTCTGATTGTGGATCCGATTCGACGGATGCTTTCGTTTGCGTATCTCGATCGCATGCATGCATGCATGGATCAGCTGGCTGCCGATTCTATACGTACCGGTCGGGCGGCCGGTGAGTAGGATCGAAACGAGCGCGACTACAAAGGATCTTGCATTCTGGGGGAGAGTAAAAATGACGTACTCCTTCCGTTCCAAAATATAGTGCTTTCTCTATCCCCGTACTTCAACTTTGACCATAAATTTAACCAACGAGACCGACTACGGCGGGAGAAAAATTTATACCAGTGAATTCGTATTCAAAAGAAGTTTTCAATTATATAAAATTTTCTCCCGCCGCAGTCGGTCTCGTCGGTTAAATTTATGGTTAAAGTTGGATCTCAGGAAGTACAGACACACTATATTTTGAAATGAAGGGAGTAGTAGCTACCTGGTAGCGCGCGTAGCTAGCTGGCCTGTGGCGATGCTTCGACAAGCGAGCGCAACACAGTAGGACGTGCAGTAAAAGACACGACACATGCATACTCCGTCCGTTTCTTTTTAGTCTGCATATAATATTTGGTCAAAGTCGAACTCTGTTAACTTTGATTAAGTTTATAGAAAAAAAATCAAGATTCATAGTATGAAATCAATATTGTTAGATGCATCATGAAATTAATTTTCATATCATATAGCTTTAATATTGTAGATGTTGATACCTTTTTCTATAAAGTTGGTCAAATTTTATAAACTTTAACTTTGATCAAACGTTATATGCAGACTAAAAAAACGAAGGGAGTACCTGATACGTACATCCAACGCTTTCAAAGAACAGATACACCAGCAGATTGCATGTTGGTCGTACTGCACGTGCGTATTCGCTTGCACCGACGTGTAAGAGCAACTCTAGCGAATTTACTTTTTTTTAAACGCCCCTATAATAATATCATGACGGCTGCCGAGACGATGCATATAAACAAATAGTGAGCTACCAAAAATATTGAAAATTTTGGGTCCGTAAAACTATCAAACTAGGATATTCGAATCCTGCCACTCGAAACTTCATGCATTCGGTCTGTGCCACTACCGCTTGTGAATAAATGAGATGCATGCCCCTCCAGGTGGGCTTTTGACACAGTGGCTCTTCTGCCTTGAAACTTTTTGTATATTTTTTTCAATTTATTTGAGCTTAAAAAAAACTGATTTCCCTAAAAAAAGAAGTCCAAAAACCACAAAAAAGAGCAACTAACACTAGGCACTAAATTAATAGATTGGTCGGGAAAAATAATTAAAATTAATGCCAAAACTATGCCAAAGTAATATAATTGTAGCATGAAAAAAAGATACGGTTTAGGACGTATTGTATATCACGGGTAATTCCTCGTAGAGAAAACCCACATGTTAAGTCTGTCCTCGACAAGGGGCCACTATGATGTGGCATCACTTATGACACCACTGGGGTGAAGTATGTCCTATTAGGCCTCATTTGGTTTCAAGGGGGCAGAAAACCAGGGCAACAAATCCCGAGGGAAAAATCTCCACGTGCACAAGAAAGATTCCCCTTATCCCTGTGACAGTTTGGCAGCAAGGGGTGGAAATCCGGTCGTCAGCGGAGGGGCTTGGAACTTGGAAGAGATCGAGTCGCGGTAGTAGGGAGCTGTAGGAGATAGCGGAAGAGAGATCATGCATGGCGGGGAGAATTCGTCTCGTTTCTCGAGGCATGGGAGAGCAACCCGGGAATTTCAGGTGGATTGGGACGGGAACACCCCCTCCCCTACGTCACCGAATCTGACAGCAGGAAACCCGGGGCAAGTTCTCCACGTGGTGGTCTGACCCAAGGAAAGGGCAGCGATCCCGGGAGGATCCCTGGCAACCAAATCAACCCTTATAACATCTACACCCGGACATGGGAAATCCGACCCCCTATACGTCCGCGGACGCGCCCGGGCACGCCCGCTGGCGCATCTGGACATGCCCTCATGTTTCCCTCCCGGCATCCACATATCTCAAATCCAGACTCCAAATCCATTCAAATTCATGCACGTCAACCATACAAGCCAACATCGCACGTAAATAGCAAATGTTGGGACTAAGCATAGATAGCATTTACATAAAATTTACTTGAAGTGCCAAGCTCAAGCATTGGCTCCTTGGTTCCCATTGTTGGTCCACACATGCTTCATAAGATCATTGCATAGCTGCGTGTGCACCTGCTGATCTCGAAGCTTCTGATGCTTCTGCAGAAAGTTCATAAGCTAAGCCGCATCTTGATCTTCTGGGATTTTAACTTGTTCTACAGGTGCTTCGAAATCATGGGTTTGGGCTATACCATTACCCTCATCCTCGACAATAATATTGTGCAGAATAACACAATATGTCATTAGCTACCACAAAGTTTCTGATTCTCACATCATTGCAGATCTCCCCCATCCTGACCATCTCACCAACGACATCTACATCAGTACCAAGTGCAAGCATCCTTAGAGCAGTCGTGCACTTGTGCTTGGTCGAGAAAGAGAGTTGGCCGCAACAATCCCTTGTGAGCTTGAAGTAGTCGTCGTGTGCCTCCACTCCCTCCATAATGCGCAAAAACAATGGTTTTCGCATGCGAAAACGGCGACGAAACCATGGATCGTCCGGAAAAGTAGGCTGGGGGAAAAAAGTCCTTGTGCAGTAGCTTTGCTCCGGACACCCTGTCCAGGTTGATCACTCTTCTCCCTTTGATTGAGCCCTTGAAGTTGAGAATATGCTCCACTTGCCGGTCCATTTCCTCTTGCATGCTCATGAGCATAATCATGGCCACTTCTTCGTCTGAATCCGATGAATCGAAGAACTCATCTTGAATCATTTGGTCAAGCTCCGTCGGTCCATACTCCTCGTCCGACGAAGCATCGGAATCCTTCATTTTCTGTAACAAAATCACAAAAAATCCGGTCGAACAATGTGTCGAACACATCAAGTGCAAGGCAGAACCAGAGAATTGCCAGACGTACCACGGTGGCATCCGGGCCGGTGATGACGTCCCCCGCAATGAGGATGGGAGAGAGGACTGCTCTTCCGGAGCTGGTGGTGTAGAGCCTGGGAATGATGAGGAGCACGCGCGGCGGCGGAGCGTGAGACTGACGAAGTGAAGGAGGAAGAAGAGAGGAGATAGCAAATGGATCCAGCTGGCCTTTTGGGATGGATTTGGTGCAATTTGGAGTGGGGTTAGGTTGTCGGGTCCGACGTGGCGGGCGCTCCCGGGCGCCCCATATCTCCCATATTTTATTTCAAAAAATATCCTTCCATATTTGGGCTGGATATGAGGGATGCCGGTCAGCCCGGGCGTTTGAGAGTCGTTTGAGGGGCTGTGTGGGTCAAATTTTATGACCAGAGAAGGACTGGCGCCCGGGACGTATGAGATGGGTTTGAGACGCCCGACTATAGATACTCGTAGGGACCTAATTTAGGGGCACCATTTCTCTAGCCATTGTCGGAGGTGTGCTTTGGTGACTTAATAGCAGGGAAAGTGGAGGTGGTTGATAGCATTCAAACCAAAGAGCAGGTCGTGGGAAATTACATGTGGTTGAATGCATGGAGGAGATCGATGAGAAAAAGGGGATGTGACCTATTTTTGCCTCCCTCTCTCCTCTCTACGTGCGCCACAATTTGTATGTGTGGACAAGTGCAAAATTAAGTAAAATACAGACTGACGCCAGTCACAAGGTATCCAATGCAAACTACTTCATCATATTGGCATTCTACTAAATGTGACCCATAAATATGCGACATAGTATGACGTAAACTTACTCTACTCTAAACATCTGCTCTGAACGAAAATATAAACTAAAATATACTTAAACCTCGTCATATTCACAGGATGAGTCCCAAGAAATTGCAATGACATTGTCAACGGTGGTGGAATTGGCGAGGGAAGCTTGGTGCGGCCCCTCTCGAAAGCTTCTCGTCGTATGGCACACTGGCGAGCTTTGTCTTGGATAGCAATGTGAAAGGAGGCGGCCATGGCCCCGTCAACGATCGGATCCGATCCTCCTTGGATGACACACTCAGCTAATAGTAGACTATGTCGCTGCTAGATTAGGTGCCTACAGATCGCGCACAGGGGCGCCTAAGGCTGGCGCCGTAGGATGGCGCGGTGCAGCGAGAGAGCGAGGGGTCACTGGATGCAGCGCCATCGTGTGATGCATCTGCTGAGTGAGGTCCGGCGTTGTGTCTTGGAGCCTATCGTTAGGAGACACCACTAGTGTGACGAAGAGGCGACGGGGGCGCATTGGGGTCTCCCATGCACGGCCAAATTCACTGTTTTGACCGTTTTGTCGTTTTTTAGCTAGATTCGACTCCTTCAGGGAAAAAAAATTCGGATCTGACCCTTTTCCTACTGCCACACGAGCTGGCGGTAGGCTAGAACGTGCTACTGCGAGAGGCTGTGATGGTAGGGTAGCGGTCTATGTAAATGGCTCCGTCCACCTAGCTGACGTGGATAAGTGGCTACCGCCATAGTCAGTGACGGTAGGGTGCAGTGTCCTACCACCAGAGACAGTGGTGGTAGGGTGTTGAATGCAGAAACCAATGGCTGGGGGCTTTGGTGGGCCCCACAAGCCACCCCTTCGCCCCCAAATCCTTTCTTCCCCGAGCTCAGCCCCTCTCCCCCCTCTCTCCCCCATCCTAGGCTCCATCAAATTCATCTCCATTGCTGGAGTTTTCTTCGGTGGATTGAGGCCATTTTCATCACTCAAGGTACCTCACTCACTCTCTTCTTTTTGGTTGGTTGGAATCAACTTATTTGATGGTATTGATTCCTTTTATGCAAACCCTAGTTGTGCTCCTTTTTGTGTGAAACCAATGGATTTGTTGGACCAAAGATCTAGATCTAGGGTTGTATATGTGTTATTGACCATGTTTATGACTGACTTTATTGTTGTAGCTACATATAGGTCTATTAGTCGGGTTATTTTTCTAGGGTTAGGGTTAGTGTTAAAGCAAAGTCATTATTTAGCTGTTAGTGTTAATCCATGATATTTGTTCTTTAATTGTTATTTGTTTCGTTGCTTGAAAGTATAGCATAGAACTTTTCTCGAAGCCATATTATGTTGCCGACCTATCGTTGACTTTTTTTAAAATTTATTTAGATGGGTAGTCTCGTTAATCTTCATTTTTTGGATAAGGAGACATTTATGAATGGCAATGACGATGAAGGGGAAGAACCCATGGTCTTTGAGTACAAACCCACCTATGAGGATGTAGTTGTGAAAGTAAGAAGTGTCTTACATTGGATGAACCCAAATGATGAGGTTAAACTTATTGGAAGGTATGATGTTGGAGTGGGGGTGAAGTCTCGGTTGAAGAGTATGCCTATCACCTCAGAACTGCATTGGAAGTTGTACAAGGGTAAAGTTGAGCAATCGCAAGACAACTCACTTGAATTATTTGCCACCAAGGTTGATGCTCCTCTGCTACAAATTGACTTGAACTGGCATGCCTCCTCCCCAATACATGATGGTAGGGCCGAGGTGTATGTCCCAATTCTTATAGCCAGCCACCAAGTAGCCAATCAAATGAAGCAGAGATGAATGATAGAGCCATAGTAATTCAAGACCCAAAGATGCATGCTATGGATCATGTTGATGATGATGCTATTGGTCATGATGATGATGATGATGATGATGATGCGGAAGAAGAAGAGATTCATTACAATCCAATTGGTGACTTGGATGTCATTGTCCATCAACAAGACATGGATCGTAGCCTCCCCTATAACCGTATGTGTGGTTATGGCTCGGATGACGAGTGTCTGAAGGAAGAATTGGACGAGGATGGATTCACGATGCAAGAAATTCAATTCTTCAAGGAGGTGCATGGAAAGGAAAGAGGACCCCCATTGTTTTGTGATCTTAGCCTTGCCGACCATGCCATTGTTGATGGTGGAATGAGATGGGGTTGGTTGAACCAACACCGTGCCCGAGAGTCGGTGATCCAAGGCCAAAGGGTGAGGACGAGAATGCTCATTTGAAAAAAGGCATCAAGTTTGGGTGCTTCCAAGAGTTCAAGATGTGGTTGAGTGATTACGCCATTCGGAACCATAGGCCATTTATTGTTGGTCATTCAAACCAAGAGGTGCGTTACACCGTGAAGTGTGACAAAGAAGGTTGCCCATGGAAGGTTCGTGGAAGAAAAATTCATAAAACAGGGCAATCAGAGTTGAAAAGTTGTGTAGCTACTCATGAGTGCATACCGCCAGACAAAGGTGACTGAAGCAAGGGCCACCGTCAACTCACATTTGAGTTTCTTGGCTACAAATTATTGAATAAGATATCCCATGACCCAACTGTAAGTGCATCTAGTTCCCCTTAGTGATTTTGGTGTATTAAAGACTTATAGGTTAAGGGACTAATGCGTTTATGAGTGTACACAGGTCTATAAGTCTATGAGGAGTTTGGTATTTACAGAGAAAGTCGACCCCTAAAAACGAAGTTCTTCGACTGAAGACTTTGATATTCTGAAGACTTTCTGAAGACTTTGAAAGTAAAGAAATTGGTGTGACCTTGAAGACTTGGTATTCATTTGTGGAACATGAAGCGTGAATACTTTTGTTTTCGTGGTTTCATTTTCTCTTTCTTGAGTCATAGGAAACACCGTACTGTTAAAGGGGGTCGAGGAAATACTAAGGAAAAATTTCCATGTGATGCTCAACTCAAAATCCTACACCTACCAATCCCTTCGAGTGAAGCCTTTGGAAATCTCATACAGTTCAGTCACTTTCTTCAGTGACAGAGACGAAGTTCTTCTGGTCGCTGATGAATTTGTTCTGACAGAGGAGTTAGGAATTCGCCAGTGCGAATCGCCTACACAGTGAGGAACATGATAGCCCTGAGGAATTTGAGAGTCAAATTTCCGACCGTTGTTGTGCTGCACGCCAGCTGTCCCAAAATATCTTATCCACCTAACGGTCATATCATTGAAGGGCATTTATGTCTTATCATGTCGGGCTTCTCCCTAGGCTATAAATAGCCGCCCCCTACAACCACTAGTTGGTTGGCTGCTCCGAGAGAACTTGACACTTGTCATTTGAGAGCAACCCATCCTCCGAGGACTTTGAGCGAAAATCATCAAGTCAAGAAAATCCCACAACCAAAGCCCCACAAACCCAAAGTGATTGAGCATCACTGAAGAAATTGATCCTGCGTGGATCCGATGCTTGCTACCTTTGAAGACTGTGCTTCTTCCAGACGGTTAGGCGTCATGGTCTAGAGCATCCAAGAGGAATTGTGGATCGCCGAGTGACCAAGTCTGTGAAGGTTTGGAAGTCGCCTGAAGACTTACCACGAGTGATTGGATGAGGTCTGTGTGACCTTAGTTCAAGGAGAATACGGTGAGGACTGGGTGTCCCGAGCTGCGTGCTTTCGCCGATCGGGTGTCCGGACTATGTGTCCTCGAGTTTAAATACTCGGCCGCTCCAACCAGACGTATAACCGAGACAGCAGCTTGGAACTGGTCTACCAAATCATTGTCTTCACCAACCTAATCTGGTTCCATTTCCTCAACCCTTTCATTTCCTCATTATTGTGTTGAGTGTTTGTTCATATCTGTGCTTGAAGACTTTGATCAAGACTTTCTCAATATCCTCGTTCAATTTCTTCACCGTTTGTCTTCATCTTGTGTTATCCTGTGATTACGCTTTCGTACTCTGTGCTAGTCTTCATTTCATCATGATGACCATGCTTGTATTCTGTTATGCTTACTTCGAGTACTTATTCCGCTGCAAGTAGTTCTTCGCTAAGGAATTTCCTCACCGCAAATTCCTCGATGAAGAATTCATAAAATCGCCTATTCACCCCCTCTAGTCGATATAACACACTTTCAATTGGTATCGAGAAAGGTACTCCTTGTTCGTGTGATTTTGGTTTAACCTTTGGAGTTTTAGTTATGTCGACCGCAGTATGAAGAAAGTGACATGCCCTATCTTTGACGGTCATGATTATCCCAAGTGGAAGGCCATGATGAGGAAGCCCCTCATGGCAATGAACAGCGAGCTGTGGACCGTCACTGAGATTGGTCTTACTGATCTATGCAAGATGGCGGACGATGATGATATTCGCAAGTACACTCGACTTGACATCTTGGCGAGGGATATCATCTGCTCCTGCCTATCCAGAGATGAATTCAGGCGCATTATGCATCTTTGCAATGCAAAACTCATCTGGGACCGTATCTCTGATGTCTATGAAGGTCATCGAACCCGTCATGATCCCTGGTTTGAGGACTTCAAGGAATCTCTCAAAACGATGACTTTCGAACCAGAATCATCATCTTCTGTATCATGTCTCATGGCAAAGGGTGACAAGGTAACCGAATGTTCCTCATCTGAGTTCTGTGACTCTGAATCTGATGATGATGAATCTGATGATGACATTGAACCTAGTTATACCAAACTTGTTTACATTGCCACTAAACAACAAACGGCTTTGGAAAAGGTTCAAAACATGCTAGACAAAAGTGATGATATGTTGGGTGAAGAAATGGATCGCACTAAAGCCCTGACAGAAAATCTTCAGGGACTTCAGTCTAGGTTTGATAACCTTCAAAGTCATCATAACACTCTCTTATCTGATCATGAGAAACTTTCTTATGAATTTCTTCAAAGAAAGCAAGATCTTGAGAAGCTAAGAGTGAGTTATGAAGATCTTCAGAAGGAGCGCGATTCATTACTAGCTCAACAAATCAGCGCTTCTCAGGAAGAATTTGTTCCTCCATGCTTAAAGTGCATTGAACGTGAATCTGCTAATTCTTCACCTGAATGTTCAAATGCTTCAACTGTTACAAATTCTTCACCTGCCTCTGCTATCATTAATTCCTCATCGAGGACATTGCTAGTATCACTTGACGATGCAGGGTTGAAGGAATTGTACATGACAGCATGTACAAAAGCCTCAAAGGGCATCGACTCTTTGTGATGTGCTTAAAAGCAGATCCTCAATGAAACCCTAGGAAAGAGGGTATCGCCTTTGAGAGGAAACTTAATGCTGATGGAACATATTGGAAGCCTGAACAGTACCCTAAAACCTCATGGGTTGCTGCAAAGGGATCTCCAGTTGATCCATCTAACTTATCTGGCTTTACATGTGAATCTCCTCATTCTTCTGATGAGTCATTTGACTCCAACTATAAACTGTTCAAAAATCAGAATGGTGAAGTATTTGCTAGATATGTTGGCACTAACTGCAGGAATGGTTCTCCTATGGAGAAAATCTGGGTTCCCAAGAAGTGCCTCGAAAGTCTTCAGGTGAATGTCCTCATGACACCACCTGTGAAGAACAGGAACCCCAGATCAAATTCTTCATATGAACCAAATTCTTCATATGGATCCAAGTCCTCACACGGACCAAATTCCTCACGTGGATCAAATTCCTCAAAAGGATCAAAGTCCTCATATGATTATCATCGTGCTAACAACTCTGTCTCGCAGGGTAGAGCTAAGGGCTATGAATATGTGCATTATTCTTCAAACCATTATGTTCATAAGTCCTCGAAGAATTTCTCTGCTTATTCATATGCTTACCGTAACCCCTCTTATGTGAAACGAAATGGTTTGGCCTCTATGCCACCATTCTCGTATGGTGCTCGCAGAGTGATAAACTCTTTGCCACCCCTTCAAATGTGGGTGGTGAAGAAAAAGAACTAATCTCTTCTGCAGGGTCAGGTCTCCAGACGTGCTTTAATGTCTGAAGAATTTGCTGGGGACCTGACAAAATTGCCTAAAAGGACGCAGGCGAATCATGATGAAATGAACCATCATTTCACACGTCCTCATACTGCTATATCTGTTTACTGATTGATGAAATTCATCTGATGAACTTGATATCATATTCTTCACAAATTCTTCAAGAAGACGGCCTATGAACTCTTCACTGACAAGAAATCCAATGTGAGTTATTTCAAAGTCTTAGGTGCTAAATGTTGGATTAGAGATCCTCACCACAATCTAAATTTGCACCGAAAGCACATGAAGGTTTTATGCTTGGTTACGGAAAGGACTCGCACACCTACAGAGTCTTCAACATTGTTCTTCACAAGATTGTTGACACTGTAGATGTGCGGTTCGATGAAACTAATGGCTCGCAAAGAGAGCACCTACCTTCTGTGTTAGATGAACCAGCACCTGAGGATTCTATCAAGTTCAAGGCAACTGAGGATGTCATTCCTACTGAAGAATCTGCTGAAGAATCATTCCAGTTCATGAAGAACGTCGAGCTGATGCACCTGAAGAAAATGCTGAGGAAAATGGTGCTGAAGAAAATGATGATCAAACTCCTCAGCGACAACCAGCTCATCCTCGCGTTGCAAAAGAAGTGCAAGTGGAGAAGATCATCGATGACATTAGAGCACCAGGTCCTCTCACACGCTCAAAAGCTTCACATTTATCTAACTTTTGTGGGCACTATGCTTTTGTCTCTATCACAGAGCCCACTAAGGTAGATGAAGCATTTTTGGAGTCGGAGTGGATTCAGGCTATGCAAGAAGAATTACATCAGTTCGAGCTCAACAATGTCTAGGAACTGGTCAAACGTCCAGATCCTCGCAAGCATAATATCATTGGCACAAAGTGGGTCTACTGCAACAAGCAAGATGAAAATGGCCTCGTGGTGAGGAATAAGGCACGACTGGTAGCTCAAGGCTACACACAGGTTGAAGGAATTGATTTCGATGAAACTTTTGCACTTGTTGCTAGACTTGAGGCTATTCGCATATTACTTGCATATGCTAACCATCATGATATCATCTTATATCAAATGGATGTGAAAAGTGCATTCCTAAATGGTAAGCTTGAGGAAGAAGTATATGTTTCTCAACCCCCAGGTTTTGAAGATCCAAAGAATCCTGACAAAGTCTTTAGACTTAATAAGGCCCTCTATGGCCTCAAGCAAGCCCCTCGGGCGTGGTATGATACATTGAAGGAATTCTTCGTGAAGAATGGCTTCACACCCGGTTCACTTGACCCTACACTAATTACTAAATCTTATGATGGTGAACTGTTTGTGTGCCAAATATACGTTGATGATATTATCTTTGGCTGTACTGACCAACGTTATAGTGATGAATTTGCCTATATGATGAGTGAAGAATATCAAATGTCTATGATGGGAGAGTTGAAATTCTTCTTAGGTCTTCAAATTCGCCAATCAACAAGAATGGCATATTCATATCTCAGAGAAATACCTCAAAGATGTACTGAGGAAATTCGGCATGCAAATTGCAAAGGCGTCAAAATTCCTATGCCCACAAATGGCCATCTATGCACTGATGAAAATGGTATTGACTTTGATCACAAGGTATACCGCTCCATGATTGGTTCTTTATTGTACTTATGTGCATCTAGGCCAGATATAATGCTTAGTGTTTGCATGTGTGCCCGATTTCAAGCTGCACCGAAGGAATCACACCATAAGGCTGTGAAGCATATTCTTGATATCTAGCTCACACACCAACACTAGGATTATGGTACCCCAAGGGCTCTACTTTTGATCTCATTGGATATTCTCGGCTCGACTATCTTTGGTGATCGTGTGGACCTCAAGTCAACATCGGCACTTGTCATTTCCTCGGACGATCTTTGGTCCGTTGGTCCTTGAAGAAACAGAACTGCGTATCACTATCTCATCGGAAGCTGAATACATTGCTGCTGGCTCTTCTGTGCTCAACTGCTTTGGATGAAGCAAACACTCAAGGACTATGGCGTCAACGTGAAGAATGTGCCTCTCCTCTGCGACAATGAGAGTGCCATCAAGATTGCTCACAACCAGTTCAGCACTCGAAGACAAAGCACATTCAGATTCGTCATCATTTTCTTCGTGGTCATGTGTTGAAGGCGACATCTCCATCGAGCACGTGAAGGCGAAGAACAGCTAGCTGATATCTTCACTAAGCCCTTGGATGAGAAGAGATTTAGCAAGTTGCGGTGTGAGCTAAATATCTTAGAATCTTGAATGTTCTTTGAAAAGGACACACACCCGACACTTATGCAAAATTGATGACTTAGATGTGCAACACATGAAGAAACGTTTTCTTCAATCAATGAAGAATAACACTCTAAGTGTGAAGAAATTAATGAAGAATTTGATTCTCGTAACCCTCGACAATTGTGCGCTGTGTCTGAAATCATCATTCTTATCTGGTGGGTCACGCCACCACAAAAAGTTGAAAATCTTCAATTTGAGTTTTTCCTCAGTTTTGAAATTCTTCAGTTCTTCAAATTCTTCAACTTTGCAAAATCTTCACTGTTTCCGTCGTTTTTCTTCATTGGCTATATATATATGAGTTTATGTCCTCTACAACATTCACTTATAGCTATTTCTTCAAGTTGCTTTTTCTGCTAAGTGAATGTGATCGGACCCTTCCCCCTCTATGCTATACTCAACCCAATATATTCACAAATTCTTCATGTGCGTTCTATTTGAAACTCGTTCAAAATCTTCACTGTGTCCCTGTCAGCTGAAGAAATTGCGAACGAAACTTTAAAACAAATCTTATCCAAATTTTCGGTTTTTGCGGCTCAAACCGTTCCGCATCCCACAATGCATTATTCTATTCACCCACGATTGTACACGATCTCAACTACACAGTACGTGGGTGACACATGTCGCGAGAAGGAGAAAGGGCAGGGGCATGTTCATCCCAAATCTTTGGGCGAACAGTTTTTACCGTGTCTATAAATACCCCTCTCCCCTTCCTCACTTCATTTACTCCGCTCGATCGCTACTCTCTCGCTCGAGCTCCTCAAACCCTAGCGCCGCCGCTACTCCATCGTCGCCGGTGAGGAAGAGCTTCGCTGCCTCGACCTCATCGCCGTCGTACTCGCCGACGATCATGAAATCTTCACTCCGCCGCCGCCGTAGCTGTCTTCCTCTGCCAAGTTAGGGCGTGGGTGATCTAACCTGACAAACTTCACATCTGTTCTTCTCAGTTCGTCGTGTTCTTCACTTCGGGTAATTAAAAGTTACTTTTATTACTCACTTTGATTCTCACACTCCTGAAAATCTTCAAAGGTGTTTATTCTTCAAATCTTCACACATATGAACACCTCACACATCATATGATCTTGAACTGTTTCTCTAAGCAATCATTTTCTTCAAGATTCCCTAATTGTGTGGATCTTCGATCTGTACAACTCTGGAACCTAAGACAAGAACGCTTAGTGAAATTCCTCAAGGTTCATCTGGTCAATTTCCTCAAAACTTGTTCTTTTCGAAAAACCTTCTGAGAACGCATATGACCTCTCCAAATTCCTCGCACCTATACTCTGTTCACAGGTACTCATGTCTGCTGCTGAATCACTAGGTTCTCATCAACTTAACTCATTTGCAGCGTTCCTCGAAGAAAAACTGCATACTTCTTCAGAGAATTCGATTGTTCAAATTCCTCAACTGAAGAATATGGCAGACGGTAAGAAACCGCAGAAAGGAGGAAAGAAACCTGAGGTTATGACTGCGTTTGAAATCCCTGAGGAAATTTATGCTGACTATTGCACACCTGATGAAGCAAAATTTGGCAAAGAAAACAAAAATCAATGCAAGGTGCGCATACAGAGGATTGAACGGAGATGGGCAAGGGAATGGAGGGAACACATATATGTGACTCCAAAGTACATGAAGAAATTCGCCCTCAGTCCTCCATGCCCAAGAGCTCCATTGGCACCTGGCCAAGTAGCTGACCCCACAAGCCTCAAACGTGGTGAGAACTTTCCTGAAGAATGGGCTAAGTGCCAAGCTAAATTGGCAAGACAAGCCAAGGAGGCAGTGATGAAATTCAATGAGGATTCTGCCACTGCTACTGCTACTGAGGCCTCGGTCAAACCGAGGAAATCCATGCCAAAGAAGCCTGCTCGTAAGCCAAGTGCTTCACCAACAGCGCCCTCACAGCCAAGTTCCTCAGCAATGCCCTCACGGCAAATTCCTCACATCGCCATCGCTCCACCAAAGTCCTCGGCAGCTCCTTCAAAGTCCTCGGCTCCTGTGCATCTCGCTACATGTCAAAGGACTACTGGTTTCTCGATTGCCTCTGGTGTCTCAGCAAGTTCCTCAGCTGCACCAATTTCCTCATCAGGCCCCACACTATTGAAGACTAAAGCAACAGCTGGACGCGGTCCTCAGCCAAGTCCAAAGAAGAAATAGGTCGCATTCCATGTGCCTTCTGATGATGAACTTGCAGAAATCATCACAGACAGACAGGTGAAGGCCGCTAGAGCCAAAGGCACATATGTGCCACTGCTTTTGGATCCGAGGAAAATCCTCGATTACATTGATCTCTAGCACAAGGATCCAAACACCCCAATGCCTGATTTTCATCTGACTCCTGGTCAAAGTCACATGCTGACCCATTTCATCACTCAAGAGAAATGGAAGTTTGAAAAGGCAAGAGAGATCAAGAAAGCGCAATACAGAAAGGAGAGGCTCCTGAAGAAAAATGTTGTCAGAATGACACCTGAGGAACTTCTCAAGGCTCAATCTGACATTCAAGCCCTCAGCAAAGACTTTGATGCCTACTATGCTGATTGGCAAGGAGCTAAAGTGAGATTCGTCAACCTGACGAAGAAATTCACAAATGTTGCAGCCCCAACGCGACAAGAAAACCCTCAGGTTGCAGACTCTGCTCAGCCTGCTGAAGAACATGCCAGCACCGCTGATGACTTTCAGCCTGCTGAAGAAAATGCTAGTTCCAGGGCTGATGAAGAAATTCCAGCCGCTGAAGAAATTGCCAGGGCATCCACTAGTGATGCGCCTGAAGAAACTGAAGAGATCAAGGCAACTGCATCAGTTGCGCCTGAAGAAAATCAACCAGATTCCTCAGCTCCTCCCGCACTTACACCAACTCCAATTCTTCCATCTGCCTATGATGTGAAGAAGACCAAGGCTGCAGAGCGAGCTGCAGTGAAGAAACGGAAGGCATCAGCTGCATCAAATTCTTCGGCTGCGAAGAAAATGAAGCCAATGACCAGCTCACTCAAAAATCCGATTGATGTTGTTCCAATTTCATCCATGCCATCAAAGGACCTTGTTCCTTTTGGAGAAGACTATGAGATCCCAAGCGGATCTGATGAAGAAAATCATTCTGCTGCTTCGTCAGAGCAGATTGATGAAGAAATTGAAGTGGACGAAATCCCTTCAACGCCGTTCATTTCCTCACCTATGCCTCAGTTCACAGCTGAAGAGGCTGGTGTTGAGGAAATTGAAGATGAAGATGTGGATATAGGATGCACCACACCTGTGATGAATGATGACTTTTGGGAAAGTCAGCATCCCAATACTCCACTCTTCACCCCTATTCAACAGATTCCTCAGTCCCCTGCACCAACAGTTGAAATGGGCTCTGAAGAAACTCAACCCACTCCCTCTATGCATGAAGACATTCCAGCCGCTAGTGCTGAAGAACCTGCTGCTGCTAATCCTCAGGTTGCACAAGAAGAGGAACCAGAAATTCCTCACTGAAGAACCCGAGCTCGCGATTCTGAGGTGGTAATGCAACTCATCGACATCCTCTCGCCAGAGCCAAAGAATCCGTTCTCAAGCAAACAGAAGTTCAAGGCTGAAGACTTCTTTGCCGAGCATGTATTCTTCACTGACTACAACCCCTATGACTCTGCTCGCATAAGGAAGAGGCATTTCTGGACTGCTAGTCAAGCCAACTTCTATTCCTCAGTGTTGTTTAACAAAGACAAAATCTTTGATCATGAACATATTCCTCACGTGGACATGGAATCTCTGCCATGCTTTGAGCCAGTCCTCAGTGTTCTTCACGATGCAGGATTACTAAATTTCTGCACGGACATTTGCGATTGGAATGAAGAACTCATTCTTCAGTTCTATGCGACACTGCATATCACTGGAGATGCTGAAGATGTCAACTCATGGGTGTTGGACTGGATGACTGAAAACACTCACTACAAGGCACCGACAACTGAATTGCTTTGTGTCCTTCCTCTCAATCCTCCCCATGACAGTGCACGTTGCACCTACAGTGACCCTGAACTGACAAATCACTATATGCAAGTGCTCATGAAGCCTTTGAAGCCTGGGCAGGCCCCACGAACCAAATTCCTCGTCAAGGAATTACTCTATGTGCCTCGGACTGTCTATCGCATTCTGACGAAGACAATGAGTCCTATCAAAGGCCACGACTCAAATGATGAAGAAGTCGTTGGCATCATGAAGAATATGCTTTTCAACATCATTCATGGCGTTCCCATCAACTTCCATGATTTCTTCATGAGGACTCTGGCCAATATTGCTATGTCACCATTCGAGCTGAAGCCCTATGCGCCTTGGATTATGAGATTCATCAGGGCAAGATCTTCACTGAATTACAAAGCTGACACTCTAAACCACGGTAGCTACTTGCCTCCCATTGAAGTCCTCAAACGGACAGTTTCATCAGCTGATGATAAAGGCAAGGCAGCTGCTGTGATCGATGAAGGCATTCGTCCATTGGATGGTCAATTTCGCAAGGCTGCATCTTACTCTACCAATGACGAATCTGCCACACATGACTCTGCCGCAAATACCTCAGCCAAGCAAAATCCTCAAGCCCAAAGCACCTGTGGTGATGGTGACCGTGAGTTACTCCTCAGTCTTCATCAGAAGGTTGATCGCAATCACAAATGGGTAAAGCGTCAGTTTGGTGCACTTCTTCACAACATGACCTCAACATAGAGTGCAGTGAAGAAGAACCAATACTACCTTCATGAAACTTTCAACCGCACCTGGGCTGTCCTCACTCATGTCTATAGCGCTGAAGAACTGAAGACTATGGGTCTCAAGGAAGAATTTGACTGGTTTGCACCTCCTCCGAAGAAACTCAAGAGGGTCAAAGTTCCTCCACTGGTGGCCAGCTCTTATTCTCTGATGAGAATGAAGATTTGCACGACACTGCGGCAGGCCCTGCTACAACAAACAACCCCGACAATGCTGGCGCTCCTCCATCGACTTGAAATTCTTCAGGGGCGTTAGTCCTCAGCTTCAATCCTTTTGGTCATTTGATGACAAAGGGGGAGAAATCTGAGTTAGTCTTCAAGCGGGTCTATATTAAGGGCATTTTTTTAAGTTATAACTCTCGTTCTTCTGAAACTTTTATTTGGATCGAGTTGTAATCTTAAACCCTATGGTGCGCTGATACTTTTGTTGCATTATGCTTTGCATGCTTATTCCTCGTTAATGACATTGCACGCATGCTGAATCTCATCAGGCACCATATTTCATCATGCATTTCAAATTCTTCATATTATATATCAAATGCGTATATGAATTACAAGATATAGGGGGAGATCTCCATGATTCAACTCTTCAAATGTGCATTGCCTCAAACGCAAATTCCTCACTATGCACATCTTCAGGGGGAGTTCTTCTATATCTTGCTATCAAATTCCTCAATATCAGTATTTACACTTCATACATTTATCCCCGCTAAAAACTTAACCTATATTGTCATCAATCACCAAAAAGGGGGAGATTGTAAGTGCATCTAGTGCCCCTTAGTGATTTTGGTGTATTGAAGACTTATAGGTTAAGGGACTAATGCGTTTGTGAGTGTACACAGGTCTATAAGTCTATGAGGAGTTTGATATTTATAGAGAAAGTCGACCCCTAAAAATGAAGTTCTTCGACTGAAGACTTTGATATTCTGAAGACTTTCTGAAGACTTTGAAAGTAAAGAAATTGGTGTGACCTTGAAGACTTGGTATTCATTTGTGGAACATGAAGCGTGAAGACTTTTGTTTTCGTGGTTTCATTTTCTCTTTCTTGAGTCATAGGAAACACCGTACTGTTAAAGGGGGTCGAGGAAATACTAAGAAAAATTTCCATGTGATGCTCAACTCAAAATCCTACACCTACCAATCCCTTGAGTGAAGCCTTTGGAAATCTCATACAGATTCAGTCACTTTCTTGATGTGATGAGACGAAGTTCTTCCAGTCGTTGATGAATTTATTCGACCGAGGATTTAAAATTCGCCGGTCTGAATCGCCTACATAGTGAGGAACATGATAGCCCTGAGGAATTTGAGAGTCAAATTTCCGACCGTTGCTGTGTTGCATGCCAGCTGTCCCAAAATATCTTATCCACCTAACGGTCATATCATTGAAGGGCATTTATGTCTTATCATGTCGGGCTTCTCCCTAGGCTATAAATAGCCGCCCCCTACAACCACTAGCTGGTTGGCTGCTCCGAGAGAACTTGACACTTGTCATTTGAGAGCAACCCATCCTCTGAGGACTTTGAGCGAAAATCATCGAGTGAGGAAAACCCAAAACCAAACCCCTACAAACCCAAAGTGATTGAGCATCACTGAAGAAATTGATCCTGCGTGGATCCGACGCTTGCTACCTTTGAAGGCTGTGCTTCTTCCAGACGGTTAGGCGTCATGGTCTAGAGCATCAAGAGGAATTGTGGATCGCCGATGACCAAGTCTGTGAAGGTTTGGAAGTCGCTGAAGACTTACCACAGTGATTGGACGAGGTCATGTGACCTTAGTTCAAGGAGAATACGGTGAGGATGGGTGTCTGAGCTGCGTGCTCGGCGATCGGGTGTCCGGACTATGTGTCCTCGAGTTTAAATACTCGGCCGCTCCAACCAGACGTATAACTGAGACAGCAGTTGGAACTGGTCTACCAAATCATTGTCTTCACCAACCTAACTGGTTCCATTTCCTCATTACTGTGTTGAGTGTTTGTTCATATCTGTGCTTGAAGACTTTGACTGAAGACTTTCTCAATATCCTCAGTTCAATTTCTTCAGTCTGTTTGTCTTCATCTTGTGTTATCCTGTGATTACGCTTTCTGTACTCTGTGCTAGTCTTCATTTCATCATGATGACCATGCTTGTATTCTGTTATGCTTACTTCTGAGTACTTATTCCGCTACAAGTAGTTCTTCGCTAAGGAATTTCCTCACCGGCAAATTCCTCAGTGAAGAATTCATAAAAATCGCCTATTCACCCCCCCCTCTAGTCGATATAACGCACTTTCACCAACCGTGAAGGTGAAGTTTTCAATGAGTATTTTTGAAAAAATGTATGGATACAAGTTCAATTGGTGGAAGGTATGGAAGGCCAAGGCAAATGCTATTTGGATGTTGCATGGTGATTATGCGGCCGCATACAATATTCTTCTGAGGATGTTGGGAGCCCTTGCACATAAGAACCCGGGCATGCAACATGGGGTTGAGGACATTGATGGAGTGTTTCATCGTGCCTTCTGGAGTTTTGGGCAATGCATCGAGGCATTTAAGCATTGTCGTACGGTGTTGTCTACAGATGGCACTTTCTTGACCGGCAAATATAAGGGCACACTAATGGTGGCAATGCCTCATTCGTCCAATGATAATGTGTTGCCGGTGGCCTTTGCTTTAGTTCCTTCCGAGCATGACGACAATTGGGGGTGGTTTAGGGGGCATGTGAGGACCAAGGTGATTGGGAAGAGGGAGCTATGCATCATATCGGATCGGCACCATGGCATTCTCAAGGCCATAGAAGTTGTCATTCCCGGGCTTCCAAATCTTCATCACCGATGGTGCATGAGGCATTTCGTGGCGAACTTTGACCGGGCATGCAAGAGCAAGGAGTTTTGTAAATACCTTACCTATGTTTGTGTGGCATTCACCATCGATGCATTCAAAATCCGCTATGATAAACTCTTCAAGGCATTGCAAAGAATAAAGGGGGAAGAGCATTCTTAAGGAATTTAGGGGAGAGGCATAAGTGGTCACGCGCTTACGATGAAGGAGGTTGGAGATACGGTGACATGATGAGCAACGTGGTTGAATGCCTCAATAATGTGCATAAGGGTGTCCGTTCTTTGCCGGTGACTGCGATACTGAAATACACCTTCTTCAAGCTGAGCGAGTATTTTCTTAGGCATTCCCAAACAACAGCCAAATGGATAGGTGAGAAAAAAGAGTATCCCAACAAGGCTGATAATTGGTTGAGGTTTCAAGAAGGCAAGTCCTCATCAACAAATCCTTAGATTCAACGACAAAGAAATGATCTACCAAGTGGAAGAGCCAAGTGGCACAACACGAGACGGTGTGACTTACGGCGGTGTTGCATATGAGGTGCACCTCAATAACCGGTGGTGTCAGTGTGATAGGCCTGATAAGTACCACTGGTCGTGCTTGCATTTGATGATGGAGGCCAAGGCAAGAAACTTGTGTGTTTTTGATGGGAGGACCGTGCGGTTGCACGAGTTCACATTGGAAGCCATGAGGTTGACATGGGCGCCTCAATTTCATCCTTTCCTTGACCAGTCACAGTGGCGTGAGTATGATGGCCCACATATCGTGCTTGACCCTGAACTCATGGTGCCTACAAAGGGAAGAAGAAGAAAGATGAGGTTTAGGAGTGACATGGATGATCTAGCTGGATACACCGGAATGAAACAATTTGGTAGCGGTCATTTCATGGAGCCATCGGACACCAACAACTGTGGACAATGAGAAGATCCAGGACAAAATGTTAGGAGATGCACCAAAAATCCAAGGACCGATGCCAACACGAGCTCTAGCTAAACGGGTGTTCGTAGAGGAGGATCCCGTGGCACACGAGGAGGTAGGAATGGTGGCCGTGGAAGACGGACTAGTCTTAGAGGTAGTGCACGAGGTGGCACTACTATTGGTGGGCATGGAGGACGGGTGAGTCTTAGAGGTGCCGATGGGGGTGGCCGTGCTTCCGGTGTTACTAGGAGGTGGAGGATCGATAGAGGAAGGCCTATTAACATTTTGCTTAATCTGGATGGTTGAAATAATATGAATGATACTTCTTGTTTTGTGTGATCACTCTTATTTCATTTCCCTCTATTTAATATGTTGATATCTTTCACTAACAACCACTCATATTTTTGTAGGCATGGCTTCATCCGGTTCCATGAGGAGGCCGTCGTATGTTGACCGTGAAGACATGCCGAACAAGTGGGGGATGCCAAATTGGACGAGGTTAGGGAAAAAGATACGAAACCCCATCATGTTGGTGTGGAGATGTTTGCAAGGTGAAAGTGTCCACTGATCACAAGAAGTCATGGACGGAAGCAAGAAGATTTTGTGTGTGTCCCAACTATGCACATGATCGGGTGCTTCCAACAAACGCCTATGACGTACCACCGGTATGGTCAAAGATTAATCTCAATTTTTGTCCAACTCAACTCATAATTCTAACAACAATTTTTTTCCTATGCAGTCACCGCTTCCTCTTTGCAAGTACTTCACATGGATAGATCAAGATGTTCCGGAAGATGCTCAAAAGGACCAATATCAAGATTGTCTTAGGAGGCAACGACTATTTGAAGAAGCATATCAGAGAGAATGAAGAGCATCATCAGAAGGATAAGATGGAACGAAAGAAGCGCGAGCAGGAGAGGGCATGCAAAGAGAAGGCTGCTCGTGAAGAAGAGAGGGCAAGAAAGCTTGCAAGGCTCGTGATGCACAAGAGGAGTATGAGGCACGTTTGGAGAAGGGAAAAGGGGCAATGTTTCCTTAGTGATCTTGTGATGCATCTATTGAAGTTGTATGTCTGAGACTATTCGATGGTATTTCATCTGTCTGATACTTTAGGATGTTGTGATGCTTGAGACTACTTTATGCCACTATGTATGTTGAACTTCAGTGTTGAACTATTTGTAACTGAATTACTGTCAAACAAATATTGAACAATTTGTGACTGAAATATTGTCCGGTATATAGCAATGTTCTTTGTTTAGTTATCCACTTTGTCTAACATGTGGTTTGTTTTTGTTTTGCAGGATTTCAGCCCTACCGCCCGCGTCTGTGGCAGTAAGATGTGGACACCTACTACCAGAGATAGTGGCGGTAGCCCCTGGAACTAGCGCCACCAGACATGCGTCCGGTCGCCCGCGCGAGTTCTAGGGGCTACCGCCACTGTCTCTGGCAGTAGGTGTCCACATCCTACTGCCACAGACGCCGGCGGTAGGGCTGAAATCACTGCAAAACAAAAGCCAAGCATGTTAGACATGGAAAATTGAAAAACAACGCACAAGGCAAAATGAAAATGAAAAATTAAGTGAAATGCAACACTCGGAACTTAGTTCAAATGACATATATCATGTCCGATAGTTGAAATAACAGGCAACACCCGGTAGTTCAATGGATCAAAGAAACTAGCCCCTAATAAGCGAGAAAGTAGTTCAAATGACATAAATGTTCTACCCGGAAACTAGCCCCTAATAAGCCGGAAAGTAGTTCCTAATCGCCCTAATACGTTCGACTTGTGCATCACACTTTGGATTAGGCTTTGGTCGATACTCGACGAACCCACCCAATGGATCATCGAACCCTCTTCCTCGCAGAACCAGGCCCATCGACCATGTCAGGTTGGATTCTCCAACACTCCTTGGTCGATTGCCCATCCAATGATGTACCCGGGCTTTGCCATGTCCAGCTCGCTGAATTCATCAATACTTACGGAGAACACTATCTCCATTGCCAAACTGTATCTACAGTGATCTTCCTTCTGCTGCAACTCGCGGAGAAGCTTCTCTTTTTCTTTCTATAGCTCTTCCGGGAACACACCGAACACATACTTGTTGAAATCCCTCATAGCTGCGTTGCCTCTTCACAACTTAATCCATTTTTAAGCTCCATCATCATCCGACGGCGGCGTTCTCCTTCACACTTCTCATATGCAATCTGCACAGGGGACTTGTTATCCATGCTACATGACATGGAAAAAAAACAAAACTCAAATTAAATGATATAAGACATACACAAAACATTGCTTATTTACAAATCACCTAATACATGAATTTCTCACGGGTTCAAATGATGTAGGATACATAACATAAAGACGAGTAAAAAAGATATGACTTACATAACATAAGTAGAAGTTAAAATGACATTGGTTACATAAGATAGCAAATTGTAAGGTGGACATGCCATTATAGTCCAAATGACACTACAACATCTTGTAGTTCAACCCCTTTTATTTGGCGTTCGGGCCCGGGTTGCAACAAATGACATCATTTCTTTCACGAACCCAAGCCCAACAAGAAGCCCGACTAGCTATGGTGAAGATGGTTGCCTAACTAGCCAGTCACTGATCTGGCCAGGGTTTTTCAAGTCCATCTCATGCACTTCATCCCTTTTACCGCACAATGCAATTTGCCTTGCAAGAGCACGTCTATGAAATTTCTCTTCCTTCTTGAAGTTGCTTATGTTTTTCTCTTCAGCTCCATACAACTCAACTTTGTCATCGTCGCACTCGGTCACATAGTACTTTGAAAAATCACTACAAGCCGCATTCAACACATCAATGGCTTCGACCCACAACTTCATCTTTTCCTCAATGACTTTGCGTTCACGCTTTGCCGCCGCCTCCACGGAAGTCTCACAGAAGATGATCGGTCCCATCCTACAAGTCGAGGGGTAACTATAATGGTCATCGTAAGCATAACCTTAAGCACTAACCCTAGCACAACCCACCCCACATTTAGTCTTCTCACACAAAAAAACCAAAGGCATCATTATTACCGGCAACTTAAGTCATAAGCTTAACGTTAAGCACTAACCCTAGCATAGCCCCACCTCACATTTGGTCTTCTCACACCAATAAACCAAAGGCATCGTTATTACCGTCAACTTAAGTCTACTTCTGACCATCATCATCAACTTATCCTTAAGCTAACCATAATGAACTCCCTAACTACAACCCTAGTTTCTAATATGAAGTGTCAGATCCACTAACTTGGCACTATAGTAAGCACATATATAACCTTACAAATCAACTTGATAAACACAAAATGACTAAAACTAGGGTTTGCAACAAAGTGAACAATGCAACCAAATGAGATGATTCGAAACAACAAAAATGAGAAGGGTAATAGAGATACCTTCAAAGATGAAAATTGTCCGGATCCACCGGACAAATCTCAAATAATGAAGATGGATTTGGGAGGGCTTCAATGGGGGAGGGAGGTGAAAAAGAGAAGATCGGCTCGGGGAAGAAGAAAGATGTTGAATGAGTGGGTGGGTGGGTGGGTGGGGAGCTACCTTATCCTTTTTTGTGGCTGGAGTGAGGGCAGGACCCTACCGCCATAGTCTCTAGTGGTAGGGTACGCAGTCCTAGCGCCAGAGACTATGGCGATAGGGTCCTGCCCTAACTCCAGCCACAGAACAGAGTTGTATGCAGCAGTTTTGACAGCAAATAGCAGCATATATGCACCAGTTTTCACAACAAAAAATAGGAATTCAAAATATGTAATAATTGGAGCACAAATACTAGAAACAAGTCCAACGTAAAGCATTAAAGATACGTCCTCAAGTCCAAAGCAAACTAAAAGCTAAATGATAGTATCAAGTTTGACATCGTGAAACATCAAGCACTAGTTCAACATGACCAAACACTAGTTCAACATCAAACACTAGTTCATCATCCCTATCTTCCTCTCTTAGAGCACCCCTCATTCACGGTCTTCTTGCGGCGACGAGGAATAAGGTTTTGGAACGGGTCCGGGCTGAATGGATCCGCATGAGGGTGAGACACCCTTTTTGCTTGGGAAACCAGCACTACTAGGAAAAAGGCTACTAGCAGCGTGGGTAAAAATGGCTACTAGCAGCGTGGGTACCTGCGCTACTAGTATCATGCTACAGCTAATAGTTAGTAGTAGCATGGGTTAAACCCGCGCTACTACTAACTTTGTTAGTAGTAGCGTGTGCCACCCACGCCACTGCTATTACGTACACGTGCTACTAGTAATGAAGTACTAGTAGCGTGGGTAAACAACCAACGCTACTAGTATCCTATATACTAGTAGCGCTCAGTTTCTTCCCCACGCTACTACTAACAATTTAGGAATTAAAAAAAATAAAAATTAGATGTAGTATTCATGAATAGTAATACGTCCAATGCAAAACAAACGAATGTCACTAAACCATCTCAATATTCCATTTAACATGTCGCAGAACCATCTCAAGATTCCATTTAACAACAGACACACACAACCTTCCCTAGTGGTCTACCACCAACCTAAACAGACCACTTCTGTAGATGTATCTACCTAGGCTCGCAGTTCAGACGTCGGTGGACTCGAATCCTCCAACCCCCGGAGGTGGCGTCAAGGGCCTCCACCTCGGCGACCTCCGGCGTTGAAATCACCTGGACGATCATCTGTGCGACGTGGCAACCAGACTTCACGGCGAAGTCCGTCTCCGAGTGCCAGAGGTAGATGACGAGCAGCAGCTTCACCTCTCCATACATCGGCAGCCACGACACCGTCCAGTCCACGAACCTCTCGACGACCGTCGGCATCGCCACCAGAACACTGCAACATTACCCTGAAATACTAGAACAAGTTTGTATAGCAATAATACCAATAGCTCATCATATTAGTAAGTGGAGAATTGTGGGGCACAAATTACTAAACTCGATGGAGTCAAAGAAATGAACGTATTTATCCATGAAGAACAATTAGCGAGTCATCAATCTCTGAGCTCCTAGTTGCTTCAGAAGATTTGTTGCAAACTATATTCTCTTTGTTCAGCAACAACTCTGTAATCTGAAAATGTTCTGAAATCTCATATTCAACTATTAATAGTTTTGGTAAAGCTAGTATAGAGAGCTGAAACAAATCTGGAAGATATAATTTTCATAGTGACGTTCTTTGTCATGCGTATGCCAGCGCCATTTTTGTTTCATGGTGGTACATTAACTGAATTTTCAAATTGACTAGGGCTAGTCAGATATCACAATCAGTGGATCTCAAAAGATGTAAACGCAGATACATTGAAACTATGCATCCATCGATTATACTATAACAAGCGCCAATCTAAGAATGTTTCTACTTGCACCGTCATAACCAAATGCTAGGGAGTGAGAGGATCCATACTCTTTGTCTGGGGAGTCCCACTGACTACCCATGTGTTTGCGGTGATGCCGTGATGGAGGCTTGCACTGCATCGATAGAACACAGGACACAAACAAGTCTGTAATTCCCATTTCTACCTCCACATGATAAGCAGAAGCAATCAGCAGCGAGTCTCCAAAATGGCCGGCGCTCCTATTTCTTCCGGTTCTTCTTCCGCTGCTTGGCTGCAGGCAGAGCGATCATTATGTATATTTCTAAGCCGTTGACAACAATATGACACTTGAATTGAACCATCATCATTTATAAAAGCATATAGACTGGAACTAGTCCAACTAGACACTATTCAACCATGTAACCATGCAAACAAAAACTATCTATGACACAACTAGGCTATAACTGGTCATTTGGATCTTTTCTAGTTCATCCGTTGCATCTGCAGAGGAAGCCCTTGATCCTGCTGAAGACAATGTGCTAGTAGCCTACTACTGCAGAAAAAAAGAAACAAACATAAGCTATTTGACTGAATTACACGTGCAGATAGTTGATTTGATCAATTTAGAAATTACCAGTAAACCGACTTTGTAAGTACAGTACAAAAGAAATTGCAAGCAAACTGAATTTACCACTGCCAGTGGCCCGGTACAAAAGAATTGCATCTAAACTGAATTTATAAAGACAATGCAGTGCAAGTTTCATCAGCTATATACAACCAAAATATAACATGAGGCACAATTATTCTGTAACTATGTACTGTTTTGTGACTATGAGCTGAGCTACAAAATGCAAACAGGAATGCAAGATTCATCATGTGCTACCTCCAGCAACCAGAAAATAAAATACATATCTGCAACTGATTGTATTTGCTACAGACTATAGCACACAA
Source organism: Aegilops speltoides (assembly GCA_021437245.1). Classification (NCBI taxonomy): domain Eukaryota; kingdom Viridiplantae; phylum Streptophyta; class Magnoliopsida; order Poales; family Poaceae; genus Aegilops; species Aegilops speltoides. The sequence goes on along the minus strand of CM038146.1, from coordinate 328,530,674 downwards.
CATTGACGGGTTGTACATGTACAGAATTCGAAAAAATATTTATACTACAATATTTGGTGAGAATTAAAGGTAAACTGAATTTAACACTGTTTGTGCAAAAGAAATCAGCAACACAATCTTGCATTGAACATATCCCTTCCGGTGATTGTTTCCATTGAACAAAGAAAGGAACTACTTTCACTTGCTGATGCAACACTAGAACATACTATTCGTTTATAACTGAAGGTGTATCCCTTTTACTTGTCTAGAACTTAGGAACCAAGCTATTGACAATATCTAGAATTTAGCATCAGACAAGCCATCGATTGCGGTCAGACACCTTGACACGACAAGCAACCCTAACTGTACAACAACTCAAGTCAAACAGACACAATAATACAACATCACCAATCATGTCAACCCTCACCAAACTGAATCCTACTGAGATGAGCCAACAGAACAACAACAGGAAATAGTAAAAAATGGGATATGCTGACGACGACGGCAGAATCGATGGCCTCACCAGTTCCCCCATGGGCACGACGAGCCTGACGTCGCACTCGCGGCTGCGCGTGATGCAGTACAGCCACCAGCGCGCGTGCAGGGTGACGGTGGCCGTGTGGAGCATGCAGTCGACGGCGAGGTCGATCTCCTTCATCTGCAGCGGGATGAGCGCGGGCGGGTCGAGGCGGCCGTAGACGTAGGGCTGGTAGCTGGGCACGTCGGGGGTGTCGACGGCGCCGGGGTCGGAGACGACCGCGTAGGCCATCGGCACGGCGGGGAGCCGCAGCGCGGCGGGCGCGGCGGGCCCGCGCTCCATCCCGCGGGCGGCCGCGGCGGGGCAGCCCGCCCGGCAGCACGAGCCGCTTCGACAGCTTGAGCCCGTCCTCCATCGCGCGCGCGAAGTCCTCCATGGGGAAGGGAACGGAACGGGCGCCACCGCAGCCGCAGCCGCTTAGGGTTTCGACGGGATGGGGACACGGGAATGGGAGGGGAGGGGAGGGGGAGAAGGTCGTTTGATCTGCTGATGTGGGGGTGTGTGCGGGAGGTGACGGGCGGTGCGGCGAGGGCGAGGGCGAGGCGAGATTGGGGAGTGTCGGGGGGAAAGGGGAGATTGATTAAGGGGACAAGGGAGAGAGAGAGGATGCGGTGCCCGTGAGCCGTCCTACCACTACGGTCGCACTGGTAGCGTGGCCTAGCAAATCCGCACTCCTACTAAATCGCGTTTTTTTTTTGCGGGGGAAATATTGAGAGCTTTATTACTTGAAAGCGTTCTCCGGGCAGTCAGCCAATAGGCTGCTGATCAGGAAACTAGGAGTACTTTCGATCCAGCTTTCGGTCACGTCAATTGTGCAAGCTTTCTTGGCACAAATATGAGCAGGACCATTAGCCGATCTTACAATATGGCGAATATCAAAAAAAGTGAAACTACCAGAGAGCTCTCCAATTTCTAACAAAATGGGTGCCACGACCGATCGAGAGTCGTGGCGAATGTTCCAGAGGTTGGCGACCTCCGAGCAGTCCGTCTCCACAATGACGCGTGAAAAACCCCTCAGACATGCGAAGATAACTCCGTCGCGCACTGCCATCGCCTCTGCAATGAAGGGATCCGTAACTCCGGGGTATGGCTTACTCCATGCACCCAGAAATGAGCTAGGGGATCGGACGACACCCCCTGCTCCTCCTTTGCCATCTTCTCTGCTGATTGCCGCATCGGTGTTGATGGTGACAAAGCCCTCTTCGGGCGGCCGCCACCCATGTCCGGGCATGGTCAGTGCTAGCTGCCGCGGCACCTCGAGGAGAGATAGCGCCTCCCGAGTGCGTCGTACAGAGTTTGCCGGATCGAGCTTATCCTCACCGTGTGTCAATCTGTTCCTCGAGTGCCAAATGGACCACATGACCGAAACGATCACTGCTCGGTCCCTGGAAGTAAAGCGATCATCGCAAATGATGTCTTCGCCCAGTCATGCGTGAGCATGATAACTTGAAGTCGAAGAGCTGCTGCGCTTCTTCCCAAAATTGTCCCGCATGTGAGCACTCCAATAGTGCATGCAATAGGTTCTCCTGTGAGGCCATACATATCTTGCATAGATTTTGTTGTCTGATGTGCCGGTGCATGAGTGTGCTTTCATCTGGTAAAATGCCACGGAGCACTCGCCAAAAGAACACACGCACCTTGGGCAACACATTCAATTTCCAGAGATCATTCCACATCCGTTGTTTATCTGTTGAAGATCCGGTAGCCTGCCCTTCCTCTAGAGCCTGAAGCTCGTTACGAGTCACTAGAGCGCGGTACGCCGACTTAACGGTGTAGTTGCACGATATTTCATGTGCCCAAGCCAAGAAATCATCCCTCCTCCAAAGCACGTGTTGGGATATTCAAGATTGCCTCTGCGTCCGGAGTGATGAAGTTTTGACGGATAAGTTCCCGCTGCCAAGTCCAATTGTCCGTGTCAATGAGATCGCTTACCAATGTGACGTTTGCTGCGGGTGGACGAAACAGTGGGGTCATGGTGTGCGTTGATGGTAGCCACCGGTCATCCCATATAGAGATAGTCGTGCCATCTCCCACACGTTTGATGAGCCCCGTGATCAAAGCCTCCCTGCCCGCTATGATTGCCCTCCAGGTGGCGGAGGAAGAACTTGGAGTTGTAGCGTGCATGAACTCTGTGTCGGGGAAGTACCTGCCCTTGAGTACTCTTGCACATAGGGTATTAGGATTCGTGATCAAGCGCCAGCCTTGTTTACCCAGCAATGCTATATTGAACAGGTGGAGATCTCGAAATCCCATGCCACCCTTACACTTTGGTGTTGTCAGTTCCTTCCAAGAAAGCCAGTGCATAGACCTCTTGTCTATCGAACTACTCCACCAATACTTGGCCATACAAGACCTCAAGCTCTTGCATACCTTTTTGGTTAACGAGGAAGACACTCATCTTTGAAAGTTGGGATAGCCTGAATGATTGATTTAAGCAACGTTTCCCGCCCAGCACAAGCAAAGAGTCTTTCTGACCAGCCTTGCATTTTACTTCTGGATCTTTCACCTATGTGATCGAAAGTGCCGCTGGTGATTTTACCCACTGCGGTGGGGAGACCCAAATATCTCTCGCTGAATGCCTCGACATGGACATCCAGTGTGTTTTTGATAGTTTGCCTGCATCCATGTGTTGTGTTCGGACTGAAGAAAATGGCACTCTTCTCTCTGTTGACTCTTTGTCCCGAAGCCTCGCCATAGATGCGCAATATACTATTCAATCTTGCCGCACTCCCGGAGTCGGCATTCATGAAAATGAGGCTGTCATCTGCAAAGAGCAAATGATTCACCCAAGGTGCCCGAAGACTCGCTCTTATGCCTCTGTCGACAACACCATAATGTTTTAGAAGACAAGAGAGACCTTCTGCACATAAAAGAAAAAGAAAGGGTGACATGGGGCAGCCTTGGCGCAGGCCCCTGGATGGATCAAAGTAAGGTAATAGCTTCCCATTCACCCGAACTGAGAACCGAACGGAAGTCACACACTTCATGATCAGTCTTACAAAATTTGCCGCGAAGCCAAACTTGAGCAAGATGGCTTCCAGATAGCTCCATTCAAAACGGTCATACGCTTTCATCATATCAAGTTTGACAGCGCATGCGTAGTTTTTCCCCTTCTTCCTCCTTCGCATTGTGTGGATGCTCTCAAACGCCACAAGGACGTTATCTGTGATCAGTCGCCCGGGGATGAATGCACTTTGTTCTTCACTGACTATCTCATCCATGAATTCTCGAAGTCTGTTGGTGATAACCTTCACCGCTAATTTGTATAGGACTGGGCATAACGAGATTGGACGATACTGAGAAATTGACTGCGGGTTCCGTACCTTGGGAATTAGTGTGATCGACGTGTCGTTCATGCCCAACGGTAGTTCTCCTCCGTTCAAAAAATCCAGAACTGCAACTGTTACATCTTCATCAAGAAGTTTCCAGTGTTTCTGAAAGAAACCTGCCGTAAAACCATCGACCCCTGGTGCTTTCGATGGTGACATCTGAAACAGAGCCGTGTGCACCTCGCCTGGTTCGAATGGTTTATTCAGTGCATCGTTCATGGCGGGTGTGACACGCTCAGGGACATGTGATAGCAGCTCGCTGGCGTCCGAAGGCCCCTGCGATGCATACAAATTCTGGTAGAAGTTCAAGATCTCCACCTGATCCTCCTCTGCATTAGCACAAACTGTTCCATCCGACCTTCGTAGCCCAGATATCATATTGGTTCTCTGTCTTTGTTTCGCTTGCGCTTGGAAATAGCTCGAGTTGCGATCCCCGTCGCGTAGCCATAGCACACGCGAGCGTTGACGAAGCCAGATTTCCTCCTGTCAAAGAGCTTCTCGTAATTTGGCCATCGTGCTTTTCTCCTCCTCCGAAGGACCTCGCCCAACTGACTGCCTCCGCAATTTATCCAACTTTTGTTGTAGTTTCCGAACTGTCCTCGCGAGGCATCCGAATTCTTTCTTTCCCCAGGGTTCAAGCTTCTGCTGCATGGCACACAGAGAGTTCAAAACTCCTTGCAGGTTGGGTGTGCGCTGCTGATCTAGCCAGCATTCAGCCACCACACTCTCGTAGTCCAGATGTGTTTGCCACACATTTTCATACCGGAAGGGGCGTTCACCCCTGCACATTGTGTCACCGCGCTGTTCCCTATACTCCATGCGCACGAAGCAATGATCTGACTCAACTGCGCTGATGTGACGAACTGCACTATGCCCGAACTGCTGCCTGAATGCTTCGTTTGCGAAGGCCCGATCAATTCGTGCTTTTACATTGGCTCCACCCGCCTGACGGTTGTCCCAAGTAAAAGGAATCCCCGTCCAACCGAGGTCTTGGAGCTCACACTCATCAATTGCTTCCCGAAACGCCCTCATCTGACCCTCTGGACGAGGCGAACGGCTAAAGTGCTCTTCTCCGTAGAGCGTTTCGTTGAAATCACCAATGCATAACCATGCATTATGAGGAATGGCATGCAGAGTACGAAGGAAGCGCCAACTATGCTTCCTGTCTTCTACTCTTGGAGCGCCATAGAATCCTGTAAATCTCCACTCAAAAGAGTTTTGATCTTTCTTCCGCACCACTGCATCGATGTGGCCGGAACTGAAGTTCTTAAGTTCAACTGAGACATCTCTTGACCAAAACAATCCGATGCCTCCGCTTAAACCAACACTGTTTACTGCAAAACAACCCTCGAATCCCAAAGTGAACTTCAGGTTCTCCACCCTTGCTGCCCTTATCTTTGTTTCCATGACAAAGAGTAAGGTAGGCCCTTCTTGCTTCACAATTGCGAAGCTCCCGAACTGCCTCGGGGTTCCCAAGCCCCGGCAGCCCAACCGATAACACTCATTGGGATGGGCAGCGGCTTGCTTGCTTCTGCTGCCGAGTTCTCAGTGTAGGTCTCTTTTCTTAGGCTCTCTTTCCAAACCCCCGAGCTCATCCCTTCAAGATCCCCACTCACCCCCTCGCCCTTACGGGTGTTCACTATGGTGATGTTCATCGCCAGAAGGAGTAAAGGGTATCAACTCTCGATAGACCCGCTTGGTACATCCTTCCGCTTAGCATTTGCCCCGTTCTTTACCGGAGAATTGACCTCTGCAGATTCTCCCACATTGCTTGAGTTTTTGGATTCTCTCTTGCTGCTGGGTCCAGATTTTTCCTCTTTGTTCTGGTGCTCACCCGATGCAGCTTTCCACTTATCGTCAGGTGCTCTCAGCTTTGGTCCAAACATGAGATCTCCGTTCTTGTCCCGAGGGCAGTCTTTGGGCAATATAGATCACTGTGTCCCAAGCGGCCGCAAGAGAAGCAGAAGTGGGGGACTTGTTCATACTGGATATCATATAGTTCCTCTTTCTTCCTCTTGGCCGAGTTGATCAAGATCCACCTCCGGAGAGGTTTATTAACATCAATTGACACTCTTGCTCGCAGAAACCCCCCAATATGGTCAAAGTGGACTGAAGTAGCGTTCTTATCGATCTGCTGAGCAATCAGACGCCCCCAAGAATCATCTCTAAGATTATAGGGCAGATTTGGGATCCTAACCCACATGTGTAGACGGTCAAAAGTGACCTCATCTGGCCTCATATGATCCTCAAAATCAGCAAGAATTACTGCATGCTTGCTAACATGCCACGGCGAGCCCGCCCAGATGCGATCGCGATCTCTCTGGGTCTCGAACTCTGCCACAAAGGTATTCTCTCCCATGGATCTGAATTGCAGACCCCTAGGGTTTCCCCACGCTGGCCTGAGTGCGTTGCGTATAGTCTGGATGTGTAGTAGATGGCGATGGAGCACCTTCCCGGCCAGTAGCCACTTCTGCGGCTTCCCTTCATCAGCATCATCGATCACAAGGGGCGTAGCCTCTTCGTCGGTGATCCCTAGCTTCCCGAGTTCCTCTTCCAACCTCGCCCGGGCCGACCGAGGGGAGTCGGGGTCCGCCCCTCTGCTTGCGCTCGAGGGCGACGCTGCCATCCTTCGTCGGAGATCAGGAGCGGCCCGCCCGATCAGATCCGGCGGCCGCCGTCAAGTCCTCCCCGAAACCCTAATCGCCCAAGGGTTTTAGGTTTCGAGAGGTGAGCGCTGCGTAGCTGCAGTACTAAATCGCGTTCATCAGGGGATTTTGTGGACGAATAGTAGTAGCGCAGGTAGTATCTGTAGATGAGATATTTGCAATACAATGACTATGTATTGATGGGGTGCTGGTACACGTATATATAATACAGGAAAGGCCTCTACCTCAACTATACAAGACTAGGAGGTTGGCCACAACTCCAATACACGTGCAACACAAAATACATACTCAACACCCCCCCCCCCCCCGCAGTCGAAGCGTCGCTGGAGACACAGAGACTGGACCGAAACTCCTCGAAGACGGGAGTAGGCAATCCCTTAGTCATCACATCAGCAAATTGTTGCGTCGTCGGCACGTGAAGGACCCGAACACGGCCAAGTGCAACCTGCTCGCGCACGAAGTGAATATCGAGCTCAATATGCTTCGTCCGTCGATGGTGCACGGGTTGGCGGAGAGGTAGACCTTGCCGACGTTATCGCAGTAGACAAGAGTGGCCTTGTGAACATCACAAAGCAACTCCTGGAGCAGCTGACGTATCCAAGAGCATTCGGCCACGACATTAGCCACGGCGCGATACTCTGCCTCGGCGCTGGAGCAGGAGACCGTGGGCTGCCGCTTCGATGACCAAGAGATCAACGAGGGCCCAAGGTAGACGCAGTAGCCTGACGTAGAGCGTCGAGTGTCGGGGCAGCCAGCCCAGTCGGCATCCGAGTAGGCGACAAGGTCGGTGGAGGCGGAGGCCGTCAGGGTGAGTCCCAAAGACATGGTGCCGCGTATATAACGGAGAATACGCTTCACCAAGGTCCAGTGAGAGTCACGGGGAGCGTGCATATGAAGGCACACCTGCTGGACAGCGTACTGCAGGTCGGGTCGGGTCAGCGTCAAGTACTGTAAAGCACCAACAATGGAGCGATAGAATGCTGCATCGGACGCAAGAGACCCCTCTAGAGCAGAGACCTTCGCCTTCGTGTCGACGGGGGTGGGCGCCGGCTTGCAGTTAAGCATACCGACACGCTCCAGGAGCTCGTGGGCGTAATTCTGCTGATGCAGAAAGAAGCCGTCAGGTCGTCGGACCACCTCGATGCCGAGGAAGTAGTGCAGGGGGCCCAAGTCCTTGAGGGCGAACTCATCACGAAGACGAGCAGTCAGCCGTTGAAGGAGGTCGGGGGCGGACGCCGTGAGGATGATGTCGTCGACGTAGAGCAGTAGATATCCAGTGTCAGCTCCCTGATGATACACAAAGAGTGAGGCATCGGAGCGAGTGGACCGAAATCCCAGAGACTGCAGAAAGGCTGCGATACGCTGGTACCAAGCCCGAGGCGCCTGCTTCAACCTGTAAAGAGAACGGGAGAGTAAGCACACAAAGTCGGGGTGCTCGGCGTCGACGAAACCAGTGGGCTGCTCACAGAACACCTGCTCGGCAAGATGGCCGTGCAAGAAGGCATTGGAGACATCCAACTGGTGCACAGGCCAGGCACGCGAGACCGCCAGTTGAAGCACGGCACGGATCGTGCCCGGTTTCACAACCGGGGCGAAGGTGTCGGTGAAGTCCACGCCCGCGCGCTGCCGAAAACCACGAACCACCCACCGAGCCTTGTAGCGCTTGAGAGAACCGTCCGGGCGAGTCTTGTGGCGAAACACCCATTTGCCAGATATGATGTTGGCACAAGAGGGTCGCGGAACAAGTTGCCACGTGCGGTTGCGCTGTAGTGTGTCGAACTCCTCCTGCATCGCAGCTAGCCAATGGGGATCCCGAAGGGCAGTGCGAGCGGAGATGGGAACGGGTGATGGCGTCGACGTCGAGGCGGCGCACACATACTCGTCGGCGGAGTAGCGGGTGCTCGGCGGCACGCTGCTTTCGAACGCGGTAGTCACGCAAGCGGCGGGCAGCGGGCGGCGATGGGGGCGTGGCGTGGCGGGGCCGGCCATGACAGAGCGCTGGCAGCAACAAAGTGCGCCAGGCGGCAGGAGTCACGGCAGCGGGGCCCGGCGGCGGCGGCGGGGCGGCTGCGGCTGTCACTGGCGTGGGCCGAGCCGGCGGTGGAAGAGGCGACGGGCGAGGTGGACGTCGAGCCCGTCACAAGGGTGCTGCCGCCAGCCGGGGTGGCGGGCGGGGTACCTACCGGCTCAACCTCATAAGAGGGATACGGAGTCCCGGGGACCCGATTAGACTCGACCTTGGGGGAGGGAGTCGAGAAACCGGGTGGTGGCGGCGGAAGGCGCCGTGCCGGGGGGGCGCTGGGGTTGGCCGCCGCGCATCGCTCCTGGAAGGGGACGCGGGGGCCGGCGCCGAAGGGGCCGAAGTCGGAGGAACCTGAAAAAAAAGGAAACACCGTCTCGACAAAGTACACGTGTCTCGAGGTGTACACACGATGAGTGACAGGATCGTAGCACCGGTAACCTTTGGTGTTAGGAGGGTAGCCAAGGAAGATGCACCGGACGGAACGTGGTGCGAGTTTGTGTGGCGTGGTGGACGCGGTGCTAGGATAACAGAGACATCCAAAGATGCGGAGATCGTCATAGGATGGTGGTGTACCAAAGAGAAGGTAGTGAGGAGCGTAGTTCCACCGAGGACGACACGGACGAATGTTAACTAAAAGAGTGGCGGTGGCGAGAGCGTCGGGCCAAAACCGAGCGGGCACGTTGGAGTGAAAGAGTAACGTGCAAACGCAGTCATTAAGAGTGCGGAGAATGAGCTCGGCACGACCGTTCTGCTGTGAAGTGTAAGGGCAAGTTAGACGAAAGATGGTGCCGTGAGAGGCGAGAAGTGTGCGAAGAGCGACGTTGTCAAAATCTTTTCCGTTATCAGTTTGAAGTGCAAGTATGGGGCGACCGAACTGGGTGGTGACATAGGAATAAAAGGTGGTGAGTGTGGCTAAAGCGTCGGATTTACGACGAAGAGAAAAAGTCCACACATAGTGAGAATAATCATCTAAAATCACCAAGTAGTATAGATAGCCCATGTTACTCGCAACCGGAGACGTCCAAACATCACTATGAAGTAACTGAAATGGAAAAGTGGAAACTGAAGTAGACGCACTAAAGGGAAGACGCACGTGCTTGCCCAAACGACAGGCCTCACAAGTGTGCTCGTCGAGCTTATTACATGAGAAAGAAAAGCTCCTAAGAATATGACGCAAAGTGGCGGGGTTGGGGTGGCCCAAGCGAGCATGCCAGAGGTCAACACCGGCGGCGAGAGCGACGGGTATGGAAGTGGAGGCGCTGGCGTGAACGGGATAAAGCTCATCAGGGCTATCACAACGGTGAAGCACCATCCGGGTACGGGCGTCCTTCATAGAAAACCCGACACCGTCGAATTCAACAGTAAGAGGATTCTCACGAGTAAGACGACGAACGGAGACTAAGCTAGTGACTAAGTCAGGTGAAACAAGGACATTAGACATAGTGATAGGTGTGGAATTAGAAGGAAAACTAGTGCTGCCAACATGTGTGATAGGTAAAGAAGAACCGTTGCCAACGGTGATACGAGTGGGAGTGTTAACTGGAGTGGAATAGGATAGGTTACCGGGATGAGCTGTCATGTGCGCAGTAGCACCCGAGTCCATGTACCAGTCGCCTCCACCTCCGTAGTGACTCGGCGATGGTGCCGAGTGTAGGGCGGCCGGGAGGACGAGGTCCCACGGTGCAGGAACCGGCGGCGACGACTGGCCTCCATAGGGTGGCGCCTGAGTGGGCGCGCCGTAGCCACCGAGAGGTGGCGGAGCGAGCGAAGCATCGTAGGGCTGGTAGGGGGTGCCGAGGAACGCCTGGTGGCCCGCGGGACGAGTACCATGAAGACCCGGTGCGGGAGGCGTGGGGAAGTAGACGGCGGGGGGCGCGTGGGGGGCCGCGCCCGAGGGCGCCGGCGGCAGGACGACGATGAACTGGCCGCGGCATGGGGAGGACGCCAACTGCTGTTGCTGATAGCCGGCACCACCGGCAGGCGGAAGAGGCAGCACGGTGTACCCGTCAATCGGAGGAGGCAGCGCCGCGTGCACGTTGTAGTTCAAGGAGCTAGCATCCATGTCCGTATACATGCTACAGTCTGGGGAGCCATTCATGCCCGTATACATGCTGCATGCATGGGCACCTGCATGCATGGCCGTATGCATCTTGTAGGCCGGAGAGCTAGCCTGCATACTCGCGTCTGGAGCGAAACGGAGCGAAGCCATCGGCTGGAGCGATGCGGGCGGCTGGCAGGCGATGGAGCGATGCGGATGGGCAGCAGCGAAGCGAGAGAATGAGAGAGAGTAGCAGCGGCCGGCGCGATTGACGTGCGGGCGGGCGGCGGCGGATGGGAAGCGGCAGCGGCGGCGCGGAGTTAGCGCGCGGTGGTGGCGGCGGCAGCGCGAGGAGAGGCGCGGCGGCGGCGGCCGGAGATGTGGAGCGGCGGCGGCGCACGCGATGGATGGCGCGGGCGGCGGCGACTTGGAGCAGCGGTGGCGGCGGCGCGAGGAGAGGCGCGGCGGCGGCGGCGGCGGAGCGGAAGCGATGAAAATAACCTAAAAAACTGATACCATGTAGATGAGATAGTTTGCAATACAATGACTATGTATTGATGGGGTGCTGGTACACGTATATATAATACAGGGAAGGCCTCTACCTCAACTATACAAGACTAGGAGGTGGGCCATAACTCCAATACACGTGCAACACAAAATACATACTCAACAGTATCTCACGTACTACAATTATTTATTAGTGGTAGCACGTGTCGTACAACCCACGCTACTACTATAGTCTGTCTACGGAACACGATTAGGAATATTTACCAGTAGCGTGTTTTTTAGGCCGCGCGCTACTGGTAATATTTACTAGTAGCGTTGGTTAATATAGCGCGCTACTGCTAATTAGTAGTAGCGCGGGTCAGAATAGCGCGCTACTGCTAAATTTCTGTGTATAAGGCTTTCCCTAGTAGTGCGGTGGTGCATCCATCATTTGTGACATATTCATCTGTTTCGGAGCTTCATCGTCCTGCAAGTCCACCTCTTCCTCCTCCGATTCACCGGAGTCGCTGCCACCACCGACATGACTAGTTGTAGCATTGACATGGCTAGAAGAATTGGCGGCTCCACTTGCCTGCACCATCGATGTGCTCGGAGCATGCACATCGATGGCACCCGGGCTTTCGCATCAAGAATGGTGACTAGCTTCCGGCAATGTTTCATGAAACGCTGCAGCAAAAACAACAACAAACATACAAACATTTTTAATGCAAACATAAAGACTTGTGAAGTAAAAAGAGAGTAAGGACTTCGAGTGCTTACTTTCACCGTTTGCCTCAAGGTAGGATCCGGCTCCGGAGTCCCGTCTTATGGATTAGTGCATTCGAACCTTCAATGATACTTCTGTTGAGCTCAAAGGTATAAAATTCAATGTAAGCTCGAAAGTTTGCACAATCAAGACAATATCAATCCACTCTCCAAATAAGTTCACAGGACTTACCACTCTATCAGTCAAGGGTGCATTCTCTCTGTGAGGACCTTGTGTACTTCTCACAATGGCGTCGTACTCATCACCCGATTCAATGTTTGCATCATGATCTGCGAGATCTACGCCGGTCCACCTTGGCCTCAAATGCACCCGAAATCACCTCCCATTGTCATACCACTTTAGATGAGTTTCTTTCTAATCCCTCATGTCTGCCAAAGTCATATCCATCTCTCTAGAACCGAGCCTCTGCATCCACATCTCAACATATGGTGTTGTCCCCACTCAACCACATTCTGATTATTCTTTCGGTTCTGAGTGCAAAGAACGACAACAACAAAGCATAAGAAACAATTTGAAACCTTGTATTGTTGGTTAACATAGCCTCGGTTAGGTAACTCACTTGTGAAGCTCAAGTCCACCCGTGTTTGCTGGCTCCGGTGGGGTGCGTTGCCTCATACCAAATTGCAAGGCCAATCGATGTGGTAGATGCCACTCGACAGCAAAAATGCATATGAGAGGGCACCTGATCCGCCAAAGCTGGGCGTCCCTAGTACACATCTAGTTCAATGTGAAATCCCTATCTGCCTCATAAGGCCTCTAGTTAACATGTGAAAGAGCTAGTTAGTTTGTCCAATGCATTAGATGAAAGCTTAGAGAAAATAATGAATCGGTGTACCTGACGATATGTGAGGTTGTCCATCTTGTTGATGAAGTTCTTGTACAAAGACTTGTTCTTGCTTCCAAAAATTCTAACCCTGTCCCAAGAGAATGATGATAGGTCTCCGTCGTGTCTATAATTTTTTGATTGTTCCATGCCAATATTCTACAACTTTCATATACTTTTGGCAACTTTTTATATTATTTTTGGACTAACATATTGATCCACTGCCCAGTGCTAGTTCCTGTTTGTTGCATGTTTTATGTTTCGTAGAAAACCCATATCAAACGGAGTCCAAACAGGATAAAAACGGACGGAGAATATTTGGAATATTTGTTATTTTTGGGAAGAAGAATCAACGCGAGATGGTGCCCGAGGAGGCCACGAGGCAGGGGGCGCGCCCCTGACCCTCGTGGGCACCCCAAAAGGTGGTTGCTGCATTCTTTGGCCGCAAGAACGATAATTTTTGGAAAAACAATCGTGGTGAAGGTTTCAATCCAATCGGAGTTACGGATCTCCGGATATATAAGAAACGGTGAAAGGGCAGAATTGTAGAACGCAGAAACAGAGAGAGACAGAGAGACATATCCAATCTCGGAGGGGCTCTCACCCCTCCCACGCCATGGAGACCATGGACCAGAGGGGAAACCCTTCTCCCATCTAGGGAAAAGGTCAAGGAAGAACAACAGGAAGAAGGGGGGCTCTCTCCCCCTTGCTTCCGGTGGCACCGGGACGCCACCGGGGGCCATCATCATCACCGCAATCTACACCAACACCTCCGCCATATCCACCAACATCTCCATCACCTTCTGCCATCTATATTCAGTGGTCCACTCTCCCGCAACCCGCTGTACCCTCTACTTGAACATGGTGCTTTATGCTTCATATTATTATCCAATGATGTGTTGCCATCCTATGATGTCTAAGTAGATTTTCGTTGTCCTATTGGTGATTGATGAATTGCTATGATTGGTTTAGTTTGCTTGTGGTTATGTTGCTGTCCTATGGTGCTCTCTCTGTCGCGCAAGCATGAGGGATTCCCGTTGTAGGGTGTTGCAATATGTTCACGATTTGCTTATAGTGGGTTGCTTGAGTGACAGAAGCATAAACCCGAGTAAGGAGGTTGTGGCGTATGGGATAAAGGGGACTTGATATGTTAATGCTATGGTTGGGTTTTACCTTAATGATCTTTAGTAGTTGTGGATGCTTGCTAGAGTTCCAATCATAAGTGCATATGATCCAAGAACAGAAAGTATGTTAGCTTATGCCTCTCCCACATAAACCTTGCTATCGGTCTAGTAAGGTAGTCAATTGCTTAGGGACAATTTCACTACTCCTACTACCACTTTTCCACACTCTCTATATTTACTTTATTGCTTCTTTATCTAAACAACCCCTAGTTTATATTTACGCGTTCTTTATTATCTTGCAAACCTATCCAACAACACATACAAAGTACATCTAGTTTCATACTTGTTCTAGATAAAGCAAACACTAAGCGTGCGTAGAGTTGTATCAGTGGTCGATAGAACTTGAGGGAATATTTGTTCTACCTTTAGCTCCTCGTTGGGTTCGACACTCTTACTTATCGAAAGAGGCTACAATTGAGCCCCTATACTTGTGGGGTTATCAAGACCTTTTCTGGCGCCGTTGCCGGGGAGTCATAGCGTGGGGTGAATATTCTCGTGTGTGCTTGTTTGCTTTATCACTAAGTAATTTTTATTTGCTGTTGTTCTCTATCTTTAGTTATGGATATGGAACACGAAATACCAAAAAAATTAGGTGTACTTGCTACTCATGGAGATGGGGAACCTCCTAAAACCCTCGATGCTCATTATGTGAAAGATATTATGTACTACTTTGATAATCCTGAGAAAACTCCATTCAGTTATGTTATGGGAGACACGTTGGATCAACGTGAATACTTTAGGGATTATCACTTGACTCAAAAAGGGAAACTATTATGGGATCAAATTCATATGTTGCATTGGTATGCTCGTCAACTATGCTTGAGATATGATTATACTTGTTGCTCTAGGATGAAGGCTCCACACCATTCCTTTTCGTGCAAATTTAATGATGATAAAACCTTGGCTTCTTATGCTAATGGTATCTATGATTACTATGATGTGGAACAATTAGAAGAATCCGTTGCTTTTATGGGTGCTTATGAAATTGAATCTTTGTTTAAAGAGTGTGAAAATCTTGATGATGTTGTTTATAGACCTGAAAATTTTGCTATACTTAAATATTGCTATGATAACTATGAATTCAATTCCGATATTTATGCATTTATTGAGGAAGTCTCCGCTGTCCAAGAAGAGACTAATATTTTGCAGGAGTCTATGGAAGAAGAAATTGATGAAACTATGAGCTCATTGGATGAAAAAGATGATGAGGAGAGCGAAGAACAAAAGGAGGAAGAGCGGATTAGCTACCCGTGCCCACCTTCTAATGAGAGTAACTCTTCAAATCATACATTGTTTAATTCCCCTTCGTGCTTACCGATGGAAGATTGCTATGATGATTGCTATGATCCCGTTGATTCTTTTGAAATATCCCTTTTTGATGATGCTTGCTATGTTTGTGGCCAAGATGCCAATATGAATGATGCTTATGGTGATGAACTTTCTATAGTTCCTTATGTTAAACATGAAATTGTTGCTATTGCACCCACGCATGACAGTCCTATTATCTTTTTGAATTCTCCAAACTACACTATATAAGAGAAGTTTGCTCTTATTAAGGATTATAGTGATGGGTTGCCTTTTACCATTGCACATGATAATTTTGATGAATGTGATATGCATGTGCTTTCTGCTCCTACTTGCAATTATTATGAGAGAGGAACTATATCTCCACCTCTCTATGTTTCCAATATGATAGAATTGCAAGAAACTGCTTATACTATGCATTTGCCTTTACTTGGTGTGCATGAATTGTTCTTTTATGACATGCCGATGCATCGGAAGAGAGTTAGACTTTGTTGTTGCATGATATATGTTACTTTGTGCTCACTACTCAATTACAAATAATTAAAATTGGCTTTGATATACCTTGGGATCCGGGTGGATTCACTACTTGAGCACTATATGCCTAGCTTAATGGCTTTAAAGAAAGCGCTGCCAGGGAGACAACCCAGAAGTTTTAGAGAGTCATTTATTTCTGTTGAGTTCTTTTTTATAGTTTAAAAACAAAAAAATAAAGAGGGGAACCCAAAACTTTTCAAAAAGGAAAGTGAAAATGAGAAAGACAAGCATTGTTGAAGTGGGGGAGCTCCTTGAACTTTGTTCATGCTCACGGAAACTTTGTGACTACAGGAACTTTTCATCAAAAATAATTATCCTGTTGTACAATTCCATTGTATTATAAAAATAATGTGCCAAGGTTTGCCTTTAGGATGTTTACAATGCTTGTTGGTTTGTGCGGTGCAGGACAGAAACTTTGGCTGTAGTGCGCGATTTTACATTTTTTACTGGAACGTCGAACGGTTATGAAACTTCTTGCACTGTCTTGCTGTACAAAGTTTTTATTTTTCCTAATTTTGGTAGAATGTTTGGGGTACCAGAAGTATGGTGAATGTTCAGATTGCTACAGACTGTTCTGTTTTTGACAGATTCTGTTTTTGATGCATAGTTTACTTGTTTTGATGAAACTATCAATTTCTATCAGTGGATTAAGCCAGGGAAAAGCTATATTATACTAGAAACAATGCAAAATTAAAATATGAATTGGTTTGCAACAGTATTTAGAGTAGTGATTTGCTTTATTATACTAACGGATCTTACCGAGTTTTCTGTTGAAGTTTTGTGTGGATGAAGTGTTTGATCGAGGAGGTCTCGATATGAGGAAAAGGAAGAGAGGCAAGAGCTCAAGCTTGGGGATGCCCAAGGCACCCCAAGTTCCCAAGGCACCCCAAGTAAATATTCAAGGAGACTCAAGCGTCTAAGCTTGGGGATGCCCCGGGAGGCATCCCCTCTTTCTTCAACAAGTATCGGTATGGTTTCGGATTCGTTTCGTTCATGCGATATGTGCAAATCTTCGAGCGTATTTTGCATTTAGTTTTCACTTTTCTTTTATGAGATAGTCCATGGTTGATTTATAGAATGCTCATTGCACTTCACTTATATCTTTTGAGTATGGCTTTATAGAATGCTTCATGTGCTTCACTTATATCTTTTGAAGTTTGGATTGCCTGTTTCTCTTCACATAGAAAACCGCCATTTGTAGAATGCTATTTTTCTTCACTTATATTTGTTACAGTGTGGGCATATCTTTTGTAGAAAGAATTAAACTCTCTTCTTTCACTTATATCTACTAGCAAAAAGGCCTGTGCGTTGCGACGGGAGAAAAAAATCCAGTCATATATCTAACTGGGTCAGTTGGACAAACTATGCGTGGCCAGTTGGCAAGTTGTGAGATCGAACCCTCCCATCGGCAATTTTATTTTTCTCCGGACCTGGGCCACAGTGCGCCACCAGATGGGCTTCCTCTTCCTCCGTTGGGCCAACACGAGTGGCAAGTAACAAAACCAAATAGCGTACGTGAAATTAATTGAAGCGGGACCAAACAAAGCGGACGTAACCAAGAATATCACCTCCCTTTAATAGTAGGTATAGATATAGATTTAGAGAGATGACAGGAATTGCTCATTCGCATGGTTAGTCATAAAATCCTACATAAAACTTGTAGGTCACTGAATATGATATGTTTAATTCCTTGCAATAGATTTGCGATATAAAGGTGGTGATATTAGAGTCATGCTAGTGAGTGACTATGGATTAGTAGAAATACTTGTGTTGAGGTTTGTGATTCCCGAACCATGCACGTATGGTGAACCGTTATGTGATGAAGTCGGAGCATGACTTATTTTTTGATTGTCATCCTTTGTGTGGAGGTCGGGATCGTGCGATGGTTAACTCTTACCAACCCTTCCCCTAGGAGCATGCGTGTAGTACTTTGTTTTGATGGCTAATAAATTTTTGCAATAAGTATGTGAGTTCTTTATGACTAATGTTGAGTCCATGAATTATACGCACTCTCACCCTTCCATGATTGCTAGCCTCTTCGGTACCGTGCATTGCCCTTTCTCACCTTGAGAGTTGGTGCAAACTTCGCCAGCGCATCCAAACCCCGTGATACGATACGCTCTATCACACATAAGTCTCCTTATATCTTCCTCAAAACAGCCACCATACCTACCTATCATGGCATTTCCATAGCAATTCCGAGATATATTGCCATGCAACTTCCATCATCATCATATACATGACTTGAGAATTCATTGTCATATTGCCTTGCATGATCGTAAGATAGCTAGCATGATGTTTTCATGGCTTGTCCATTTTTTAATGTCATTGCTAAGCTAGATCATTGCACAGCCCGGTACACCGCTGAAGGCATTCATATAGAGTCATATCTTTGTTCTAGATACCGAGTTGTAATATTAAGTTGTAAGTAAATAAAAGTGTGATGATCATCATTATTAGAGCATTGCCCTAGTGAGGAAAAGATGATGGAGACTATGATTCCCCCACAACTTGGGAAGAGTCTCCGGACTTTATGAAAAATAAAAGAGGCCAAAGAAGCCCAAATAAAAAAAGAGGCCAAAGAAGCCCACCAAAAAAATAAAAAAAATAAAAAAAAGGAAAATAAAAAATGAGAGAAGGGGCAATGTTACTATCCTTTTACCACACTTGTGCTTCAGAGTAGCACCATGTTCTTCATATAGAGAGTCTCTTGAGTTATCACTTTCATATACTAGTGGGAATTTTCATTATAGAACTTGGCTTGTATATCCAACGATGGGTGTCGGTGTCAAAACCGGCGGATCTCGGGTAGGGGGTCCCGAACTGTGCGTCTAGGCGGATGGTAGCAGGAGATAAGGGACGCGATGTTTTTACCCAGGTTCGGGCCCTCTCGATGGAGGTAAAACCCTACTCCTGCTTGATTGATATTGATGATATGGGTAGTACAAGAGTGGATCTACCACGAGATCAAGGAGGCTAAACCCTAGAAGCTAGCCTATGGTATGATTGTTGTAATGGTTGTTAGTCCCACGGACTAAAACCCTCCGGTTTATATAGACACCGGAGAGGGCTAGGGTTACACAGTCGGTTACAATGGTAGGAGATCTACATATCCGTATTGCCAAGCTTGCCTTCCACGCCAAGGAAAGTCCCATCGGACACGGGACGAAGTCTTCAATCTTGTATCTTCATAGTCTTGGAGTCCGGCCGATCTCGATAGTCCGGCTATCCGGACACCCCTAGTCCAGACTCCTCAAGAGTAGCCCTGAACCAGGCTTCAATGACGATGAGTCCGCGCGCATATTGTTCGGCATTGCAAGGCGGCTTCCTCCTCGAATTAATTCATAGAAGATTGTGAACACTAGGATAGTGTCGGCTCGCAAAATAAATTCCACATACTACCGTAGAGAGAATAATATGTACACAAGCTCAATCTGCCGACGATTTAGGTGGCGTGTGCACACCACCGCCAAGCCTTTACTTGAATCGTTTTACTATACCACCTCAGCGCATTTAGCTAAGCGGTTTCCTTGGCACGTCTTGTCGAGCGAGATCGTGTTCCCCTTATTCCGGGATTCCCATCAATACGGACGTGGGTAACCCAACCGTGCCATTGACTGTGGTGCTTGGGAGATAGGCGAGTTTTACCAGGCCGGTGGGGACGCATAGTCTTCGTCCGCCCATATATAAGGGGATAAGGATCTACCCTTTTTACCTACGCCTTCTTCCTCCTTTGCCTATCCATCTCCGCGCACTCGAGCTCCAGCGCCCAAGCCCGCACATCTCGCCTCAACCTTCTCCAGCCATGTCCGGAGCGGGAGGCAAGTGGATGGCCTCCTCCGTTATGGAGGGGCACATCAAAAAACTGCGTGGCGCCGGATACTTGTCCAATGACATCGCAGACCGGCCGCCCGACGAGGGGCAGCTCATACCCACCCCCAGGCCCCATGAGAGGGTCGTATTTCTTCCCCACTTCCTCTGCGGACTGGGCTTCCCACTTCATCCCTTCATTCGGGGGCTCATGTACTACTACGGCCTGGATTTCCACGATCTGGCGCCAAACTTCATCCTCAACATCTCGGCGTTTATCGTCGTGTGCGAGGCCTTCCTCTACATCCAGCCCCACTTCGGCTTGTGGCTAAAGACCTTCAATGTCAAGCCGAAGGTGGTGAAGGGCTTTCAAGCGGAGTGCGGAGGCGCCATAGTGGGAAAAATGCCCAACGTCATCTGGCTCGAGGGTGCCTTCGTGGAGTCCATCAAAGGGTGGCAATCGGGGTGGTTCTACATCACCGAGCGGCATGACCCTAAATGGGCAGCGGCCCCCGAGTTCAGATCTGGTACCCCCATGCAGCTCACCTCCTGGAAAGAGAAGGGCTTGCTATGGGGCAGTTCGGAGGAGCTGACCGGACTCTAGTCTTGTCTCCAGACCCTGGTGAACAAGAAGCTTAAGCTTGTCAACATGATCTAGGTCATGCTCGTCCGCCGGATTCTCCCCTGCCAACAACGGGCTTTCAATTTGTGGGAGTTTGATCCGGCACAGCACCAGACCCTCAGCGGGCTCTTCGACACAATGTACGAAGCTGCCTGGAGGATGCTGTTCAAGGGAGGAGAAGCCCCCGCATCCGTGACTGAAGATCGCGGATTCAGCACGCAGCGCCCGGCAGGCGCGGTAAGCTATGTTATCCTTTATGGGACATTCATTTCTTTCATAGTTTGACTCCATGTGGGATTTAAAATTCCCTTATGCCTTTAACAGGACTGGTAGAGGACGTCCGGACATGTTAACTGTCCGGCTCCCCTCCCCGAAGACCCAGCGGATACCCGTTTGACGGGGCTGCTAGTCCCGGCACTTTATGTGGTGCCAGAGAAGAAGGCCAAGAAGAAGGCCACGGGAACCCGAAGAAGTTCCCGGCGCCAGGTGGTATCAGACTCGTCGTCCGATGGCTCCGAGGCGGACTCCTCCCCCGAAGACGAGGAGGAGAAAGAGGCCTCTCCCCAAGATGGGGGGAGAGAAGAAAAGGAAGGCTTCCCCAACGGGGGAGGCTGAAGGGTCCAAGAAGGGAAGGACCCTTCCTCCGGACTGCTCCGCCGACGCCGGCGACGGCGACGGGGAGTGGCCCTCAAGGGCCAAGCCCCCAGCAAGATCGTAAGTATCCGGATTCCTAAATGATTTATGATTTCTATTTGTGCCACGTAGTGTCCTTCTAATGCCGCATACTACCTGTAGTCCGGCCGAGGATGATCTTCCCGCTTCATCGAGCGGGTCCTTGGCTCCGTCGGATGTGGATTCCCTCCCGACCGCCTCAACTCCCCGTGACGCTGACGATGCCGAGGTGGGATCCCGTGAGGGGGCCCATCAGGAGGAGGAAGCTCCGGAGGTGCCGCAAGGCAACCTCCCGGACTTTGCACCGGACTCTGCACCAGAACCAGCAGTGGTTCCGGAGTCCGGCAGGCGGCCCCTTCGTGAGAAGGGCAAGACCATGGCACCGGCGGCCTCCGTCCAACCGGAGGCACCGGACAACTTGTTGGTGGCGCTTAACAGCGCTTCCATCGAGGAAGAACACCGCACTATAATGAGTGCGGTGATTCAGAAGGTTCAGCTCACCAAGAGCGGGCTGACCGAAGCCTGCAGCAGCCTTCTAACGGGCTTTGAGGTAAGAAATTTAAAATATGTAATGTAATACCGCATAGATAGTAGCCCTTGATGCTCGGTTCGGTGTTCGGAAAGAAAAGCCGGACTGAGGATCTAAAAAAGATATATGCAGGAGGTCTAAAAATTATGTCAATATGGGATTGCAGGCTGCACTGCTGACCTCTGCCGACCGATCATGGAGGTCAAGCTTTGAAGCAGAACCTCGAGCGGTCTGAGAGTGAGCTCGGCCATGCCAAGAAGCAGCTCGAGGACAGGGACGGTGAGTAACACCGTGTTAAATTTGTACCTTACAGAAAAGTATTTTGGTTGCAAGAGAAATAACAAGGATAACGTGGGTACTCCAGGGGCCACGAATGAGGTGGCGACCCTTAAGGAGGCCATGTCCGTGGCCGAGCGTAATGCGGTCGCGGAACGAGCTGAGAGAGAGAAGTAGGAGGCGCGGGTGGCGGAGGTGCAGCAAGAGCTCCAGGTTCTTGTGGAAAAGCACAAGAGTTTGGAGCGTGACTCGAGGACTCAAGAGTCCGAGCTTGCCTCGGCTCTTGAGAGTGCCAAAGCCGCTAAGGCCGAAGCCCATAGGGCCCTCCAGGAGATCGAGGCGGTGAAGAAGATAGCGGCGGGTAAGGCATTTTTCATGCAAAGCAAGCATGTGAATGTGAATTACCTATTACTTACCCGAATTCGGAGCTCTCCAGGAGCGTTTGCAGATCTGCCTCGCAGCGTGTCCGATGCTGCCGCATTCTACCGGGCCGAGGAGGGAGCTCAAGGAGAAGGTCTTCGGTCTCAATATCCGAGGCCGGACATCCGGTGCTTTTAGCGACCAGTGAAGCAGCTGGTCGAGCTCCACAAGGTAGCCGAACAGGCCATGAAGGGCCTCATAGTTCGTTTGTGACCCCAAGAGGCCATGCACAGGAGCTACTTCGCTGGTGTGGCGGCTGGTGGATGCATGTCCCTGGATGGAAGTCGTCAGCGCTCGCCTGCATTGAAGGTGCCGTCGGGCCTTGCCGTGCAAAAGTGCCTTGGGGCAGGCTGGATCTCGAGAAGCTTCTCACAGACGTGCAGGCCGGGCAAGGAGTATCGCACGCCAAATGTATTATAAGAGTGTCTGAAGGGTGCCCGCAAGATTGCGGATGAGTGCTCCAAAGATGTAATATTTGAGTAGACTCGCAATGTGTTATCTGTCGCGCTGAAAACTTTGTTCATATGCGCTAAGCAACGCTTATTAATTTAAAATATTACCTTCAGGCGGCCGCTTATAAAATCGAGAGATGGCGAGTCGTCGGCTTCAGCCCCCATGCCACGAGTCTTTGGGGTGTTCGTATAAACTTGAGCGCTCTTGTTCCCATTTTGGGTCCATCTAGGAGGCGCTCAACACGACGAACAAGGCAACCGGACTTATAATGCTTGAACACTCTCACTTAGCAATAGAATTCTATAATTTTAAATTTTGGCGAAGCCCCTAGTATTCGGAAGACCGAGTTCGGGGTGCTATCCACGCCTGGGCCGGACAAAGCCGGTTCCTCGCTCTAAGCGGCATAAGTCTTTAGGGACTCGAAAGGATCTCTCGAACAGCGACCAGCTCTCGCCTTACCATGACGGTCAGTTTTAGCTTTCTCCACTGAGGCGCTCACCCAGCTCAACCGGGGCGCAATCGCAGTGGTTCTCCCAGTGCTACCTTAGCCGATAAAACGGAACGTAAGGTACCAAAACATGGGAGCCGAGCAAACCCAACTATTGACCCAAGACATGATTCAGAGCCGATGCATATAATGCTATAAGTTCGGGGTGCTGCCCTTGTGAAAGTGTGCGGACTTATCACACCATAATGCGGGGAACATAAGCCCCTGGTGTATTTGGCCGTACCAAAGTGTACGGATGCAAAATGTCATAAACGAACATATATATAAAAAAAGGATGCAATTATAAGCAAAAAGCGATGCATTGTTTATTCAGAAATACTGCTATGAATGCAGAGCGATACAAATAGTGCGGTAAGCAAGGGGTTGGACTATTAAACATGTCCCCCTCCAGGGGTAGGCTGCGGAATGGTGTATTAAACAGATTTAATGCTCGTAATGGAGACCACCTTAGTGTTCGTCGTAGCCTTTCGCCTTCCCTGGCTGTTGCATCGTGAGTTCGGCAGGTCTACTGCCGGACAAGGCCTCTGGTGAACGGAGTCCTGTGGATAAGAAAAAAGAAAAATAAAAAGAGCGACACACTTGGTTGCCCCTGGTGTGGTTGAGCCGCACTCTGGGCCTGTCGTGGTCGTGCCCCTCCCCCTATGCCCATGGTATCTCCAGAGCGTAATGATGTACGCGGAGTACTAGTCTTGCAATCATGCAAGGGCTGGGGTTGGGGCCGCATTACTCTACGCTGCGTTCGGAACGTGCTGTGGTCTTGATGTATGTTACTCCGGGCGCGTTTGGCTGTGTCCGGTCGCTTACCGGCCGGACTCGAAAATTGCCTTAAGAGGCTGCTCTGTACTTCTGCCATGAGAGCCGTGTATGTTCCTCCATTCGGAGGGAGCGTTCCGTGTTTCCGTTGACCGTGATGACTCCTTGAGGGCCTGGCATCTTGAGCTTGAGGTATGCATAATGCGGCACCGCGTTGAACTTTGCAAACGCGGTCCGTCCGAGCAGAGCATGATAGCCGCTGCGGAACGGGACTATATCGAAGATTAACTCCTTGCTTCGGAAGTTATCCGGGGATCCGAAGACCACTTCCAGTGTAACCGAGCCTGTACAATTGGCCTCTACACCTGGTATGACGCCTTTGAAGGTCGTCTTTGTAGGTTTAATCCTTGAGGGGTCTATGCCCATCTTGCGACCGTGTCCCGATAAAGCATATTCAGGCTTCGCCGCCGCCCATCGGGACTCGTGAGGTGAAATCCATCGACGATTGGGTCTAAAACCACGCGCGAATCCCCATGGCGGATCTTGGTGGGGTGGTCCTTCGATCAAAAGTGATCGGGCAAGAGGACCATGGATTGAACTTCGGGCGATCGCTCCATCGCGTATACATCCCTAAGTGCGCACGCTCCCTCTTGGGTATGTGGGTTGCGTATATCATGTTTACCGTCCACACTTGTGGGGAAACCTTCATCCTCTCTTGTTCGGCGGCGGGTCTCTTCCTCGTCATCGCTATGCAGCCCCTTGTCATTGTTTTCGGCAATTAGCTTGCCTGCCTGCTTAAATACCCAACAATCCCTATTGGTGTGATTAGCTGTCTTTTCGGGGGTGCCATGTATCTGGCAAGAGCGGTCGAGTATTCGGTACAAATTGCATGGACCCGGAGTGGTTCTTTTGAATGGCTTCTTCCGCTGACCGGGTTTAGAGCCTCTGAATCCGGCGTTGACTGCCGTATCCTCAGTGTTATCGCCGTTAACGCGGCGTTTGTTTTTGTTTCGACGTGACCTGCCATTGCGGTCCTTAGTATCCGGACTGCCAACATTTTTGCTGAGGTTATTACTGTGGGCTAGCCAGCTGTCCTCCCCCGCACAGAAGCGGGTCATTAGTGATGTGAGAGCTGCCATGGATTTCGGCTTTTCCTATCCTAGGTGCCAGGCCATCCACTCGTCGCAGATGTTGTGTTTGAAGGCTGCGAGGGCCTCTGCATCCGGACAGTCGATGATTTGATTTTTCTTTGTTAGGAACCGTGTCCAGAATTGTCTGGCCGATTTGTCTGGCTGCTGAATTATGTGGCTTAGGTCATCGGCGTCTGGTGGTCGCACATATGTGCCCGGGAAGTAGTCAAGGAATGCGGCTTCCAGGTCCTCCCAACACCCAATTGACTCTGCTAGCAAGCTATTAAGCCAATGCCGAGCTGGTCCTTTAAGCTTGAGTGGGAGATATTTGATGGCGTGGAGATCGTCACCACGGGCCATATGGATATGAAGGAGATAGTCTTCGATCCAAACCGCGGGGTCTGTTGTGCCATCGTAGGATTCAATGTTCACGGGTTTAAACCCTTCAGGGATTTGATGATCCATTACTTCATCTGTGAAGCATAGTGGGTGTGCGGCGCCTCTATACTGGGCAATATCGCGACGTAGCTCAAGAGAGCTTTGTCTACTGTGTTCGGCCCGACCGGAGTTGATGTATCCGGCGCGACGGTAGTCGTTGCGCACCATGGGGCGCCCACGTGATCCGTACATCGATCTTGATTGTCTTGCCTTGTCCTCCAATATGTCTCGCAAGTCCGGCGCATCCCCCGTGGCTTCGCACTTTTCGAGCAGTGCCGGGGTACGGTTCTGGTGGAGGGCCTAGATGCCTCTCTGTCACGGCCACGAGGTGGTCGGTCTGCCGTATTATGCGCTGGTGATGAGGGTTTATATGCCTCCTCCTCTAATTGGGGGAGCAACTTGTGTTTTGGGTAGCTTTTGGAGGGGCGTTCGAGTTCGTGCTCTTCGGCCACGAGGACTTCGGTCCATCTGTCGGCCAACAGGTCTTGATCAGCTCTGAGCTATTGCTGCTTTTTCTTTAGGCTGTTTGCCGTGGCCATAAGCCTGCGTTTAAAATGCTCTTGTTCGATGGGATCCTCGGGCACGACAAATTCGTCGTCGTTGAGGCTTGCCTCGTCTCCGGAGGGAGGCACGTAATTGTCATCCTCGACCTCTTCGTCTACCGCTCTCTCGTGAGGGCTGGCTTCTGCGTCTTCCTGCGCTGAATCTTGCTGGAGGGGGTTGTCTTCGGCACTCTCTGGGGTGTTATTATCTCCGGTGCCAGAATCTCCATTCTTGCTGTGGCGGGATTTAGAGCGGCGCCGCTGACGTCGGCGCTTGGGCTGTTTCTTAGGGGAATCTGCCTCTGCTGCTTCTTTGCCGTCCCCATCCTTTGGGATGTCCACCATGTATATGTCGATGACGAGGTGGTCTTCCGATGCCCGTAGGCGCTGGTTCTTGGTCGCCTCTCGCATCGCCGTCCATACCGCCGATGTCTTTGAGTCGTAGTCTAGCATGTCGGTTAGATCGTCGGCAGTGGCTACAAAGTGGGTGGTGGGTGGGTTTTGAATTTCTTCATCGTCGCATCCCAACCGCCCCGACCGCAGTCGGCCAGGCTCTCGATAACGACAGATGTTTTAGCGAATTCAGAATGTCGCCAAAGGGTGAGTCTTTGAAAGATGTCCGCGGTGGTGAACTCCATGATCGGCGCCAATCGGATTCGATTGGTAGAAGGCGCAGGAGGTTGAGTCCGCAAGGAGTCCGCACCTCGAGTCACGAGCTTTACAAGGACAAAGCGGTGTTTGGCTCCATCGCCGTAGAGATTGCAGCCCCGAGGCGGTGTCCAGCCACCTGCCCTCGTCTGCAGCGGTCGGCTCGAACTAGGGTCGGAGCGGACTCATGTGCTTGACCTCGAGGCCTTTGTCCGTGGCAGAGCTAAATCATGCCCATCGTGACAGTGCGGCGTGCTTGGCTGTGGCTCGAATCCGTCGAAGATCAAGTCTCCGCGGATGTCGGCCGTGAAGTTTAGGCTTCCAAATCTGACCTGACGGCCAGGGGCGTAGCTTTCGATCTGCTCGGATGGCCTGCTTAATTGCCCATGATGCAAAGCCGCCGAACACAAAGATCTGTCCAGGAGAAAAGTCTCACCCGGACTGCGTGGTTGTTGATGATTGAAGGAGCCATCAAGCCTATCGGTGGCGACGGAGGAACTCTCAATGAAAGCACCAATGTCGGTGTCAAAACCGCGAATCTCGGTAGGGGTCCCGAACTGTGCGTCTAGGCGGATGGTAACAGGAGACAAGGGACACGATGTTTTTACCTGTGTTGGGCCCTCTCGATGGAGGTAAAACCCTACTCTGCTTGATTGATATTGATGATATGGGTAGTACAGGAGTGGATCTACCACTAGATAAAGGAGGCTAAACCCTAGAAGCTAGCCTATGGTATGATTGTTGTAATGGTTGTACGTCCTACGGACTAAAACCCTCCGGTTTATATAGACACCGGAGAGGGCTAGGGTTACACAGAGTCGGTTACAATGGTAGGAGATCTACATATCCGTATTGCCAAGCTTGCCTTCCACGCCAAGGAAAGTCCCATCCGGACACGGGACGAAGTCTTTAATCTTGTATCTTCATAGTCTTGGAGTCCGGCCGATGATGATAGTCCGGCTATCCGGACACCCCCTAGTCCAGGACTCCCTCAATGGGCTTCCTCAAATGCCCTAGGTCTTCATGAGCAAGCAAGTTGGATGCATACCCACTTAGTTTCAGTTTGAGCTTTCATACACTTTTAGCTCTAGTGCATCCGTTGCATCGCAATCCCTACTCCTCACATTGACATCAATTGATGGGCATCTCCATAGCACGTTGATTAGCCGCGTCGACGTGAGACTTTCTCATTTTTTTGTCTTCTCCACATAACCCCCACCATCATATTCTATTCCACCTATAGTGCTATATCCATGGCTCACACTCATGTATTGCGTGAAAGTAGAAAAAGTTTGAGAATACTAAAGTATGAAACAATTGCTTGGCTAAAAGCGGGGTTGTGCATGATTTAAATACTTTGTGTGGTGAAGATGGAGCATAGCCAGACTATATGATTTTGTAGGGATAACTTTCTTTGGCCATGTTGTTTTGAAAAGACATGATTGCTTTATTAGTACGCTTGAAGTATTATCGTTTTTATGTCAAATGATAGACTATTGCCTTGAATCACTCATGTCTTAATATTCATGCCATGATTAGATATATCATCAAGATTATGCTAGGTAGCATTCCACATCAAAAATTATCTTTTTTATCATTTACCTACTCGAGACGAGCAGGAATTAAGCTTGGGGATTCTGATACATCTCCGTCGTATCTATAATTTTTGATGGTTCCATGCCAATATTCTACAACTTTCATATACTTTTGGCAACTTTTTATATTATTTTTGGACTAACATATTGATCCAGTGCCCAGTGCCAGTTCCTGTTTGTTGCATGTTTTATGTTTCGCAGAAAACCCATATCAAACGGAGTCCAAACGGGATAAAAACGGACGGAGAATATTTTTGGAATATTTCTGATTTTTGGTAAGAAGAATCAATGCGAGACGGTGCCCGAGGGGGCCACGAGGCAAGGGGGCGCGCCCCAGGGGGGCAGGTGCGCCCCCGACCCTCATGGGCACCCCGTATGGTGGTTGCTGCTCTTATTTGGCCGCAAGAAAGCTAATTTTCAGAAAAAATCGTCGCGATGGTTTCAATCCAATCGGAGTTACGGATCTCCGGATATATAAGAAACGGTGAAAGGGCAGAATTGGAGAACGTAAAAACAGAGAGAGACAAAGAGACGGATCCAATCTCGGAGGGCCTCTTGCCCCTCCCATGCCATGGAGACCATGGACCAGAGGGGAAACCCTTCTCCCATCTAGGGAGAAGGTCAAGGAAGAACAACAAGAAGAAGGGGGGCTCTCTCCCCCTTGCTTCCGGTGGCACCGGGACGCCGCCGGGGGCCATCATCATCACCGCAATCTACACCAACACCTCCGCCATATCCACCAACATCTCCATCACCTTCCCCCATCTATATTCAGTGGTCCACTCTCCCGCAACCCGCTGTACCCTCTAGTTGAACATGGTGCTTTATGCTTCATATTATTATCCAATGATGTGTTGCCATCCTATGATGTCTGAGTAGATTTTCGTTGTCCTGTTGGTGATTGATAAATTGCTATGATTGGTTTAATTTGCTTGTGGTTATGTTGCTATCCTATGGTGCTCTCTCTGTTGCGCAAGCATGAAGGATTCCTGTTGTAGGGTGTTGCAATATGTTCATGATTCGCTTATAGTGGGTTGCTTGAGTGACAGAAGCATAAACCCGAGTAAGGGGGTTGTGGCGTATGGGATAAAGGGGACTTGATATGTTAATGCTATGGTTGGGTTTTACCTTAATGATCTTTAGTAGTTGCGGATGCTTGCTAGAGTTCGAATCATAAGTGTAGATGATCCAAGAAGAGAAAGTATGTTCATTTATTCCTCGCCCACATAAAACATGCTATCAGTCTAGTAAGGTAGTCAATTGCTTAGGGACAATTTCACAACTCCTACCACCACTTTTCCAACCTCGCTATATTTACTTTATTGCTTCTTTATCTAAACAGCCCCTAGTTTATATTTACGCGTTCTTTATTATCTTGCAAACCTATCCAACAACACCTACAAAGTACTTCTAGTTTCATACTTGTTCTAGGTAAAGTGAACGCTAAGCGTGCGTAGAGTTGTATCGGTGGTCGATAGAACTTGAGGGAATATTTTTTCTACCTTTAGCTCCTCGTTGGGTTAGACACTTTTACTTACTAAAAGAGTCTACAATTGATCCCCTATACTTGTGGGTTATCAAATGCCATAGCGGGGAGTCAAAAAACATCATCTTCTTCATTAAGGCCTACCCACACGTGCGGTGAAGGATGCTTTTTAGGACGCCCACCCAGCAAGCGCTGCCACATCCAGAACGAGAGGCCCCAAATACATCCGCCACACTTGGATTCTTGGTGGTTTTCCTACATGTGACATCGAGCTGGAAAACAACAATCAAATTGTGATTTCTTTGTTCGTGTTTCTTCAAAGGACTTGGCATAGTCTAGCACGGGCGAGAAACATAACTGTGATTTCCTTTGAATACTAACAATCAAAATGCTAAATGGTTGTAGGTAGTACAATTCTTTTCGCAAAAAATAAAGAAGAATATGTAATACAATTCTGTTTGAGAACTTGAGATCCGTTGTTTTTGACACACTTGGCCTGTACCTAGGACTACTGCTTGTTTACATCCTCCTTAGAATATTTATAAAAGTTCACCTAGTAAAATGTACTAGTATATAATTCTGCACTGGATGTCTTGTATGATCCTAGAATGACATTTAGAAGAGTTGGAGGAGTTCTCTTTGAAGTAATTTATGAAAAGATACAACCATGCTTAATGAATATTTGCATAACTTGTGACCTGACGGTATAAGTAGGCGAGCCCAGCAGACCCCTAGTTGTACTTCTCGTCCCAATCGGCCAAGAAGTCAAGAAACATCCAAGGAGCAACATCTCCAGAGCAGTCTCCAAAGACCACCCGTGATAGGAGGTGCCACACGTACTCTCGAGCATACTGCTCCATGGTCTCCTCATTGGCATCTACAGGGCATCCCGACGTATGTGTCTGGAGCCAAGGGAATGGGACGTTGTTTGTCCTGTTGTCAGTCCTTCCCCGGACGCTAAGAGAGGTTGAGCAGTCACCGATGAGAGTAGTAACCCTCGCACGCCAGTTCTTGCTATCCACTCGTTCGGTGAGAGCCTTGCCGTCAATGGGAAGCCCGATGATCATGGCAAAGTCCTCCAACTTCACCGTCAGCTCGCCACAAGGGAGATGAAAGTTGTGTCTCTCCGGCCACCAATGATCAACCAGGGCGGTGAGAGCTGAATGGCACATCGACGGTGGCACACGCTTGAACTGAAGAACAAACGGTAGGAGACCGACACGCTCAAAGTACGACTCATAGCGCACATCATATTGCATCGGTTTTCCGATGTGTGGCTCCTAGATCGCACTACAACAAGTTTCTATAAAAATTGAAGAAATATGTCAGAAGCTTACTTTATTAAAAAAACAATAACGTGAAAATGTCAAAATAAAGTTTGTCAAAATTGTTACCTCTCCACGCTCGATAACACGGGCACGATGATCCTTGTCAAAAGCAAAGTCAAGCCCCGTATACAAACGACCATTGTCCTCATCCTCGGCCATCCTAACATATTTTTTTTCAGTTATTAGACACCATCGTCTATACATATGAATAGAAAGATACTATATCCATACATCATCAATTATAAACTGCAAACATAGGGAAAATAACAATCAATTAATATGCATTCCCCATCACAACACTTACATCTATATGAAATACAGAAATTTTTCATAATATGCATTAACCACCTACCAATTTTGCAACACATTCATCCAAACTTGTTTTTGCAATGCATTAACCATTTAGCAATTTTCAATGCAGTCATCCTCACTATCTTGCATTCACCATAGAGAAAAATTTCTCATACAATTCTTATATACATAACATTGAAAACAAATGGACCAACATATATGCATTCACCAACATATCCTTACATATCTTGCACCCACATATCCTTACATAAGCCTACTACTCAATCATATGCTACTAAACAACTAAAACATCATTAAAAGAATCTTGCAAGGAAACCTAGGTTGCACCTAGAGCCAATAAAATCTTCAAAACCACAAAACTTATTGCAAAAACTGATTGTAGGGATTGAGGAGCTTACCGGCCTCTTTGTTTTACCCCAAAAAACAGCACAAATGGTGGACTCTAGGAGGAGATCGACTGGGGGGTCAAGAGAAGGAGGGAGGCGTAGTCCACCTCTGTTTGCGGCGACGAGAGGAGGAAGAACGGCATGTGGGTGGGTGGGGCCCGCCTGCAGCCAGCGCAAGGGGGTAAATCTTTTCAACGCCCTACTGCCACCCTCTCTGGTGGTAGGCCACACACCCCACTTCCACTGACTATAGCGTTAGCGACTTATCCATGTCAGTGATGTGGACGGAGCCATTTACGTTGACCGCTACCCTACCGCCATAGGCTCTGGCGGTAGCACGTTCTAGCCTACTGCCAGCTCGGGAGGTGGTAGGAAAGGGGTCAGATCTGAATTTTTTTCCTAGAGGGGGTCAGATCCGGCTAAAAGACACTAAAAGGGTCAAAACGGTGAATTTGGCCCCCATGCACAGGTACCACCACAATTAGGTACCAGACATGCGGGTGTGCTGCCGGAGAGCAGTGTGAGAAGAGGGTTTACCGTTGGAGACAAAGATTTTGAGGACTTGATCAGTATATAGCTACTCTGCCTTGACATTTGGGCTAACTAGTTGCGAATCCCTATGTCAAGCACCTCTTGTGCCTTAAGTTGGGTGGTGGAGTATGAGCGTGGGGTCGAGCCCCACATGTCATTGACTCTAGTTTAAATGAATTTCTACGCACCTATTGAAATCAATTTCATTTTGAACTATAGGTGTATGAAATATAGAATAAAATTTGCACAAAAATATATAGCACATATGTAATTAGATATCACGTGCATGGAATGGATACACTATTCAGTTGTTTTGTTGGAAATAACCAAATGGGTGTTTTTGCTCATTACTAAAAAGTAATTTAAACTTTACCAAATGTTTCCAAAAAATACTAAAACTTGGCATTGAGTGCTACTGTTGGCACACAACCATGTGATAACTTTTTTTAGAAGAATACACAAAATTTAACATAATGGGTTGTTCATAAAATTGACTATCACAAATGAGGTTTCTTAAAATTCACCCCCGATACAAAAATTAGGAAATTTGTCGTCAGCCTCAAACAAACGGCAAAGACTTGAAAACAGACAGCAAAGACTTTGTCATCAGCTTGCTGGTGGCAAAC
The DNA here is from genome assembly GCA_021437245.1 of Aegilops speltoides. Classification (NCBI taxonomy): domain Eukaryota; kingdom Viridiplantae; phylum Streptophyta; class Magnoliopsida; order Poales; family Poaceae; genus Aegilops; species Aegilops speltoides. The sequence goes on along the minus strand of CM038146.1, from coordinate 328,497,917 downwards.
AAAGTCGGCAAAGAGCTAATTTGTTGTCAGCTTTTCATAGGGTTGACGACAAAGTCTTTGACTTAAGGTTTTTTTTCCTGCTGGCAGCAACATAAGGTTTACGGATGTCTATTAGCAGGTGGGCCCCGACACGGCTTTGCCGTTTGTTAACTATGAAGCTGGTGGCAAAGATTTTTCAGTTAAAAAAACTTGCAGCCTGCCCGAACATGTCCAACCTCCTGCATCGGTCATGTCCAGACACCCGTGAGTGTGCTCGAAGGGTGGCTGCCGATGGGGATGTCCGTACGCGTCCATCCGCCAGTGTGTCTTGGAGCTCTTCGAACAGGGATGCACCAAGAGGTTCGCGTCGTCGTTGCTAGCTTCGAGGGCGCTGGGGGTAGCTGCGGGGCGCGGTAGCCTCGGAGGCACCTGTCCCGGATCTGACGCCTCCGCCTCCAACCCTCTCGTCCCCCTGTTAGATCTGGTCTCTGGTCGCCCCAGGCCGTCGGTGCCGCGTCTAAGTATTGGTTGGGGGAGACATGGTGCCCGAAGAAATCCAAGGCCGGCTTTGCCATCCATGACGACGACGACGCCTGCAGGAACCGTATCCTACTTGTAGGCGCGTCAAGGTTTGTCCCTTCCCCCTTTGCCTATCTCCCCTGCTCGTGTACTGGGGTGAAAACCCAAATCCCTCTAGATTGGGCGGCAGCGATGCTCACGGCGTCATCAGCTTCATGGAGCTGCCGCCTTCGGTGAGCATGGGGTGGTCGTGAGTCCGGTTTGATTGGTAGGCATTCGGCGGCGGCGTGGTTGGAGTTCACGGTATATTGGTGGTGCCATGTTCGCCTATTTTGTGGTAGCTCATGGACACTTCCCTCTCGGTGGTCTCCACTGGAGATATAACCCCACGGTGTAACCCTCCCTAGAGGGGTCGGGTTAGATTATTGGTGACTTAACAGATTAGGCCTAGGCAGGCCCAAGTGATCAAGATGCAGGGCCAAGAAGGTGACTTACGGAATGGGCTGGATGGAAGCCCAAGGACAAAAGACGGTGCATGGCCCAGAAGTCTAAGCCACCTCAGGGTGACTTGCCGAAGAAGGCAAGGCGACTCAGAGCCATGGTCGATCATGAAGCATGAACCGACCCAGACTCTTGTAAGCCCAGGGCCTCGACCTGTGTATATAAAGGCGAGTCCCTGCGCTGCGTAAACTTAGGTTACAATCGATCAATAGCTAGGTCAAGCGGATCCGCTCCCTTGTAATCGATACTCAAGCAATACAACACAAAGCAAGATGTAGGCTTTTACCTCGATCGTGAG